>MKYW01000133.1:0-81467 GCA_015776835.1 Aphidius ervi | reverse complement strand
AAAAAAACCAGAAACTTAGAAAAAATAACGAAGTTCCCCCGCCGGGAATCGAACCCGGGTCTTTTGCTTTCCGGGCAAACGCCTTGACCACTAGACCACAGGGCTTCTTATTTTTTCTAAGTTTCATCAAGTTAACTCCGACGTCCTTCTATGCGTCAATTCATTTTTTGAAAAAAACCAGAAACTTAGAAAAAATAACGAAATAACGTTGCTGTAACCGAACTTCCATGCAGCGGAACTTTGTTCAGTTGTGGCAACCAGAAGTATAGTGGCATTCGCCAGAAAATTTTTTGAGTGTATATTTAGTTAAATAAAAAATATAATTATGTTTAATTGAAGGCTTGAAATACTTTAAAAAATTTTTCAATGAAAAAATATTTATTTTATAGCTACATGCAGTAATCAATGATTTAATTAAATTCAAAAATACTTAGAATATATTTGGTTTCATAACTTCATGAAGTAATCAATAATTTTATTAGATTAAAAAGACTTGGATCTTTTTTTCAATAAAAAAAAAAAAATACTTTCCGAAACCTATTCGTCAAGTTCACATTGTTATATGTGTTGACATATTTAAACATTCTAGACGAACTTTTAAGGCAATTTTTCGAAGTATTGTCACAATAGTGATTACAAAATTATTTTTTTATTGAATGATTGAATTATAGTATAACTTTTCATAGATGCCAATGAATTAATTTATTATTTATTGTTGTGTAATATAGAGAAGACTGCTTAAGCAAAATTCACCAAAGTTAGTTTGTGTTGGGAGAAGAGGACACGGCATCAAATTTTTTTAAGGAGGAGTAGGGGAAAGCATATTCCCTTGGCTAAAAACTAACTTTGGTAAATCGTATTTTCTCTGTGTGTAATGAAAAAATTACTTTTGACGGTTGTGGACAGTGGTGTGGGCTGAATAAATTAAAATGAATGAGATTGAATGAGATACCCTAAAAACCGTTAAATTACCCATAAGTCATTAGTCATTATTTACTCAGTGCAGTACAATTTTATGTATTAGAAAAAATCTTACATGTGAATACACTCTTAATACTGTTACATACACCAACGCGTACACGCACCGTAGGTGTGACATTGGTCTCGTGTTGATAAACAAAAAAGTTGTGCTATCTTGGCTTTAATCTAGCACAACTAGTAGAAAAAAAAATAAATAATTAATTTAGGATATAATTATTATCTAATTGAGTTGAAATTGATACACTAAATTGCACATAATTTGCACAAAAATATGGCCTTCACAGCCTTCTTCTATGTTGATAAACAAAAAAGTTGTGCTATCTTGGCTTTAATCTAGCACAACCAGTAGAAAAAAAAAATAATTAATTTAGGATGTAATTATTATCTGATTGAGTTGAAATTGATACACTAAATTGACATAATTTTCACAAAAATATGGCCTTAACAGCCTTCCACTATGTTGATAAACAAAAAAGTCGTGCTATCTTGGCCTTAAGGTAGCACAACCAGTAGAAAAAAAAATAGACAATTAATTCAGGAAATAATTATTATCTGATCGAGTTAAAATTTACACACTAAGTTGCACATAATTTGACAAAAATATGTCCTTAACAGCGCTCCCCTATGTTGATAATGAAAAAGTTGTGCAATCTTGGCTTCAAGCTAGCAAAACTAATAATTAAAAAAAATATATAAGTGAACAAAAATTAATAATTCTGAACATAATTTGCACAAAATACCTATTATAGTAACAAGTGATTTCGCAATAAAGGTTGTGCTAACTTTCTAGATCTAAACTCTATGGACTGAAACTAATTCTTTAATTTATAAACAAATGTTACTTAATCAACAAATCTCGGCCAATTATATTACAATCAAATGTGGTTAAGGGTATATTTTATTGAAGGATTTTTATGGAAATTTTTTTTCTCTTTTATATTTTATAAATTTAATTTTTTAAATATTTAATTTCTTTAATTTTTTATTTTTATTAATTTAATGACATCAGTCATTACAAAACATACATGAAAACATAAGTATCAAAATATAAAAATGATTATTTTGTTGGATAATTGGGATGTAACATTGCAATGATTTTATTTATATTCGACAAATTACTACCACTGAAATTTTCGCCTGCATCCAACTCATTGTTCGACAAGGAGTTTACAACGATTGGAATCGGGATATTTGTCAGCAAGATATTTCATTAGCAGTATTCTTATTTGAGAAACAAATGCGATTTTATTAGCTTTTGAAGATGGTGTTCTTGCGATGGCCAAAAGAAAAATTTTGTATCGCTCGGAATTTGTCAAAGTCATAACGATAGATCTTGTTTATTATATTGTCTACCAGTAAATTGGTAGAATGTACATAATTTAGTAATAAAATATACGCATTGCCTATCATTGTTTTTATTCTATCCGAACTGTTCTGAAATTTATCCTGAAATAGAATAGCGAGGATTGTATTAACGTTGGCGAGGGAAAAGAAACTTCTATAGGACACTAAGAAGTTATTTTTCAAAAAAAATTGACCATAAAGATAACTACTTACAATAAAATCAACAGCAGTCAAAAACTCCGAGTTTTCATTCCATCGAATTGATATTCCATTCGAAGTACTTGGACTAAGTAATTCTTGATCGACGTCTAATGAACTGTGCCTATGAGTTGGACTTTGATTATCGTAATTAGTATCATCTTCACTCTTTATAGTTTCTCTTAAAAGATTGTTTGTTATCAAATTGCGAGATAACGAGTCTTGAACGTCAGCATTTTCGGTTCCAGTTGGGTCCATCATACGTCTTTTTTTTGCATTACAATTTCCAGTACTTTTCCTAAAGACAATAAAGAAGAATACTGTATACATTTATCGTTTATCATAAAACTTTAATCAATCAATTTTTTGCAACTATGGACTACAAAACCGGCCCTGAGACTCATGCTAAGTTATCTGCTTATTTATAAAAAATTTGAAATGCCTTAATTATATAAAATTGTCAGTTTTATAGCAAATATTCTGAATGTATCATAGACTTTTTGCCAAGTTTTTAAATATAAAAATAAATTTAAACATACCTTCAGATTTAAATAAAAGACTTGATCTTGAGGTCTAAACGAAGTCTTGAATTTCCAGTTGCAAGTGCTCGCTGTTGACATGTTTATATGTACTCCAGGGGTGCTATTCTTGGTCCCGTATTGCGGGAGTCATTGCGGTTCCCGCAATTACGATTCGCCGACAAGAAATGTCAGTCGCGATACAAAAACATAAAGGCGCTTGTTGTTGTTTTCATGTAAAGCTGTCATAGTAGCTGCCAAGCGCCTGCATGTTTTTCTATCTCGACTGACATTTCTTGTCGGCAGATCGTTATTGCGGGACCCGCAATAACTCTCGCAATACGGGACCAAGAATAGCACTCCTGTTCGAAATGATAGTACGTACTAAAGTAAGTAGAGAGGTGCGTGACGACATGACAAAAAAGAATTTCGAAAACATTGATGAATTGATGAAAGCACTCAGGGAGTTGATAAGCAAAACCAAAAACAAGAAGTATTAATTGGAGAAGCTCTCAAACTCATTCAAAAAAATAATGAACCTGTGAGAAACTTCGTTAAAAGAATTCGGGAATGCACAAACTTTATTAAAGAAATGCATATACCCACAGAAAATGAAAGACCAAAACAAATCAAAGATGAAATGGAAGAATTAGCAAAAGATTTGTTAAGGTCAGGAATCAAGCCTGAACTTGGAGATTATATAACCTGGAATGAAAGTTATGAAAATATTATAAAACAAGCGGCAAAAAGAGAAGAAGAATTGGTCAGAAGGGCAACGCTAGGCAAGGGAGAAACTAAGAAAAGAACTTTTGAAGTCAATTTTTGCCAATTATGCCAAGAAAAAGATCACATAGCACCACAATGCAAATTGGCTAAACCTCCAATAACAATAGAGGAAAAACCCACTTTTTAAAAGAAACGAAAGTATGCTTCAAATGTAGACGAATGGGGCATTTTGCAAATGAGTGCACCCAGGATTTCGTAATTGGAAGGAGTGTACGAAATGTAATGGTAAAAATCATTCAGAACAAGAGTGTTGAAAAAATAAGAGCCAACAAAAATGCCAATTGTGCGACAGTATGGAATACATAGCACAAAATTGCCCAACAGTTGCATCAAAGCTAGAAAATGACAATGTATGCCAAATTTGCGACATTAAAGGCCATGACGCGAAAACTTGTTACAAAATCGGAAATTATGTTAAACCACAACAAACGTATACTACACCAACATGCCAATTATGTGGACTGAAAAGGCATGCCGCAAGAAACTGTGGAATACAACGAGATAATTACCAGCGTCGTCAAGTAAGTTTTAACGAAAGGACAACTTCACGATCACGTGGAATCAACGTCCAACTCGCCAATTATGTATCATAATTGGTCACCAAGCAAAAGACTGCAATCAGCAGCGATGGCCAAACTATAATGGCTATAATAATGGCCATTATAATGGTAATAAAAATGGTTATAATAATAATAATATGAATTGTTATAATGATGGTAATAATATGAGAAATAATAATAGTAACATGGGTGGTAATAAATATGCGGATAATAGAAAAGATGGCTTGATTCAAGGTTGTGATTTCTGTAAAGATGATGATCATATAGAAATTAATTGCATTAAGAAAAAATTCCAGCGAAAAGTGCAGGGAAACTCGCAACTGTCCCTCTAAGCGAGGAGGGACGGCGTAAATTAATAATTAAAGAAATTAATAATAAAAATATTGCAGCTATGGTCGTGACTGGATTTGTATCTGATAAAGAATGTATAATAATAAAAGGAACTAATAATTATTTCAATAATGAAATGCTTAAAATAAATGAAAAAGTAGAGTTAATTATATAGAAATCAAGCTAAATAACGGTAACGAGACGCTTAAAATGATGCTAGATTCGGGAGCAACCCCAAATCTCTTGAAAAAATCTCAGGCATCGGGCCTTGAAATTGATGAAGGCGAAATAAAAACCTTACAAGGCATATCGGAGGGTCTTATAAATACATTGGGAAAAGCTGAAATAAACATTAATCTGTCTACTTATTCCTGATGAAGTGCTTATTAATTGCGCAGGTATCGTGGGTTTGGAATTTTTCGAATCAACGGGTGCAATTATAAACTTTGATAAACATGTATTAGAAATTAATGATAAATCTATTGTTTTTAAAAATCCAAAAATTGAAGGACCTTTTAAAGAACCAGAAATAAATATGGTCGATTTTAAAAATTTAATCGACACGCTCGAATGAACGATGGAATCCGGAACCGGAAATTCTCTAGAGACTGCCGAATTAAAAATAAATTGAAAATAAATGATGTTGAATTATATAAAATTTCCTTGGCCGGGGATTTAAATGAAAAAATATTGAAAATAAATAATGTAGAAATAAATAAAATTCCCTTAGGTGGGGATATAAATAGAAAATTATTGAAAATAAATGATGTTAAATTAAATAAAATTCCCTTGGGTGGGGATTTTATTGAAAAATTATTGAAAATAAATGATGTTCAATTAAATAAAATTCCCTTGGGTGGGGATTATAATGAAAAATTATTGAAAATGAATGATGTTGGATTAAATAAAATTCCCTTGGGTGGGGGTTCAAATGAAAAATTGTTGAAAATAAATGATCTTAAACTAAATAAAATTTCCTTGAGTGAGAATAAAAATGAAAAATTAAGTGCTGATAAAATACGTTACGAATATGAATCTAAATATAAAATTAAATTGTTTAACCCATATAATAAAAAAGCGTTTAATAGTATTAAAAAGAAAAAAGAAATTAATAAATCAAATTGGCGAGGAAATTTTCACTTTAAATTAAATAAAAAAAAATTAAATTTTCCAAATAATACAGAGGTCAACTTATCCGGATACGCGGAAATAAATTCAGTTAATAATGTATACACAATAAATGAAGTAAATAATTTAGAACGTTATAAACAAGTCAAAGAATAGTAAAGACTTGAACATTTAAAGAAGGAAGAGTTGGACCATGTATGTAATATAATAAAAAAATATTCTGACAGATTCCAATTGCCTGATGAACCATTGAGTTCAACACATTTGGTTCGCCATCGTATTCCCACGACAGACGGACTTTCAATAAATAATAAAATTTATAGACCTCCCCATAATTTGCGGGAAGAAGTCGAGAGACAAGTACAGGAGGGAGTTCTGAAGGGCATAATAAAGTCTTGAGAAAGCCCCTACAATTGTCCTGTTTGGATTGTCCCCAAAAAGCCCGACTCCAAAGGCAATATTAGACATAGAATGGTAATCTATTATCGACCATTGAACGAAAAAAAAAATTCCGGACGCGTTTCCGCTACCTAATATTACGGATATATTAGACCGATTGGGGAGACTTCTCTGTATTTGACTTAGCATCCGGATACCATCAAATAGAAATGGATCCTAAAGATGCGCACAACAATGCTTTCTCGACTCCACGTGGTCACTAGGCGTTTACGTGAATGCCGTTTGGCCTGGCTAATTCCTCTGCAACTTTCCAGCGATTAATGAATTTAGTCTTTGTCGGTATGCAAGGAATCTCTATGTTCATCTATCTAGACGACATAGTCATTTTTGCAAAAACTCTTGAAGAACATGACGAAAGAATCACTGAAATAATGAAAAGGCTTCGTAAAGCTAACCTGCGCTTGCAAGCAGACAAGTGCGAATCCTTAAAATCGAAAGTACATTACTTAGATCACGTAATTGGCGAAAACGGGGTTAAACCCGATCCAAAAAAAATTAAAGCGGTTGAAAATTTTTCTAGGCTCAAAAACCAAAAGAATGTTCGTCAATTCTTGGGGCTTAGTGGATATTACCGTAGATTCATTAAAAATTATTCAAAAATTGCGAAAGCTCTTACAAAATTGTTACAAGATGGCGTAGAATTTGTGTGGGAAGAGGAGGAAGAGGAAGCATTTGTTACTCTAAAAAACTTTCTTTGTGACGCCCCAATTCTACAATATCCGGATTTAAGTAAACCGTATATCATCACTGCGGATGCTTCCGGATACGCAATATCTGGCGTTTCGTCGCAGGACGAAATTGGAAATGATAAACCAATCGCGTACGAAAAGGAAGCAAGAGCCATTTTGGACTCGGTGGTTAACTTTCGAACTTACGTGTATAATTCAGAATTGACAGTGGTAAGTGATCACAAAGCTTTAAAATGGTTCAGTAACCCAGTCAATAATAATAATAGAATTTGTAAATGAAGGCTAAAATTAGCTCAATATAAATTTAATGTCGTTTATAAACCAGAAAAATTAAATTTAAACGCTGACGCATTATCCAGGAACCCCGTCGAGGAACCTGAAGGCGATCGCGAAAAAGATATTTTTGTTGTTACAAGAAACCAAAATAGAAGGCCTCAACCTGTTGTTGAAACAAGGCCCCTTAAGGTTGTGACGGCACCAGAACCCGCTCAGAAAAAGAGGGGTAGACCAAAGAAAATAAAAAATTTTGTTACAAATAAACCTCCGATTTTGTTGAATAAACGAGGAAGACCCAAAAAAATTAAAAATTTGGAAACAAATAAAATCCCAATCTCATTGAAAAAAAGGGGTAAACCCACGGAGATTCCACCTTCTTTTGGGTTACAGAAAAAGGAAGAATCAACAGGCAAAACAGTCGAAATTACAGCAAGTTAACATCCAGTTGATGTTGAAATAGCAATAGACTCGCCAAGTAACATAGATCAAATAAATAAAGACGACTCAGACTCACAAGACTCAGAATTGAGCGAAGACGAGATCGAACTCCAATTGAACACAGTCCAAATAATATTAAACTTTCTAGAGAATCTTTCCAAGTTCAAAAGAATCATAAAATGTATTTTGTATCAGAAAATGGCGAGCTGTGTGACTCAGGCACCAAAGATTTATGTAAAAAGCATAGTAGTATTCTAAAACACCCCGTCGAGGCAGAAAAAGCAAGTTGTAAAGTGGTGGGTAAGAAACTTCATTTCTCTCTAATAATAAGAAAGAAGGAGGGGGAGTCATTACTTACGATAATTAATTATATAAAAGAGTCGTTAAATCGCGCTCATGAAGTTGGGAAAAGAAATAGAGTCGGTAGTAATTTTAAAGTCAAATAAAATTTGCAATATAGAATGGGCAGAAATTTCGGAAATGATGAAAGAGGAATTTATAAACAGTGAAATTAAAATTATAATCTGTACAAATGAAATCGAATTTCTTGATATAAAAGAAAGGGATACAATTTTTAATGAAGCCCATCAGGCACCCATAGGGGGGCATAAAGGGGTGAATAAAACTTACAATAGAATTCGAGAAAGATTTTATTGGGAAAATAAAAAAGAAGATATCCAGTCACGAATACAACATTGCTTAGATTGCCAGAAAAATAAATTAGTTCGCAAGAGAACAAAACAACCAATGGTGATTACTGATACACTAAGGTCTGCCTTTGAAAAAATTGCCGTGGATGAGGTGGGCCCTTTAACCGTCACCAAATGAGGCAAACAGTGCATTCTCACTATGGAACGTCTACTGACTAAATTTGTAGTGGCAGTAGCCATTCCCAATCAAACTACTCCAGAAATAATTAAGGCTTTCATTGATAATTTCGTAAGCTTTTACGGCACTCTAGTCACAACTCTCAGCGACAGCGGGAGGAATTTCGAAAGCCAGCTCTTAAAAGCAATGGCTAGTAGATTCAAAATTGATAAATTTTGTACCACTGCTTTTCATCCACAAATGGCTCATTAGAGAGATCAAATCACCCACTGGGGGAGTATCTCAAACAATATGTAAATAACAAAAAAGATAATTGGGATGAATGGCTCAAATTAGCAATTTTGTCATATAATACGAGTGTTCATGAATCCACCAAATTTACCCCATATGAACTAGTCTATGGTAAAAGGGCGAAATTACCCTCAGGTAAACCGTTACTAGAGTCAGAAAAAGTACCCACGTTCCAAGGGTACATGGAAGACCTAGTCACAAACATCCATGAAATTCAAGATTGTGCAAGAAGTCATCGTTACGTCATTTCAGAGTCAGTGCTTTATCTACCTAACGACTGGATTGCATCTCAATCCAGTCGCCTACTATTGCGTATGATATTATTTGACGAGTCGTTTGTTTTTAATAATTTTCAACCGCTGACTCCGTAGCGACCGATTGGTTTTAAATTCTCTCTTTTTTCAATGTTGACGCGCGAAGTATTTTTATTGGGTAATATAATTAATTATAATTTTTGTAAACCATTTTCATGTAAAAATAACCTATGTTTTTTTTTACAATAAATTGTGGTCCGTTTTAGCGAATTTGAAGTGTTAATAAAATTATTCTGCTTGATCATTATTATATTGTGTTATCGTGACATATTTTCGCGTACTTCTTTCAGGTTCCTTTTACACCTCCCTACATTACGCCAATTATCTCCCTACCTTTCTAATGTGTCTGAAGTGAGCAGGATAAACAGGGTTGATTAATCACATATCAGGCTGGGTTATTCTATGGATTTATTACTAATTCTTTGATATTCAATGCGGCTACAATATTTCAAACGTTAATTATTTCAACGATCGAAGATTTATTTTCACAAATTATTTTTATAGGGAATAGGTTATGGGAATAGACAGGTATATCAGGGTGAAATTCGAATTTTTTAATAATGGTATTGTGGGTGGGAGTTGGTGGGTAACTCGTTTTTTTTTTTTTAAACAATAATCGTTCAACCAATTGGAAATCCAGTTTTGTCAATTATATAATATGGTAAGGCGGAAGTGGTATGAATTTATTAATTTTTTTTTTCTATCCTTGATTGGAATGAAAGATTTAATAAAAAAAAAAAAATAAAAATCTTATCATTCATATTTATTAGCATTATATATTGAAAAAGTCTATTATTATTTTTTTATTTTTTAATGTTTCTCAAAATATTTTATATATTCAATGTTTTATTTTCAAATTTAAATGTAAATAATATTGTATCCTAATAATCATATGAAAAAACGTAACGTTGATAATATTCTAATAATTCTTTCACTTGTACGACTTGGTTCAATTCATTATACTTTTATTTATAAGGACTTATACAAAAAAGCTTGAAAAAAACTCAGTAAAAGAATAAAATACCTCATCTACATACTTGATACAGAAGACTTACTGAGCACATCACAACCCACCCATTTTCACAACTTTTCTACTGACAAACAAATCTACTTTTTATTACATTTAAAATTCTTAAATAGGAAATTACAGACTACGGATGCAATTTCAGGATTATTATTACTATAAATGTTATAGTTTTGATCAGGATTATTGATTAATATGCATTAGTTTATGATAATTTCAAAATACCACCAACAATAAACAGGACCTTTTTTNATTTGAAACAATTGTTACTATATTATGAATTTTTTTTTTTTTTAATAAATTATTTAATTGAATAAAACTGCATTATTTTGAGACTCGAAAAATTCATGTCAAGTTATTTAAATATTAATGACAAATGTATCTGATGAAAATCGAAAATAATTCTAACAGTGAGCATTACATAGAATAATTTTTTTTCCATAAAATGAGACCGCTCAGCTGAGGCATCCCCGTCACCCATCCTTTTTTTGCCATCAACATGTTTTATTCAAGTTCATCTCCCATCAATTGATAAAGCGTTTTTTAATAAATTGAAAAAAGATTTAATATAATTTTTTCAATTAATAGATCGAATATATATAAATCTATCTGTTTTATAATGAATTATTATCGTTAAATGAAGCAAATATTTCAAATACAACATTTGAATAATTTTTATTTTAAGATAAAACAAATATTCCTTTTTTTTTTTTTTTTTATTACAGTCTCACTTTGTCAATATTATTAAACGCGATTGTGCAAAGTGCGAAATACAATCATTTTAACTCAATTTTTTTTCGAATAAAACATCACGATATTGAAATTAACACCATGAAAAATAACAATAAAAACCAACGTCATTAAACATGTAATTGTATTTCTTTTTAAAATAATATTCTCTGAATTTTGAAATAAGTGAAATATCGTAGCTGGATTGATTACCGAATTGTAAATTGTCCTATAAAATAACCCTGCAAGACATGATTTTAATTAGCCCAATTTAGCCAGTGCACTTGAGACAAACTATAGGAAGGTTTGGAAGATAGACGCGTAGTTTAGGAAAAGAAAAATCACATCTGAAATAGACGTGAAAACACAATATAAAAATAAAGATTTGAATTGATACAAATTAATTAGGCCAAGACATAAGTTTATATTCAAAACAATTTAAATTAATTACTTGTATAGCCAAATGCTATACAAGACTTATCAAAAATATTTAAATAAGAGAACTAAGAAATCGACAAATAAAGCAACTTACAGTTCATGGCTAGAGAATATAAAAATATTCTCTAAGTTTTATTATAATAAAATGAAAGCTTCAAAGACAAAGTGTCTACGTAATTAAAGCTGGAATTGTTGAGGGTGCAGAACCTCTAGCTCCCCTAAACGTGTTCCAAATACTATGAGCCAGATGGAGTTAAGGGGGTCGAAATGCACACTGATTATATAATTAAATATAAAATAAAAATAAAAAAATTAAAAAGATTGGCGCTCACCGCAGGACATTACAGAAGTATAAAAAATAAATAAATAATATTGAAGAAAAATAAAAAAATGAATTGAAAAAATAAAAATCTATTAGAAAAACAATTTCGATAATAATATCGTAAAATTTTTTGATTTAAATAAGCTGTAATATGTGTTATCTTAAAAAAGAAAAAATAAAAGAAACAATCCAAAATAAATTTGTGCTAATGATGTGATTAATTATTATCTGTGAGATTCAAATGAGTATTTAAAAAACGTGATTAATATTGCGCAGAGTATTTTAATTCAAACGTGTTTTGCTGAAAATAATAGTAAATAAAATAAATTACCTTGCTTGCCTCTGCCTCTCATGCAAAAAACTCATTTAAATAAAAAAAAAACTATTCATTGCCTTCAACACCTTCAAACAGTCTATTATTTTTCTATTTTTTAATTTTTATTTAAATATTTCAATTTCTGAATGTTTTCCCTTTGAAATTAAAAAACAATCAATAAACTATCCATAATAAAAAACTTGTAGTTGAATTGCTGTGTATATCTTGTCAAAAAATATTGTTCTATTGTTGATGTAGAAGGATTTTGCATTTCTGATTATTGCATTATTCTTTCTTGCATCTGAAAATTATTAGTCATTTTTTTCTGTTAAATATGTACTTTCTAAGCATATAAAGTAGTTTTTTCCATCTTCGTCTATAAGTTTTCAAAACTTTATTTATGGCACGCAAGAAAAATGATAAAAAAAAAATGTATAGGGTTGGAAAAATTAGCTGAAAAAACTGTTGAATTCATGAAAAATGAAAAGTTCTTTGAAACATGGGAATTAATATCAAGAGAATGGTGGAATAAAAGAAATGGAGTTTGGAAAAAATTGGCTAGGCAATCAGCTAAAAATTTATTGACAGTCGAGAAATATAAGTATCATTATTATTGGACTTGTAAAGAAAATACGGGAAAAATTAAAGATATTGTTTTTGAAAATTACAACAGTAAAAGCAAACCACCTGAACATACGGTCCGTTCGTTACTACTTTATTCCACTCCACCCTGTACTCAGCAACATAATTCAACGATATTACCTAATTCAGAAACACATAAAAAAAAAGTAATTGATGGTAAATTCATTCACATTTCACCAAACCATGTCGAGTTATCATCAGATGAACTAACACAGTAAAATAGTCCAAGTATTTTATCTAATTTAGAAACATGTAAAATCGAAAAAAACTATCGTGTATGATTCCGTTCCTAATTCACCACCTCATATTGATACAAATTCAGATAAAGAATTTATACAACATAATTCAAGATTTTCATCCTATCCAACAAAATCTGAAGACGATAATCTTTCAAATAATTCTGTTCACTTTTCATCACCTCATATTGACTCAACGTCAGACGAAGAATTTGAAGAGACACACAGTCAGCATATTTCATCAAATTTGAACATTCATCAAAAAGGAATAAAATATTAAAGATGTATCAAAAATTTCAGTGAACGTAACAGTTATGCATAATATAGAAATAAATAATTGTGACATTATCATAATCGCCGAAGAATTTTGGGAAAAATATTGGACCAATACAAAAAAAATAAATTGTAATTCAGATCTAGGTAATTAACATGACGATTTTTTATTTTATTTTAAAATTAAATTTTCTTGGTGTTCTTTGAAATTTGATCATCACAATTGTAACCCGTCACCTTTCCGTCGAACAACAACATACTTTACTGCTTATCATCAGAATCAGAATCAGAATCAGAATTTTCAGATGACATCTGTATGATCTATTTCATCTCAAATTACGAGAGAGATACGCACGGTCGTTTTGCGGTAAGATACCAATTTAAAAAACTTGTAGACACTTTTGGTAACTCGTTTGAGTTGGCATTGAGGACGCTTCATAACCAAGAGAAGAGAATGGTTGAAAATCCAGCTCTTTAACAGGCACATTGTGAATTCATAACTGAATATAAATCACAAGATCACATTGTAAAAACATCACTTGTTGAAGACCATACTAAGTGTTATCATCAACAAAACTGAGAGTTGTATTCAATGGTTCACAAAAAACAAATACTGGTGAATTATTAAATGACAATTTGTACGAGGGTTCAAAGTTGTTAAATTCTCTGGTGTCAGTTCTGACACAGTAGAGAAAGTCACGTTATGTGACATCAGACAAATGTTCAGGCAGATCTTGATACACCCTGAAGATCGGAAATACCAGAGAATACTATGGAGACACACACTCAATTCACCAGTGCAAGAATACGAGCTTACCAAGGCAACATATGGTACCAAGCCAGCCCCATTCCTGGCCTTGGCTACATTGAAACAACTTGAACTGGAAAAAGGAGATAAATTTCCACTTGTAAAATCAGCAATTTTACAAGAATCATATATGGATGATATATATGTTGGTGCTGATAATTTACAACAAGGAATTGACGAGGCAGTACAAATTCAGAAAATGCTTTACTCTGGTGGTTTTGAATTGCAAAAATAGATCAGCAATTAAAAAGAAATACTGTGTTATATTCCCAGGAGTTTCACAAGAAACCAACTAACCATTTGAGTGAAGATCATGAAATTTTAGGAACACTTGGGCTTAACTGGGATATGACGTCTGACTGTTTCAGTTACATTCCTATAATATTCAAGGAGCTCAAAACAGTTACTAAAAGAATCGTGTTAGCTCAAGTAGTTAAAATTTTTGATCTACTTGGCTAGATTTTTCCAGTAATTGCAAAGGAAAAACTATACATGCAGTCATTGTGGGAAATCGAGCTTGATTAGAATAAGCCAATTCCTGAAAATTTATTGGGTCCATGGAGAGATTTCATTTCACAACTGAGTTCTTTGTCAGAGATAGAAATACCACTGTGGTTGAATATCACACCAACAGTCACTTCAATGGAGATTCGTGGATTTGGTGATGCTTCAGATGCAGCAAATGGTGCTGTAGTTTACTTGGTGACTATTGATTCACTTGATGTAGCTAAGAGTATTATAATAGCGTCCAAGTCAAAACTTGCACCTCTCAAATCAGACTCCAACAGCTTCAATAAGGAGAAATTCAAAGTTTCAACACTAAGATTAGAGCTGTCAGCAGCAGTACTGTTGGTAAAATTAGTAAGGGATATTCAACAGAGTTTGGATTGTCATTTAGCAAAGATATACTTGTGGACTGACTGTTCGGCTACTTCTCCAACTAGATCGCTCACTTGGCTGTGAGCTCACAACGCTTTGTACTACCATAGTCTCACCATATATATGATCACTGTATTATTAACTTGGTGCATACAACACTAAGTAGATTTTTAGGTTTATCTTGATAGATTGCAAAAGGTATGCCACCTTTTGCAAAGAGTTTTATTATATACTGTAACCGATTTTCTGACCTGCACGGCGAGAACTATTGGCCAAGGTTAACAACGAGGATTTCTCACCATCCTCCTCTATATCACCGGGGGGAGCCATGTTGGTTATCTCGGAAACCAACAACCGTAGGAGTAACGAGAACAAAATACGAGAACCTAACTCAGTCTTAGAAATGGTAGAGGGGCGCGGTCCACCTGATAGGATTATGAAATACGTAACCGAACCTGAGAGAACTATCGTGAACCAAGCAGAGTGTGTTTCATACGTCTATAATACATTGCGACTATACTATAGTAGAATACTGACGTCATAAGTATCATAAGTGTAGGAGCAAATATTCTACATATGAAATGAGTATTTTGTATAGGGAACCATACAGCGATCCATCGTGACCAGGTCTTACACATACGTTGCCATTGCAATAATAATATATCTCAATATTATTATTATTGTTATTATTTACAGCGATCCATTCGGGAACTCATCCATACGCGTTTATGTGTGATGATGGTGTAACCATCACATACACATTACGTAGTGAGAATATAATAATTATTATTATTATAATAAGAGAACCATATAGCGTGATCATTAGTATTAGTCTGTCATTGGAAATTCGGACAGAGTTTCACCAGGACTTAACTTCTGATACCTAGAGAACCTTTACGAGATATCCAAACGATGTCGAGAGAACCAGTAGTGAACCATAGAGAGCCAGTCAAGAGAAGGTAGTGATCAGTTCGAGAGCCAGACAAGTTGTGTCGTCTCTCGACGACGTTCAGTGCTCAGCTGCTGTGAGCGTTAACCCCACTCAGGTAGCACTCTCCTACCTATCGCCCCCGGACATGCGCAGCACGCTTTCCTAGCCCGCAGTTCGATGGGTTTACGATCAGGCTTCGTACGCAGCCTTCGGTGAGTTTGTCTCTTCGACGGAGGAGTGGAAGCCATCGCCAAGAGGTTTACGTACCAAGTCACGTTATAAACATCGAATAGGCGCCCCACTCGACGTCATGTATAACTGACTTGGCCCTCCACAGAGCCTCTAGCACAATGATCCTTTTAATTATTAATAACCGACTCCTATTAGTTATTAATAACGCAAGCGATAACAAATAAATAATCAGAACTCATTACTCCATAACAAGCTCTTTTAATGATTATTTATTTCGAGAACCCACGAAATAACAAATTTCGTTACAATACATTATGTTAATTTGTATTATTTCATTACAATAAACAGTTATTTATTTTCCTCACTGCTGGGTGAAAAGACCGGGGAGGGCCCCAAGATCGAGGAGGCGGATTCAGAAGGGGAGAAGGCGACCTAATGGTAGTAAGTATCCCTTTCGTTCAAATCAACCTGCACCGTAGCTCACAGGCTACGGCGTTGCTTGAGCATAAGATAGTTACCAAGCATACAAAAGTCGCACTGGTGGAGGGTATTTTTATGGACATAGAGGGGGCTTTAACAAGACTCCATTAAAGATAGATAGGGTGGCAGAAAGACTTGGGATTGATTCAACTTTGAGGAGGTGGAACATGCTTTCTGACCGACTGATTCGTGTAAAAATAAGAGAGGAGACGCTGAGAGCCATCGTCAACTGAGGATGCCCGCAGGGGGGAGTGCTATCCCCGCTGTTATGGTGTCTGGTGGTAGATAATCTCTTAGTAGCTCTGAACCGCAAGGGTTTCCACGCTCAGGGATATGCAGACGATATAGCTATCGTAACGATATAGCTATGGTACAGGAGATGCGAATGCCGCCTGCAGCAGATCTCGAACTGCACTAGGTATAGTGAAAAGTTAATGGAAAGGCACAGGACTACTTTTATGTCATGTTATCACTAAAAAATTTTGAAATAGTATTGTTGCTGGAAAATTCGAGGTCCGAAAACTTAAACCTTCAGCTATTAAAATAATTAATATGCGTATAAAAATTGTTAAAGATTATTGTCCAGTTAAATTTGCGAGAAATCCTACTGATATCAGTAAGTACACAGTAAAAAAAAGTTGGTAATTCGTTTGTAATTTGTAGACTTCAGTCGTTTGTTAAATTTTTGTTTGTTAATTTAACAAAAAAAGTTTGTAAATTCTTTTGACAAATGTTATTTGTTAACTTTACAAATAATAAATTTGTAAAATGTTTTTACAAATTTTGTTTGTTAATTTTAGTAATTTTTTTGTGTTAAATTAACTCGAACATATGAATGAAGATTTAATGTAAAAATAAGAAGAATATCTAAAAAAAATCTCAAAACATCATTCATATGTACAGAGTGAATCATTTTATTATTTTGTTACATAAAAAATAATAAAATTTACGTATATCAAAAAAAATTATATGAATGAATATACATTTATTTCTTTGCTTGTACAGAAAAAAAAAAATGTAACAAAAAGTATTTGTTAAATTAACAAACAGCTGTTTGTAAATTTCGTTTCACAAACAAATATTTGTAAAATTAACAAACAGTTGTTTATAGACCTTATTTAACAAAAAAAATTTTTGTTAAATCAACAAAGCTTTTCTTGGTGGACCTAAATTGACAAACTGAATTTGTTGATTCTACCATTTTTTTTTTACTGTGTATTTAACTTTCAGGGATACTAAATTTTGTCAAATTTTAGCATACATTGATCTCGTTATTTTCAAAAATGTAATTAGTGATAATGCATATATTAATTTTCTTCTTTCATATATTGGTACTTGTATTTGTATGTTGTCAAACCCCTTAGATAATGAACTTTTTAAAGCAGAATAGATTTTTAAAACTTCTTGGAATACTGCTAAAATATTATACCGTCGTGAATTTTTTTCATACAATACTCATATTCTCACACATCTCGTTTAGAACGTGAGAAGATTTGGCAGTCCGGATTCTTATTCAGTTTTTCTTTTTGAAAATGATATGATGTATCTCAAAAAAGTTATTCGAAAGCCTGGCTTAATTTTACAACAAGTAGTTTATCTTCGCTTGAAAGACACAGTTTGACAGCCAGCATCTTTTTTGTCGTTTTGCACTAGGTTATTTTTAATGCTCTCAACCACAACACCGTGGGCCTTTGATCCGAGCTATCGAACCAAGTCATTATCAACAGTTTCGTGAATATCTTTGCCCTAGATTCACTGTTTGTTCAACTTAAAAAGATAATACTTTTATTTTATTAGATTCTACAGTATGTGTTGTTGAGAACATTATTAAACGAAAAAACGAAATATTCTTTTTGGTCAAAAAATTTCAAAGGTAACAAGATTTTTTTGACGTAGCAATCATATCATCATCGTCAATACATACATTTCTGTGTTCGTTTTTGACTTCCGAATATTTCATTGTACCTTTACAAGATATTCGAAAAAAATGCTTCAAAATGCCAGTTTGGAACAATGATCGTCCAGAAAATAATGATCAATCAGTACCTGATACATTCATCGTGTCTACAACGTTTTCAACGTTCGACAATGCTGAATAATGGAGTTTATTCATTTTTTTTTATTCACACACACACACACACACCATATTTTTGACAACATTTCATATTAAAACATTTTTTTTGAATATCAGATTTTATGACATAACTGTTATAATCCAATTTATCTATTGATTAAAAGTAAGATTGAGGAAATATATTTAGAATACTAGTGGTAGATATATTTTTTGATACAATATAATTTCGAATTTTATACTGAAATAATAAAATTATTTAAATAACAATAATGAATCGATAAGATAGAAATTAATTCATTAATTATCAAGCACAATTAATTTAGATTTATAACCATTCAATTATACTTTCAAGTTTTTCTAAGATAAATCAAGATAACTTAAAATTGGAACATTGCAATGTAATAATTTACAAGAAAATAAATTGTAACGAAACTCAATTAAACATAACTCAAGACAAAATAAGTTTATCTATTTTATTTTTCATATAAAGATTTATTGTTTATAGGCCAAGACACGAAAGTTTGTTATATCTATAATAATCTACATATTGTCTACTGTATGTAAGAATTTTTTTTTTCCGAATTTCCCGTGATTGAATTGGTTAAACAATTTAACAACTCAAAGTTATCAAATTTATACACTTGTTCTTTGGTGTCAAATTGTTCAAACAATTTAATCACGGGAAATTCAAAATAGAGAAAATTGTAATAAGCAGACTGTCCCATTTTAATCTATCGATGGATTTTTCTCAAAAAATATTGCTTGAATTGAAAAATGTTCCAAGTGAAAGTTGTAGGGTTTGGAAGAAGACATAAGAAGAGAAAAAAAAAATTTTTTAAATTCAAAATTGCGATGTTTTCGGTATGATCATTTTTTTTTTTTCGTGTTTGTCTTTCTGAGCGCTACAACTTTTGTAAATATCATTTCTAAATTGAAGCCATATTTTTTTAGGAAAATCCATCAACAGATAAAATCGGGCCGAAAAAAAAGTGATTTTATCGAAAAATTTTTCAAATAAAAAGTGTTAGTTTTGATGTAAAAAACGTTTTTGCACAAATTAAAATAGAGTATTCATTTAAAAAAACTATGTTCATACCGGAAACTGCTATTTTGAATTTTTTTCTCTCTATTTTTCTATGTCCCCCTCCAAACCCAACAACTTTCACTTAAAACATTTTTCAATTCAATACATATTTTTCGAGGAAATCCATTGATAGATTAAAATGAGACAGTCTGTATAGAAGACAATATGTAGATTATTATAGATTTAATAATTTTTTGTGCCTTGGCCTATGAACAATAAATATTTATATTAAAAATAAAATAGATAAACTTTAAGATATTTTTTGTGTTTTTTTTTTTTTTTTTTTGTTTATAATTATAGATTTAAAATCGTATGTTTTTTATTATAATTATATATATTTCTAGGTTTATTCCCGTTAATTTGTTTTTTTTTTTTTGAGTTTTTATTAAATAGGCATCGGCGCGCCTATAGTCGCTTCGCGCTTACTTTGGCGGCTAGTGTCAGCTGCATCTATTCTGATGACAGGTTCAATTTTTTATTTGACTGATTATTATCCCTATTCTTTTTGTATTTTCAATTGCTACACCTTTTGTTATGAACGTAGATCAAGAAATCTGAAGAAAAAGAAACATCAAGCCATAAGCTTTTGTCTGGGCACCAGCGTTTAAGCCAAGAGAAAAAAAAAAAGATATTTGAGTGATGATGATGATAATCAACAAGAAAACATTATGTCGCTTACATCACAAATTTTTGTACTGGGAGAGACATTGACAAGAATTTCAGGTTCGGGTGAAAAGTCAAGACTTATAAAAGACCAAAATTGGATCAAAAATAACCTAAAAAATATACATCGTCTTCTTTACGATCAGCAGTTAGTAAACACATTAGTCGTAATGCAGATCACACCATGTCAGATTGTGATGCTGCAGACAGGTAACTATATATATGTTATCCATTGGAAACTACATTAATTGTTGACTAAAAAAAAAGTAACAGGTAATAAATTGATTTTAATAAGCTCTATTATCTTAAATTTTATTTAGCATTATTCAATGCGCGAAGATGGAGTTAGATAAAAGCAAATCAACACTTATAAATTATTAGATATTAAATTCAAAGAAGGTTTTATTATATTGATTATGAATAAAAACAAAACATAAATTTACGATTTATGTCCCAAAGAAACCTCAATTTTTAATTACCTGTTTATTCATCATACCTTTAATACTCAAAAGTAAAATATACAAAAAAATGTCAAAATTTTGAAATTTAAAGTTGAAAAATTTGCTGGATAAAAGAAGAAAAAAAATCAGGTGGTTTTTATTATAATATTGTTAACATGTATCGATAGCGTCTAATTTTTTTTCTTTTCTTATCCAGCAAATTTTTTAACTTTAAATTTCAAAATTTTGAAATTTTTTTGGATATTTCACGTCTTTTGATTATTGAAGGTAGGATGAATTAACAGGTAATTAAAAATTGAGGTTTCTTTGGGACCTAAATCGTAAATTTATGTTTTGTTTTCATTTCACTCATTTTGTTTAAACTAATAATAATTTATATTTGTAATTCTTCTACTTTAAATTAACCGTGAACACCATGATAAATAATAAATAACAATCAAATACTAATTATCTTGAATACCAAATTTAAAACGTGTATATATTTATGCTTTGAATAAAAAAAAAAATTCTGCTATACAATCAATGGTAAAATAACTAACACATGCGGCTGCATAACACACACGTATATGCATGAAGAAAAAAATTCGAGAGAAGGCGCGGGGTATGGCGCGACGTATCCGAAGAAATGTGGACATTTCAGCTAAGAAATTTGTTTGTTAATAAGATTTTGTTCCTGGCTTTTACCGAGTCTTACATCTTTTTTATTATTTGATGGAAAAAATCGAGGGTAGGCTCATTGGAAAGAGAAGCATCGATATATACAGTGAAATTATTTTTAGTTTTTTTTTTAAACAAATAATTAAAAAGATATTAAATAAATTAAAAATGATGACGTCACGAACCACCGACTTAAAATACTTATACCCGGTAAGCACACTCGCGTTTTTCAAAAATTGAGGTGAGACTCTACCGAGTCTCTTGATAAAATAACATCTTATGAAATTTTTTTTTATTATCATTTGATAACTTTTGTATTGAATAGATAAACAACTTCAGGTTTGGATTTTTTTGGATTTTTCAATCCATTTAGTATAGTTGTTATTACTTTTGATATAGTGAATTTATCGCACAATATTTTTTCTGTGGAAATAAGTATATTTACGTACCTGCTGCTATAATAAAACTGAATGTTTGTATACATATCACAATTGTCATTATACTTTTCCAGTGAAACAATCAATGATATTCTGAGAAGAGTGAAGGTTCTTAAAAAAAATTTGAAGACATAAAAAAACCTGTTGAATCTGTTAATTGGAAACTGGAGTAAGTAGAGGCGTCAATAGCGTAATTTATTATTCAAATAACTAGTATTGTAATTTCAACTTTGACGAATTCACTTTTTTTTTTTTCATCAATTATAATAGATGAGGCATTCCACGTCACTTCGGACAGTCTGAACCCTGACCCCCTCCAATTTTAGTCCCAATTTCGAAAAAGAAAGTAAAAATTTAAAAAATTGCTTTGAAAAATCGAAAAGGATACAGTCACTGCAAAATTTGAGTGCCTGATTCCCAATAAAAATGGTTCACTAACTGGAAAACGTTTTTCTGCTTCTCAAAACAGCAAATGTTTTAGAATAATATGATTTTATTGCAGAATTCAATTGTATTGTTGCCATAATTTAAATGATGGTTATAATAATGGAAAAATCATAATAGCAGTAATATTGATAATAATAATAATAATAATTTTGATAACAATAATGATTGATGATCAATGAAAACATTTCCTGACTTTGAATATTTCTAATATTTATTCTAAATATTTTGTAGTTTTATTTATCTTTAGAAAAATTTTTGAATGATCGAAGAAAATCGATTTTCGAACATAAATACCTAAAAAAATATTTAAGATGATAGATTCCTGTCAATACTAACGTATTCTACGTAAAAAACTATAATAATCGAATATAATTTTTTTATTTTTTATCACGAATTCGATCGTCAATATATGATAAACGAAAAAAAAGAACTTATCTTTGCTGTTCGATATCTTGAAAACCATTCGAGATATCGATTTTGTAAATCAGTCATTTTTTTCTGCTTGAAACCTGCTTCTCAGTTGGCTCATAACATTCAATCATAATGAAAATTTTATCATTGTTTGACTATTTTTGAATTTACACGAAAAAAAAATTTCTAAAATCTACAAGAATGAATAAACGCGAATACAGATTTAACAAGGTTCCCATAGGATGCCCACTCTGAAATTTCTACACAATTCCTATTTCGGATCACAGAATTTACCCTCGAAAATTAGAATTTTGAATTATGTCCAAAATGAAGTTTACTCTATATTGAGGAGGTATTTTTATTTTTTTAATGGGTTGAAAATGGTCAGAAAAATCTAAAAAAATTCAGGGATGCTATTGGTGGTGTTTACAACAAAAAAAAACATTGGAACTAAAATCGAAGGGGTTCAGGGTTCAGATTGTCCGAAGTGACGTGGAATGCCCCATATATTATTTATTTCTTCTCTGAAAAAATTTACTCAATTTGAAGTTCTGTACCTGAAACTTTGCAAGTTTCTGATTTCAGAATTCTGAAAAAAACCTGACTGCCTTCCTTTCAAAAATATACAAGAATTCAATGACTTTGATGAAGCTTCAGAGGGAATGTATAAATCCGTCGTAAGTGAACAAAAAAAAATATACTTACTTAAATTATTTTTAAAATCATTTTTGACACAAAAAAAAGAAAAATTTTCAGCTATAATTATTAACATGCAAAAGTTCGACTAATCTGTTCCTTATTTTTGAACGTAGGTGAACTTCTTGTATTGGATAGGAAGTGATGATTTGTACGCATCTTCAAAAAAATTTTCCCATAATGGTTTTGCATTACAGCAATGTGATTTTTCAAAAAAAACAACTTGCTATGGGACAAAGAATTAATATTCTTCTATAGATTCAAAATTTTCAACCGTGAAATATCGTAGCCGGATTATTTACAAGACATAATTATTTTGCCCTATAAAATAATCCTGCATGANTGAAATAAATAAGCATCAGAAAGTTAATATCAAAAATTAATAAAAATTATATCTAACGTAAAAATGTAAAGACAATTGTAATTTTTGACAGTCTCAATCTAAATTAAAAGTTTTAATACTGATAGAGTTGCGCACGAGACGAGACTAGTCTCGTCTCAGTCTCGTCTCGTCTCGTCGGCCCGAGACGAGACCGAGACGAGACTGTGATTTCACCGAACGAGACGAGACCGAGACGAGACTCTTATATCCCAAGAATCTCGGCGAGAGTCTCGCGAGAGTCTCGTCATTTTTAGTCTCCCACAAAAATGGTCCGAGAAAGTTTTTTTCTGTTTTTTATTTTATTTTTTTTTGTTGGCAACAAAAAGAATATGCGTCTCAAACTAGGGAGTAAACATAGCGGACAACTCAAAGTTTTTGTCAAGTACTGCCCTCTATTTTCTTTACTGACAACAAAAAAAAGTGCTGCCCTCTATATTACAATACTTGTTCTGCCCTCTCCATATGATAACATACCACACCTATATATAACCTACAAACCTTCATGGTCATCAGTTAATAAATCATATCATTCTGAGGCAAACGTGTGATTCACTTCAGTAAAAATAAAAAAAACAACAAACACAATCCAAATTTAAATTTGATTCAATTTTCACGATGGCAGGCAAAAGACGCAATAGTATTACTGATTCTGATAGCCCTCTGCAAAAACGAGATAAAATAATCCAGGATTCATTGACTAGTTCAAATCACTCGCCAAACACCAATAACCAAGATTCACCATCACCTACATCATCAACAGCATCAGCATCAATAGTAACAATAGTATCAACCACCAAAAGTAAATACGAAACATATTTTCGTTTTGAAATGCAAGGAAATGTACCAGTTGGATTGTGTTTGGAATGCGAGAAGAAAAAAAAGAAGACTGTTATAAAACGCACAAGTAGCAATGCATCGGGTATGAAGAAGCATCTCAAGTCATCACATCCTACAGCTTTTAAAGTAATGTTTCCATCCGAAGATAAAGATGCTTTGGATACCCAACAAAAAACAATTACTGCGATGTATTCAAAGGTATATTTTTCTGTTACATATCTGAATAATATCTATTTGTGTCAATAGTATGGGGGGTTAGGTAATCAATTAAATGGGTAATTTGCTTTGACCAGGCTTTGTTAGGTTATCTGATCAGAATTTTTTTTTTCCGTTTTAGAAACCTCGATCAAAAGAAGAGTGGAAAATAGAAATTTGCAAATTCATTGCCAGAAAACGTTTGACGTTCAATTTTTTTGATGATATAAAAACCCAAGAATTTTTTGATGATATTACTGGTTCAACAGTAAAAATGCCACGACGTGATACTGCAAGGAGAATGGTTATCAGCGAGCATCGACGAAAGAGCCAGAATGTAAAAAAAATTTTATGCAATAACCAATCAAAAGTTTCATTTACTATCGATGGATGGACCAATTTAAGTGGACGATCATACTATGGCATCACAGTTCACTTCGTAGGTGACGATTGGAAAATGCATTCAATAGCCCTGGATTTCATTCCTGCCCAGGGTAAACATACAGGCAAAGCAATTGCCAAATTATTTTTTCGTTGTCTTGAAGAATATCAACTGCAAAATAAAGTTCAAGGTATAACCGTTGATAATGCTGCTGCTAATACAACGTTGATGTTAGAGCTTAGAAAATTAATGGAAGCTGCTGGTTATTCATTCGACAATGAAGACCAACATTTTCGGTGTATTGCGCACGTCTTAAATCTTGCAGTTCAAGATCTCTTAAAAATGATGAAAGTTCAGGCTGTCGTTGAAAATAATGATGATTATGATAGAGTAGCTGAATTAACAGAGGAGCATCGTGATGAATTTTATGAATCAGTTGAAGATTCATCAAATGACGATTCAGATGAAGAAGGCAGTAATGATAATGATGCTGTTGTTCCACTGATTACTCACACTGCTATTTTAAAGTTAAGAAATACATTCAAAAAAATCAGAAGATCAGAACACATCCAGAATCTTTTACGAAGCTTTTGTGATGCAAAAACAATTAAATACGTCAAACCAATTTTAGACGTCAGTACGAGATGGAACAGCACTGACCAAATGATACAAGCTAGTATCAAAATGAAACCAGCATTAGACTGTTTATGGACTGGGTGTCAAGACGTATCAAACTTCAAATTGCGTAAAGATGAGTGGTCATTGCTGATCCAAGTTCATGCTTTTCTAAAAGACTTTGAAAGTATTTCAACGATTGTAGGAGGTGAAAAGTATGTTACTCTGCCACTAGTCGTTCTTGCTGTTAACATGCTATTAGATAAAATTGAATTAGAAATGATAGCCATTGATAACAAAGTTGAAAGAACTGAAGCCGAAGAAGTGTTAATTATAGCTTATAAAGCTGCTAGAGACAAAATAATCAAACACTACTCAAAAACGAATTGGATTTATTGCGTTGCGTTGATATTAGATCCAAGACACAAAGTTGAGACTTTTTCTTTAACAAAATGGGGAAGGGAATTAAAAGATAAATCTGTAGAAAAATTTCAACAAATTTATAAAGAGTATTACTGCAAGGCTGGAAACATAATTAATGAAAATGAGGTGGATAATACTGAGCGACAGAGTAATACTGCTGGAGACATGGGAATTAATTTGAAGTCACTTTTTGGAGATGCAGTACACTCAAAACATTGGAAAGATGAATTAAACGAATATCTTTCATTAAAAAGAGCTGATGAAAACCAGGAAATATTACAGTGGTGGAAAATGAGGGAAAATACTTTTCCAAATCTGTCAAAAATGGCAAGAGATTTTTTCTCGATAACAGCAACATCAGTGCCTGTTGAACGCCTGTTTTCTCTTGCTGCTCTGGTTATTACTCATCTTCGAGGCCGTTTGAGTGATAAATCAATCACAGCATTACTTTGTTTACACTTTTGGGCATCTTGTGATCTAGAAGAACTTATTGATGCGTTGTAAGTTAAATTCTAGATTAAAGTATTGATACTTTATAATAAAAAAATCCATTGCAATACTGGATACTATTGCTGTGTACTACTATAGATTAGGAAAAAAAAAAACTAAAATAGCAATGATTTAATATATAAAAAAAAAAAAAAAATCAGTTTTCATAACGATTTATTTATTTTTGAATATCTAAATGAGCTGCCAGAAGCGTCTGTCTATAGAACAAAAAAATCTGTGTAATTTTTAAATACTATTTTTTACTTGTTTACCTTTTTGTGACGGTGGTTGCACAACTATATTGTAAGTTTGAGTAATAAATATGATTAATAATGAAATGTCAGATAAAGTGGATAATATTTGAAGCCCAAAACATCATTACCATCGGATTTTTCGATGATATAATTGATTTATTGCATGTTAAATTTGATGACAATGAAAGATGGTTGCTGTCAGTGAGTGACAAAACATCATCATCAAGTGTCGAAGATCTTCAAGCTTGGTTAAGAAAAAATTTATCAGTAAGTTCACTTGATGATTTGTTAAATGATACAACAAAAACAATTGATACAAGAACTTTTACGAGACTGAAAGAAATGGAAAAATGAGTTTGGAATCAATAATGAAATAACATCACTAACAAATAATAATGTTTGGAAAGTAAATTATCAACAAGAATCATCAATAAAAATTAATAATGGAAATGATAATGAAAATCAAGAAAGACAAAGAATATATACCAGCAATGTTGAGACCATCAGTGTCAGGCACGTAATTAACATCATTGTCATCATTAAATGGTCAAGGAAGTCTTGATGCATTTTTAAATATGTCACAATCAAATCGTATTGATTTTTTCATCAATTTAACACCTGATTTTAACGATGCAACAATTATGAACACATCAAGACTATTTTTTTTTAGATACATCAACAACAGATATTGATAAAATTGATGAAAACGAAATTAACAATAATGGATTTAACAACAATGGATTGGAATATTTACAATGTAACGGTGACATACCCTCTCTGTGGAATACATGACCTTGACGACGGTGGGAGGGCTTGAGTATCTCGGTGAACAAGTAATTCTGGCGTAGGGAAAGTGGCGTACTTGGTCAAGCTAAAGTGTGGGACACCGTGCTGATGGCTTAATGACACTTGACCATAGATAGTGTCGAACTCCTGGAGGCCCAGGTCAAGCTCCAGGTGTATTCAGACCCCTGCCCAGCATTTGGGGCCCTGCTGCGTTGGAATCATTTTTTCCTAGATACTCGTGGGATTTCATATAAAAAACTGAAAATACCAAAAAACAACACCCCGCAAGGCTTACTGACGATGACTGAGACTTAAAAAGAGACACAAGAGAAGATGGAGCTGGTAGACAAGGTCAGTACCCAGGGAGAAGGGATACAGAAATGTGGACCATCGACCGGGGGGGAAGCCTTTCCTACCGAGAGTCTTAGACAGGGATTGCCCTTCGATAAGCCTAGAAAGCTCAGTGGCTCAGCTCAAAGGAGGCGAGCGAGAGCAGGGTTGGCAGGTATTCCTACGGTCACCTTTTTACGGGCTAGGCCGGGCATCTTTCCAGGTGCTGGGCAGCAAGACCAGGGAGAGCCCCAAGATTACGGATGCTGATTCAGAATGGAAGAAGGCGACGCTTAAGCATAAGATAGTTAGCAAGCATACCAAAGTCACACTGATTCAAGAACCTCGGGCGTCAGGGAACTAGGTTTAGCTAGGGGACAATTATTTCATGATATTTTGGTTTCTACGCCTACGGCATGTAACCTAGTTAAGGACATGAATGCCTTCCTCTTAAGGAAACACTGTGGGAGGGATTTAGTAGCAGTGAAAATTGCTACTGGATCAGGTGAAGACGGAACGGTGGTGGTGGCGTCTGTTAACATGCCTCACGATTAACCTGACACACTTTCTTCTTACGAAATCGAAGCCCTTGTTGAGGACTGCAAGAACAGACGGTGGAATCTAGTACTGGTTCGGAATGTCAATGCGCACCATGTCGCATGGGGCAGCGACGACATCGACAATCAGGGCAGAGCTCTACTGGACTTTATATTTGCCACGAACCTGGAGGTCATCAATCAAGGTAGGGAACCCACTTTCTTAACTAGTGTAAGAAAAGGTAATAGACCTAACGATGGCAACACCAGATGTGGCAGGTAGAATTAAGAACTCAAAGGTATCCAATGACCCGACGTTGTCAGACCACCGATACATTCAGTTTGAATGGTTTGCGGCGACCGCGGCTGAGGGTGCGCAAACCTTTCGTAATTCACGCAAAGCAGACTAGCATGCGTATGACGCTGAGCTGGAGAGAAGAATCGAGTTCTTTTCGGCGAGGTTTAACACTCCGAGTGAAATCGAAGACGCGGCGACATATTTGCGGGACGCAATGGTCGGGGCGTATGAAAATAACAGATTTTGGTAAAATTGATGAAAACAAAATTAACAATAATAAATTTATTTCCAATGGATTGAAATATTCACAATGTAACGATGACATTGGTGATAGTTCAGCAATAACTGATTCAAAAATTTTAGCTGAATCAATGATGCAAATCAGTATGTTTACAGATGTTTCTGGAAGTAATCTTTAAAAGATTACTTGGATAGTTCAAATGATGAAATTGACAATAGTTTTCACAGTAAAACTCTTACTAATACAAATCATACTTCCACGTCTAAATCGTTGAATGTATTGTGTACAAAAAATAATGATACTTTTACTGAATGGTTGAATGTTTTCAATGGTAAAAATTTGAGACCTTGACTTCATTTTAGAAAAAAATAATGCCACACTTACTGAAACAGTTGATGTTTTATCAACAAAATATAACAAAACTATCGATACATGTTTATCAAATAATATGTCAATAGAAAATAATGAGACATTTACGGAATCATGAAATAGTTTGTGCAAAAAAAAATAATGAAACATTTACATCAAAAGAATTAAAAAGTTCATTATCAACACCATCAGTTAATAACAAAAAATCATTAAATTATAATGCTACAGATGTTGCTGATTTGCCCAATTATTTAAGCTACATTGTAACAACAGATTCAGACTCATATTAATTAGAAAAAAATCAAGACATTAATGGCAGTATTCATTACTGTAGCCCATATTGTTAGTAGAAGTGCGCTTACAAGGTACATCCGTATTTTTCATACAGAGTTAACCTGCTCTTTCTCGCAGATGCCTCATATTTAATTTTGGAGGTTTGAATACGGCGTCTTCTCCTCCCCCCCCCCCACGAGCTTAAGGAGACAGAGTTTATTTAAGCGAGTACATTCAAAGATTATATTCAGTATAGTGTAGAAAAAGAACGAATGGACCATTATTATGTAGTAGAAAAATCAAAAGAGATGAGTAATTATATCATTTTTCACAATAATTCGCTATTACCTTCAATTTCGTCAACATCTTCCTTATTGTTATGTAATTTTGGTTTATATTTGTTATTGATTAACGGTTCTTCTTATGAAATCATGGATTCCTCTACTCGATTAGGGGATATTTAAACTTAAAAATTAAAATTGATCTATGAATCAATTCAACTATAATTAATTGGATATATATAAATGCAAGAAAAAAAAATCATTAAATTTGATGAAAAAAAAAATGAACAAGAACAACATGTGACTTTGTGCATTCGCCTTACTAGCGCCGTTACTGGTGATAATATGCACTGGCTAGCTCCATTGCGTTAGCTTCAACAGCTCCCTATGCTAAATCACTTCGTCGACGTATATAAAAAAAATATATTATTATTGAATCCTTAAAAAAAGATGTGATATCATAACAAAAAATAGATAAAACAGTTGCTGAAGCAACTGTGTCTGCCCTGCGGGGAGAATTCCAATTTCTTTTTTTAGTATAATTTTTTTCATTTTCCATCGTTACAATGCGTAAAATGTATTCAATTATCATTCATTCTGCTTGTTCCTTCTAATGGGTCATCTTCATTTCCGGAATCACTTTCTTCTAACTTTTCAAATTCTTTGTTTATATTTATTTTGTTGTAACATGATGTCAGCCTGTGAATGTTGAATATTTATTCATAAAATTGTCGAATTCGATTTTATTTATTCTACTTTACTTTTTTCTTTCGGTTGAATTAGGATTAAACGTTTTATTCGTTGTTGAAGTCGTTGTTATATTTTTAATTTTTTTATATTCATTTATTTTTGATTTCTTTAATGCTATTACGTCACCCTTTTTTCCCTCGAAATCCTCCACCTCTTTATTCCCAATAGTTAGTTCAATCTAAAATATATTTTCTTTAATAAATTGAGCATCTTTACTTAGTTTTATTAATTTTTTTTTCATTCAAATTTCATTAACTTCGTAACCACTGTCGTCTGCTAATGAGATTGTTCTTTTGTTTAATAGCCGTTATGTCATTGCATATATAAATTCCACTTCATTTATTGCTATTATGATTGAGATGATATCTATAAAATATTATTATCAGACGTTTTAGTATATTGTGATACAGAGAAAAATGAAAAATCATTCGTGGTTTCAAAAGGACAAGTTGAGTGGCCAGAATGTGATGCAACTAAAGAAAAAAAATTTTTTCCTAAAGACTTGGTGGTTATAAAATTGAATGACAAACGAGTACAAGGTCGAGTTCTACAAACGAGTGGTAAGTTCATTTTTTAAAATCTACTCTTTATCTTGAATACTGAAATTTTATTTTTATTTATTCGTTTTTTTTTTAAATTACAAATTTATTTTCTTATAAATAAACAGTACTAATTTTACAAATATTTTTTTACATACAGCCAGGAGAGAAAATTTAGTGTCAAAAATAGCAACTGTGAATAAATATGGTTTAGATGCAGAAAGTAATATAATTTTGGAAAAAAAAAACTTAAAAAAACCAACAAGTGTAAAAAAAACTCAAGAAGAGTTGGACAACCATGCCATTGAGATAGTACATTTTATCATGAAAATAATGCTGTCAACAACATCGAAAAAGCAACAAGATAATCCAAGTACTAAAGGCAATAAAAAATTTGCAGAATGGCAAGTTGGAGGTGAAGGTAAAGTAGAACACAATGATCATCGAGAGTGCTGGATAAAGTCGTCAGCTTTAGAGGTCATAAAAGAAGAATGGTGTCACAATAGACATGAAATGATAAGGAAACTTCTAATAGTTTTATCGAAAGAAGGACACTGGGTAAATATTCTGCTTGTGATGGAAAGAATTCAGTTGGTATTCCTACAAATGTAAAAATGGCAGTCGAAGGTAAATTTTAATTCATATGAATTTATTAAAAAATCAATTTAAATTTTACTGCTATGTTTAATATGGTATATTTTTTCATCTGTCACAGAGTACGCTGTGTTGAACAGTACAGTGAAAAAAAGTCCTGCAGAGTTTGTTAAAAATAAAAGAAAAATGACATACAATAAATTAATAAGTAATTTATGTATAAAAAGGAAAATAAAATATCAATCAGAAAGCAACACAGATGTTTCAAAAAAAAACGTCCCTTCAGGATCAATGTCCAGTTAACCAAATAAACAAATTACCAGCTGAATCAAAGACACAAAATAATTGTCAAATGAAATTATCTTCAGTACCATCTCAACAAACATCAAATGATCCTCATATTATTAATGTATGTGATATTGATCAACTGAATCCACAATCAGATTTAGCTCTACAAACAAGATCAACTAGTACTCATAGTGTTACTCAAAAATCAAAAAATCTTGACTGCCAAACGAGCCCAAATCTTCCAAGTGATTATAATAAAATTGTGCCTATTCCAACACTGTCTCTTCAAATAACATCAACTAGTTATCATGTTGCTAATCCATCTGAAACTTCTACTCAATCAGAACCAATATTATCTCAACAAACATCAAACGATCATCTTAATGCCTTACTCAACATCAGGCAACCAATGACACTATTCGATCCAAAATTTTTGAGTGACTGACTATCAAAAAAATCAAAATATTTCAACTAATCACAACCATAGTGTGCCTATTCCAACAATATCTTCACAAATACCATCAACCGGTTATCGTGATCCATCTGAAATTATGGGTGAATTTACATTTACAACAACACAGTTTTCTTCTTACAATTACAGTCAAGATGATTTTATTCCAGTAGGACCAGCAAAAGCAATATCTGATAAGGTGAATTTACCCGGATTACAGTATAATAATTGCCCAGATAATCAAAATGGCCATAATGATAATATAGTATCATTATTTTTATTCAGGCAATCATTATAATTAGATTGATAAAACAATTTTTTAATAAAATTACTTTATTTCATGTATTATAATTACAAATAAAAAACTCTTGATTATATAATATAATTATTTTAATTATTTATAACAATTTTTCCTATCAAAACTTCCGGTATGAACGTGCTCTCATCAGAGCCGCCAAAGAGCCATAAGGTAGCTCAGAATATAATATAATGTATTTTTTACGTATATAATATACTGTTTACTGACTACGATACAATATTTCCGTATACGTATTCAGGAGATTCCGAGAGAGCCTCAAAGTAGACGCGATTGAGCTGCTGTGAAATAAGCCTTAAAAAATCAGCCTCTTAAATTTTCAGCTCGATCGGTTTACATCTAGAGGTCGCACAGAACGCAAGTCGTTTTTCCATTTGATTAGCAGAGGCAAATGGTGTTCATCTGACTCTTTCTGTGATGTCTCAGTCAATTTTTGGTATATTATGATCGTTTTGTTGTCATTTTGAAGCTTATTGAAATACTTTTTAATGCTGTATTCTAAAAAAAATGTATAACCTATCGTACTGCTCAAGACCGAGATAATTATTAAGAGATTCCCAGTAAAAAGGAAAGATTACGTTATTCGTGGTGACAAGTACTTATGACTGATATCAGAACATCTTTTTAAGTAAAACATAATCGTTGCAACAACATTTTGATATTTCGAATACTGTTCGAGATATCGAAGAAACTAGATATCGAATTTTTTTTTTTTTATGTCATTTTTTTTATCGCTAAATGGTTTGAAAAAAATTAAATGTTAGGATCGATTATAATAGTATTTTATACGAGAAATATTATAGATGCAATATCGTATCTTCAATAGTTTTCTGGTTTTTTCAAAAAAAAAATGAATAACGAATAGATGGACGTCAGTGTTAACTTAATAAAACTTTTGAAAATTTAGAAGCCCTGTGAAGCAAAAAACCCGAGTTTGAATTCAGACGGGAGAACTTCTTATTTTATCTAAGTTTCTGGTTTTTTCAAAAAATTAGCTTTAGAAGTGAAAATATATCGAAATTATTTATTACTTTGATATTTTTTAATAATCATAAATTTAAAAAAAATTAATATTAATAATAATCAGAGTAGTATTTTTCACGGAGAAAACAATGCTAATAATGAAAATTCAATATATCTATTCGTGTCTGAGATATTAATTATTGAAAGATTAAAATTTCGATATATTTATATGATGACGGGTCATAACCAGAAAAAAATCGATTCTATAGTTTGTAACGTGACATGTTAACTTCTCACGAAATTTTCAGATTTTAATCAGGGTCACGGATCAACGAATTTTTCAGACAAAGGGGGACGGTGAATTTTATTATTATTAATAATGGACGAGTATAATTTCTTCAAGCAGGTCTGTGTAGTTCATGATCAACTACTGCTTTTTTATGATCCATTAGAACGATTTTCAAGTATCCTCAGATGATTATCTAAGATTGTTAGTTTTTTTATTATTTTAATTTCCAAATTTTCGATTTCAGTGCGCAATGTGTTGAGTGATTTTCCAAAACTAGTTTGAAATTCTCAAAGGCTCTATTCGACGAAGTTAATCTGGACTCCAATGTCTGAATGTATTCTATATTCGGAAGTGAAAGACTTTGTGCTGTTTCAAATTCAAGACGATAATTCTTGATAAACTCAAATTGAGACTCAAGTGAATTGGCTATTATATTATTATTATCAACATCATCCCGTAGAGATTGATTCAATTGATATGAAATTCGTGTTTTTTCTTTTATAATAGTCTTAGTAATTTTAACAGAAGTTGCATCATTTGATTCCTAGCGATCAGCAGCATTACAAAATCGTTTATTATTTATATCATAATGTCAATCTGATGTTCGTTTGAAACCATCACCTGGAGGGCCTCAAACATTTTGTAATAAATTTTTATTCTTCAATTCTCGTCTAAAAATGATAATACTCATCTTGACAGCTGGTGAGCAACTGAACTCAAGCCTCATATGCATACAAATTAATGGATAATTCCAGCTTCTCTTAATTCTTCAATTATAGAAATGATTTCATCCGTATGACTGGGATTACCAGCTGCCCACGAAGCCAATATTAATCGTAGACGATCCAAAAGTTCGTTGGGATCATCCCAGTGAATGTAGTCAAATTTGTTACTTTTTTTTGTAATCTTATAACGAGGTAACGATGTACCAGTTTTTGTTAAAGATTTCATGAATGGTAAAATATATTTTTTATACTTTGCAGTTGTTCTTTTCTCGGTCCACCATCAGATTTAAAATATCTATACCAAGCATTCGGTGATTTAATAATTTTTATGAAATTCTTTATGCAATCATTATTTATTAATGAGTCATCAACTTTATAATAAAAAAGTTCTGATAAAGCTGGTGTCTCTTGATAAGTTACATCTCCAACGGAGATTTGGTTATTCTTAAATTTGATATTTGGATCTCTAAACATGAGAATATTGTCAATAATCTATAACTATTTTTGATCTAAAAGTTTTTTTGTATTTATAGTAACAAAACAGTCATATCCTTTACGGTATCGACCATTGTTAATCTTGCTGTCTTTATTTATAACAACGAATCCATGTTTATCACTATCCCAACAAGCTAAACATAAATTTCGGAATTGAGTCCACTTCATGTCAGTATTTACATGATCATTATAAATATGTTTGAAATTCATTTCATCTTGTGGATGAAATGACAAGAAATTTTGCATTATCCCGAACTGAATGTTTTGATATACGAGCCTAAGTTCAAGAAAGATAAAAACAATCAACATTTCGATGACGTCCCATACAAAAAAAAGCTCTGATATTGTTTTGTTTTTCACACGTAACATTATCAAAAATCGTTATTGAATTTAGATGAGCAGCTTGAGGTTTAATTACACTTTCGTTTTCATTGAATGGATAATAGCCGATACATTTCGTAGATTCAGTTAGAAGAGCATTTGTTTCACCACAATTTGAGAGATCACAAAAGATTCCTCGCACACTATCAAGTAAAAGTTTCCCATGTCGTTTTTGATTTTATTTACTTGAACTTTGTTGAACAACACCGGTTAAATTGACTACTGGTAATTTTACATTCCGCTCAGCAAACTCCATGTTCACGACTGACTATTTTCCTATAAATACCCAGTTTTCATAGATTTAGCTTTCGTCTTGAAAACACAATGATCGTGCACAGACGTTCTAAAAAAAGTGGTAAAGGTCTCATCTATACTTCAATCAACAAACTTTCTATTGAACTTTACGTTCCGGGGTATCAATACTGTGGACCAGGTACTGAATTATCAAAAAGATTAGCTCGAGGTGATCCTGGTATAAATCCATTAGACGCTGCTTGTAAACAGCACGTTATTGCTTATTCTGAAAATCAAGATAATATCAGCGTCAGAAATCATGCTGATAGAGACCTCGTTGAGAGAGCTTCGAAACCTGTAATTGCAAAAGATTCTTCTATATGTCAAAAAACAGCTGTTTGAGGTGTAGCTAATACAATAAAAGCTAAATCGAAATTGGGTATGGGTCTGAGAAGAAAGACGAGAAAAACATGGAAAAAAACATTATTCAAAAAAATTATAAACCTATCAAAAGAATTTATTAAACCAGGAAAAAATCCCTCCAAATGGTGCACGTAATGCTATAAAAAAAGCAGGAGGGCGAGAAAGAATTTAAATGCCACATATTCTACTATTACTATCAAAAATAGGTGGTTTTTTACCATTCATAATGCCAATTTTCGCTGGTTTAAGTGCTGTTGGAGCATTTAGTGCTACTATCTGAAAGTATTCTACACATTCAAGGGAATTTACAAAAAATGGTCAAACTACTGTTGCAAATACTACAAGTCTAGTTAAAATGGCTATTGCTCATTTATTTGACAAAAAACAGTCATAAAATGAATGCTGTTAGTAGTTATATAGGGCTGGTTTGAGGCTATGGTGAGGGGGTGAAGCTTGATCAAGGGAGCAGGAGCCGTGATCGGGGGCAGGGGTAAAAATCTCGAAGTTTCTAGAACTTCCGAGATGCATCTAGAAGTTTCTAGGAACTTCCAAAATCACGTCATCGAGCATTCTAGAATGTTCTTCAATGACGTCATGTTTATTTATTTATAACGTCATATTTCTTAGAATAACTGGCAATAATAAGAAATATTCCAGGAAATATTTTTTTATTCAAAGTATCGGATTATTGAATTGTGATGTCATTGAATATTTTGTTTCATAGAAGTATCGGTTTATTGAAATATGACGTCATATATTAAAATGTAACGTCATTTATTAACGTACAAAATAATTTATTTACAACCAGAACTATTTATGGAAAAATTCCAGAATGTTTCATATCGAATATTTTCGAATAAAATTCTAGAATAGTCTCGATTACTTACTTTGATGGGGTGAGTCCTATAAAAATTCAAGTTTTTTCGTCTGAAAAATTAGTCTTACGACACTTGACGTGCTTGTAACATTTAAAAAAACTCAGCGATCAACCACTTGTGTCTATAACATTTTATCAAAATGGCAATAATTGTTGACCTTCAAGGATTTCAATTACCTGATCAGTTCGTTCTGAAAGAATTTGCAAGCATAAGTTTGCATGATGAACGAATTAATCATATACTATTCAAACCACCTGGATCATGAAAAGATGTACCACAGAATCATCAATCGATAAACAATTGGTTGACACGAAATTGGCATGGTCTGAAGTGGCTCGATGGCGATGTACCACTTGAAAAAACATACAAAGAAATGACTGAAATTTTAAAACCGGCTGAGTTTATATGTGTCAAAGGATTAGAAAAGAAAAAGTGGTTAGAAAATATTATTGATTATTCAAAACCAGTGATTGATCTTCATGATTACGGTTGTCCAGCTTTGAAGGAAATACGAATACCTTTTTATGAAAATCATAAATGTGGATATGAAAAGATCGAACATATAAACTGTGCTGTAAAAAACGTTTTGAATTTGAAACACTGGTACATATCGATGTAACTATATTTCATAAATCCAAAATATTTTTGAATTAAAATTTTTCATCCGTTTTCAAAAATTGATGTTTTTTTTAGGTTATTGGAAGTACATTGTTGGGGTGAATCTACAATTTTTTCACAATTTTTTTCATCAAATGCATCATACATTGATAAATTCAGTGATTTCAAGAGCTTTCATGAAGATTTACGTTGCTTTTGGGAAAATATGGAACTTCTGAAGAAAGATTTCAATGTCGAAACACATGGAGAAGTACTTACATGTCACAATAATCAAGCACTTCTGATTTTTCGTCTACACAACGACCATGGGTCACAGATCTTCATCAACTCGTTGAAAAATATATCAATAAATCACCATATACTGACTTTGAACAACTCATAAGTTATTAAAGCTGTGGGATGAAACTGAGAAATTGGGACATCGTTTTAAAGGAAAAAAAGAGATAAATATAGAAGATGAAATGAAAGAATAATTTTTTTGTAACGAAAAAAAGAAAAAAAAAATATATCTTTTTTCAATTCATTTTTATCGTAAAATTTTTTTTTTTTCGCTCTATATATTTAGTAAAGGTTAAATGAAAACAGCAATAATTTTTTTGATTTTTAATGAAAAAAAATTTATTTCATATTGTTTAAAATTTTTTCCCATTTTTTAATCAATATTGGATTGATAATTTCACTCATTCGTTGAATTCTCAAGTTGAAACGTTCATGATGACGAGCAAGTTGTTCCCACTTTCCGCATCGTGCAGCCTTGTATGCATACAACCATGTATACATCATATGAATTTGAGGTGTTGAATTGAAAGAAACTTCATTCTTAATTATCCTTGAGTCTTTCATATTTGATATTTTCATATTGATTTGGCTTCTTCTCTTTCCAATTATATGACTTCGGTTCATTGAATTTTTTTTCTTTTTCTTCATTCGACAAACAAGTTTTATCTGAATTCTCCTTAGCAGATTTATCTTTGCTTTTAAACATTTTTCTTGTTGTATCATCAAAAGACGATTGATTAATGAGAGATTTTTTCGTTTTTGAAGTGAAACTTCTTTAGAATGGGTAGTTAAAAAAAAAAACAAAAGATGGGTGCAACGAAAGTAACGCAATGAAGGTAGTCAATTATAATTAATTTATTGATTTAATTATATATTTATCTTTTGTTTTTTTCTATTTACTATTTATTTCCTTGACTACGATAGATTGAATAATTTTATTGAACATCAGACAAATATATAGGTAAGCAATACTTCTTTTTTAACGTGAATTATTTTAATTAAAACATTATAGATTCGGTTAAAAATAATTATTCATCACAATTAATGAAAGATAAATTGAAACCATCAAAAAGGAATTAATCAATAAGTTAGATATGATGAGAAAACAATGTACATAAGGACAAGATTATACTGGACGATTTCAATCACCAATATCATTAGCAATACCAGAAAAACTAAATGCTTTACTTGAAAAATATCGTGCAGCATCAGAAAATACATTAGCTGGTTATTGTCTATCAGATCCATATTGATTGCCAACATTACGAGAATTGATTAAAAAACTAATTGGTTTTTTCCGTGATCTAAGTTTACCACTCCTTGAGCTACAAGAAGTTATATCAACAATACCTGGCAGTCAACAATACCAATATCAGTTGAAAAAAACTAATTATTAACACTTTATAAAAGAAAGTGTTCACAAAATAAATATGAGATGATATCACGTAGTATTAGACGTTTTACATTTGTTGCATTACAAAAACGTCAATTTTAAAATTCTTTACATTTCGTCAAAGGAATTGTTTTATATTGAGGATAAAATATATCGTCATTCAGAACCAGGCTGCGCATTTCAACTTCGATCAAATCGTATAAAAGCATATGATCTTGAGGCATTACCAACTTCAAATCGAAAAATGCATTTATATCTTGGACAAGCTAGTTTTGATTATTTACATAATGAAGTTGCAGGTGTATTACTTAAAGCAATGGATGAATTAGAAAACACGTGAAAATATATTAACACTAATGTATCATCAAATCGATGACAATATATTGTATATATATAAAAAAACCAGTGTCATCTGTTGTATTATCTGGTTATTGTTTAGTTGTTCTAGCAAGCATTGAAAAACCAAATGGTAAAAAATGAGTGTACTTCATCAAGAAATCGTATTATATTTATTTATATTTTTCAGGCTTTAACATGTCACATTATGATTTTAGAAACGATATAAGAGCATTGTTCAACAATGTCGAAAACTTGATGGATCTGAGCAATATTTCTCAAATGGTTATAACAATTAACAACAAATTTTATAATATGAATATTATATTGTATTATTATATCCTCCGGACAAGAAACTTTGTTCTTGAAAGAAAAAGCATTTGAAATATGAAAGAAAAGTTTTGGTTTCAATCGGATTGAAAAAAAAAATTTCTTGGGTTATGAAAAACTATATCTTGGTTCGTGAACAGATGTTCTTCTTTCTAGAAATACGCTTCTTGAATTATGACAAATATGTTATGGTTCAAGACCACGTGTTCCTCTTTCTAAAACTACGGTTCTTGGATTATAAAAAAAATATTATCATTTAAGACTAAAGTATTACACTTTAAATCAATTTTTTTCGATTCAATATTTATTTTTTCATGAACCAAATCTATAAATGGCTTAACTCAAGACTAATTCGTTATTGGTCAAAAAAATTTTTTTCATTGATGAATTATTTTTCTCAGATAATTAGATAATTTAATCTCATCACAAGTATTATTAAGACTATATGGCTTTTTTTTTTTATTCAAAATTCTTGTCTATATGATTGAATTACCTAATTAATATAATTAATATTCTTTTTCCCCAAATAATTTTTCGTATATATTTTATTTATTTTTGAAATGTATTTGCTACAAAAAAAAAGTAAGCAATTTATTTTTTAACTTTGGTTTTGACAATTATTTTTCTAGAATAAAAAAGTCGTTTCTTCAAGTAGATTAAAAAACTTCGCTCGTTCATATTGCGCTCGTGGCTGCGTGTGTTAAGGCATAGGTTTAGTATCGGTTAAAGTTTAGGGGCATGAATTCGAATACTCGGTTAGGCAGGCAAGAAAAAAAACAAAATCTTGAAAAAAAAACACTTTGAATTAATAACGTCGAAAAAGTTTTTTTTATCAATTTTTTTGTTTTTTTAAATTTTTCAATTATCTGAGAAAAATAATTCATCAATGAAAAAAAAATTTTCTTGACCAATAATGAATTTGTCTTGAATTGAACCATCTCAGATTTGGTTCATGAAAAAATAAATATTGAATCGAAAAAAAATTGATTTAAACTGTAACACTTTAGTCTTAAATGATAACTTTTTTTTCATAATCCAAGAAGTGTAGTTCCAGAAAGAGAAACACGTGGTTTTGGACTATAACATTTCTTTCATAATCCAAGAAGCAAAGTTCTAGAAAGGGAAACGCGTGGTCTTGAACCATAACATATTTGTCATAATCCAAGAAGCGTACTTCTAGAAAGAGGAACATTTGTACATGAACCAAGATATAGTTTTTCATAACCTAAGAAATTTATTTTTTAAATTATGAACATTCAGTCATGATCCAAGATAACGGTTATACAATTTAAGAAATTTTTTTTTTTCGAAGAAGAACTTTTTTGTTTAAACCAAAACTTTTATTTTATATTTCGAATGCTTTTTTTTCCAAAAACAAAATTCCTATTTTTAAGAAGCTTTTTTTTTTGGGCAATAGGAATTTTTTTTTTCAGTGTGATAGAAATGCTCCGTCGAATCGACTTAATAATCGAGATAACGTGTTTAACATAAAAAGTTTATTCATGTTATCTCGATATTAAGTCGGGCCTGACGTCGATTCGACGGATCATTTTTACCAGGGCAGTTGAAGAACAAAACCAGCAACAACAGCAGCAGAAATGATAACAACAACAACAACAACAACAACAACAACAACAACAACAACAACAACAACAACAACAACAACGACAGAATCATGATTTATATGACCCATTTGACGATGATTCTGATGTTAAGGGATTTGGACGGTTTTTTTCCGAATATGAGAAAGGAATAAATTTTATACAGTAGATTATTGAAATACTAATACATTTTATGTAATTTTTTGGTAATTGTTTGGAAGCTCATTTTTTTTTCATTAATTTTTGAAGTTGACAACTTTTAACATAGGCTTTTACGGAGAATGCGATTTTCGTCTAAAAAAAATCTATTAAAATACCAATATTTCCAATCGACAATATGACATCGTGAAAAAAAAAATATCGGGTTAGAAAATGAGACATAATGAACCGTATAGAAAAAAAATAAAAGAGGCTTGGAGCTTAGTTTTTTTATAATTAATAATTCAAGTACGAAATAATTGATTTATATGAGGAATTATTAAAAAATCACTAGAGACCTCTTGTGGAAGACTTTTAGAAACACAATATTTCTATGAGTGCGAAAACGACAAAAAACAGAGGGAAAATGTTGTTTCATCCTTTGTTTTTAAAAATCGTCCGAACCCCTTAACATAATTTACTATTCATCGACAACAACAATAATAACAACAGCAAAACTATGATTTGTATGATTCTTTCGTGTCTAATGTCGAAATCATTTTTGATTCATTTCATCATCATCAACAAAAACAACAAAAACAATAACAATTTAATCTCAGAATTGATCAAAATAACTATAAACATGTTCTATTAATATAAATATTTATAAAAGAATATTATGCTGTTTTATTTATAATGTATTAATTGAACTTTTTTCCCAGATATTTTTCGAGATGTTTCAACGTCAATAGTTTGATTGAAATTAATAAAAGAATTCTAAATTTTTTCAGTCAATTGTTTTATTTACCCTGGTTACGATACAAAAATCCAACTAGTTTTTACCAGATATTTTTTTAGATTCATAATTAATAATGAATAAATGAACGAATTAGTTAACTCAAAAGGAAACCGATAAAGACCGCCAATTTAAAATATAATGCCAAGAAGAATCCTTCAATCACTCTTTGTTAGAATTACTGAAGAAGTTTCAGTTCCCTGTGCGTACAATAACACACACATTTTTTTCTCTCCTATCGATACTAATTTTCGTACTGAACCACTTATAGGTTTGTACTCTACAATTTGATGATGTAAAATTGAACAGTAAGCTGATGTATCATCAGGAAACTGTTCGACTGATTCAATTTCCGAACGTATATCTACAGGTCCACTTTTAAAAAATTAATTTTGTTTAGAACAGTCTATAACAGCAAGTGGTGCTTGATTTAAAAATTCCGTTTTTGTTAATAATGGTTCTGGCTCTTTCCCAAAGTATGATAATTGGTAATTTGTAAACATATCATAGAGCAGAGCTTATATCAAGATTCAAATTTCCATATGGGTAGGATTGTGAATTTAAAAATAATATCAAATCTCGCAAATTGCAATGATCAAAATAACTTGCATTTTTACCAGCTTGATTTTTACGTGCAGTTTGTAATCCTACAATCAAATATGTTGGTTTCTCGAGTTGTGTTGATGTTTTGACAGTCCAGGCTCGAAAACTCAGTGAAATGGCTGGATCTTTTAATATGTAGTTTAATAGTTGAATTTTTTCTTTATCTGAGACTCGAATATATGGTACAACCCATTCTATTTTTTGAATAGCAATTTTTGCCGTTTCTGCTGCTGTTGTTTTCAGGTATGCATTGGTATCAGTATTTGATCTTGTAAGAATGAGTTTATGTTTTGGATTAGTAATCACTTTACGATAATCTTCAGCAAATCCAAGCAGTAAGCTCAATGGTATTGATATATCGGAGTATCCATTTGCATTATTGATAGCAGAATCTGTCCAGCCTAAATTTTCCAATAGTGTTTTCTGATTAGGTGTGAGTAATACATAATCATTTATGAGAGTTGTGAGTCCTACATTTTTACTACAATCTACGTCAACAACGTTTATTTCATAGCGGATATCACCAAATAAATAAGCAATAGCCATTTTTACTAGACTTGTAGTATTTGCAACAGCAGTTCCATCATTTTTGTAAATTTTCCTTGAATGTGTAGAGTACTTCTGGATGGCAGTATGCACAAGTCTTGATGTTGAATTCCAATTCTTATTTTATCATTATTATTAAAAGATGGTGCTCCATATGATTGATGAGCATGGAGTTCATAATGAGCTATAGACTCATCAAAAACAATCGAATTTTGAATATTTAAAATTTCTTCCATGGTATAAAACAAACAAGACAACACAATCGTATTTTTATATTCTTTGACGTGGTTTAAGATTGAGGCTCTTGAGAAATTGGACGTTTGGACGTGTTAATACTCGGAGTGTCTGATGATGACTGATGGATTTTTGGCATGTTTATTTATATAACTGCTTCCAACTATTCTCTTTTAAAAGACAATACCCATTATTTTATACTCTTAACATGTAGTCTTATTGTTATGACTCATAGTATGGACTTGTTGATTATTCAAACATGCACCTGTTGTTATACTACATTCAACACGTAAAGCATTAACTTTTAATATTGTCACTGGTGAATCGGATTTATGAGTTCCGTCAGGTTCCAAAATTTGTGGTGAAAATCCTGGAAGTCTTCCAATAGAATCTTCAGTAATAAAATTTATCGGACGATTACTTCTAATTTCACAACACAATTCACTATTATTTGGCTTGAGACTTATGGAAACGATTTGTAGAAGGTATTTTTCGATATCTTCGATTTCATAACTTCCTGTCAGTAGAATAATAATTTCATCACCAATATAAAATTTATTGTTATTCAAATCAATATTAGGTATTGAATTAAAAGTAAGTAACTTGAAAAGTCCGACAACATTTTTCTCATATGATAATTCAATTGCTTTAGCTTTTTGATAGGTTTATAATTTTTTTAAATGATGTTTTTTTCCCTGTTTTCCTCGTCTTTCTTTCCAGACCCATACCCAATTTTGATTTAGCTTTCATTGTATTAGCTATACCCCAAGCAGCTGTTTTTCCACCTATGGAAGAATCTTTTGCAAGTACACGTTTCCAAGCTCTCTCAGCGAGGTCTCTATCAGCTTGACTTCTGCTGCTAATATTATCTCGATTTTCAGAATGAGCAATATCGTGCTGTTTACAAGCAGCGTCTAATGGATTTATACCAGGATTACCTCGAGCTAAACTTTTCGATAATTTAGTACCTGGTCCACAGTATTGATAACCCGGAACGTAAAGTCCAATAGAAAGTTTGTTAATTAAAGTATTGATGAGACCTTTACCACTTTTTTTAGAACGTCTGTGCACAATCATAATGTTTTCAAGACTAAGGCTAAATCTATAAAAACTCGGTATTTATAGGAAAATAGTCAGTCGTGAATATGGAGTTTGCTGAGCAGAATGTAAAATTACCAGTTGTTAATTTCGACGGTGTTGTTCAACAAAGTAAAAAAAAATCAAAAACTACATGGGAACTTCTACCTAATAGCGTCCGAGGAATATTTTGTGGTCCCTCAAATTGTGGTAAAACGAATCCTCTTCTAACTATAATTATCCATCCAAACGGGCTACGATTTGAAAATGTATATGTTTATTTAAAATCTTTAAATCAACCAAAATATCAGTTCTTAGAGAAATTACTTAAATCTACGAAATGTATCGGCTATTATCCATTCAATGAAAATAAAAGTGTAATTGAACCTCAAGCTGCTCATCCAAATTCAATAATGATTTTTGATGATGTTATGTGTGAAAAACAAAACAATATCAGAGCGTTTTTTTGTATGGGACGTCATCGAAATGTTGATTGTTTTTATCTTTCTTAAACTTATGCTCGTATATCAAAACATTCAGTACGGGATAATGCAAAATTTCTTGTCATTTCATCGACAAGATGAAATGAATTTCAAACATATTTATAATGATCATGTAAATACTGACATGAAGTGGACTCGATTCCGAAATTTATGTTTAGCTTGTTGGGATAGTGATAAACATGGATTCGTTGTTATTAATAAAGACAGCAAGATTAACAATGGTCGATACCGTAAAGGATATGACTGTTTTGTTACTATAAATACAAAAAAACTTTTAGAATAAAAATAGTTATAGATTATTGACAATATTCTCATGTTTAGAGATCCAAATATCAAATTAAAAAATAACCAAATCTCCGTTGGAGATGTAACTTATCAAGAGACACCAGCTTTATCAGAACTTTTTTATTATAAAGTTGATGACTCATTAATAAATAATGATTGCATAAAGAATTTCATAAAATTCAATGTTTGATAAAGAAAAAAATAATCTGTATCAGATCACGAAAGCTAGCGATGCAATACGACGTAAACATAAAATGTTGAAAATGGGACAAGACGCTTCTGATAAATATGCAAATGATATATTTAAGCCTATTGTAACACCCTCAGAAAAATTATTAAATCAAACAACAACAAGTGATATAAAAAAAGAAATTAAGAATGAACTTGAAAATGAGTATGTGAAAGAAGAACGAGCGAAAGAAGAAGATGATTTCAATGAAACGTTTGATGACTTGGATGAGAATTCTGCAAAAAAGACACTATTCGATCAAACATCTTCTCCACTAAATACTTCTTTTCTGTTGAATAATGAAGAATATGAAAAAAGTAAATGATAATAATAGTCGATCAACAGGATTCCAAGTACGAAAACTTGACAATATTCTCATGTTTGGAGATTCAAATATTAAATTCAAAAATAACCGGATCTCCGTTGGAGATGAAACTTATCGAGAGACACCAGGCTTATCAGAACTTCTATTCAATTGTAAAGTTGATGACTCATTAATAAATAATGACGATATAAAAAATTTTATCAAAATTATCAAATCAATGAATGCTTAGTATAGATATTTCAAACCTGATTGTGGATTGAGAAAAGAACCAACTGTCAAGTATAAATATATTTTACCATTCATGAAACCCTCAACAAAAACTGGTACATCATTACCTCGTTATAAGATTACAAACAAAAGTCACAAATTTGACTACGTTCACTGGGATGGCCCCAACGAACTTGTCGATCGTCTCCGATTAATATTGGCTTCTCAAGCAGCTGGTAATCAAAGTCATACAAATGAAATCATTTCTATAATTGAAGAATTAAGAGAAGCTGGAATTATCTATTAATTAATATGCATATGAGACTTGAGCTCAGTTGCTCACCAGCTGTCAAGATGAGTATTGATATTTTTGGACGACAATCGAAAAATAAAAATTTAATACAAAGTGTTCGAGGTCCTCCAGGTGATGGTTCCAAACGAACATCAGATTGACATTATATTATAAATAATAAACGATTTTGTAATGCTGCTGATCGCTAGGAATCAAATGATTCCAACATCTGTTAAAATTACTAAGACAATTATAAAAGAAGAAACATGAATTTTATATCAATTAAATGAATCTCTTCGGGATGATGTTGATAATATTAATATAATAGCCAATTCACTTCAGTCTCAATTTCAAGAATTCATTGAGAATTATCGTCTTGAATTTGAAACAGCACAAAGTTTTTCACTTCAAACTAAAGAATCTATTCAAACATTAGAGTCCAGATTAACTTCATCGAACAGACTCATTGAGAATTCCAAATTAAATTTTGAAAAATGACTCAACACATTAAGCACTGAAATTGGAAATTTGGAAATTAAAATAATAAAAAAACTGACAATCTTGGATAATCATATCAGGATACTCGAAAATCGTTCAAATGGATTATAAAAAAGCAGTAGTTGCTCATGAGCGACACAGACCTGCTCGCAGAAATTATACTCGTCGTCATGTTGACATTAGAGGATTGATATATTTTCAAAATTTGCATGGGCTATACCACTAAAATCAAAAACTAGAAAAGATGTTACAGCAGCAATAAAATCTGTGCTTGATGAAGGACGTATTCCAAAAAATTTACATGTTGATCAAGAAAAAGAATTTTACAACAAGGAATTTGAAGCACTTATGCAAAAACCCAAAATAAATATGTACTCAACATCCAGTAATCTCAAAGCATCGATTGTTGAACGTTTCAATAGAACACTGAAGAATAAAATGTGGGAGAAATTTACTTACCAAGGATCCTACAAGTGGTTAGAAATTTTACCACATCTGCTTGAAAATTATAATAATTCAAAACACATAACAATAAAGATTAAACCAATAGATGTTACTGAAGAAAATAAAAAACAACTATTGAGAAATATTTATGAAAAATTTCAACAGAATCATAATATTCAAAATAAATTCAAGATTGGTGATAAAGTTCGAATGAGTAAATATAAAACTGTTCTTGAAAAAGGCTATACGCTAAACTTTACAACAGAAATATTTACAATCAAGGAAGTAAAATATACAGATCCAGTGACATATAAACTTATAGATTATAAAAATAATCCAATTGAAGGAAGATTTTACGAAGAAGAGTTAACTAAAGTTAAATATCCTGATATTTATTTAGTTGAAAAATTGTGAAAAAACGTGGCAATAAGTTATATGTCAAATGGTAAGGTTTTGACGATACACGTAAAAGTTGGATAAATAAATCAGATCTGTGAAAAAAATGAATGTTTTTTTTTTTTTTTTTAATAAAATAAATTTTATGAAAAAAGATATTTGAATTATCTTTTTATTTTATAACCCCATGGTACAGTATCCGTAGTATTTGGTAACAATTGCCTCTTATCATCTAACCAACTTAAAGCTATTTTTTTTTGTGCAATTGTATTTACTTTATGTTTTTTAATTCTAATTAGATATTGAGTTTTTGTTAATAATTTAGGTTCGAACAGACAATTTTTATAATTATCAAAGGTAATTTCTTTTAAAGTTGAACCTTTTACGCCTTTGGCCTTCTTAGCATCTTTTTTTTCTCCGCCCGAGATGAAAAAATCGAAGTATTTCAGCAAGAGACAATTGAGTGCCTGGGTGCAATAAAGGCACGAGCGCTCGAAGATCCATGAAACGCAACGTTGTTCGCGTTAAATTTAGGAAAATTTCAAAATGGTTTTAAAAAAGAAAAAAAAATACCTTCATGTAAAGAATCAAAAATGCCATATTTTCTTTCAAACAAATTATTTTCAATTACAATTATTTAATGAATTAAAAAATAAAGTTTAATATTTTTTTTTTCGAAAAAAACATTATTTTTCCAGGTCTAACTCGTCATAACTTTGTTAATAATTAATGAATCGACTTGAAACTTGGCATATAGTTTTGTTATAGTCTAGCGATAATAAAAATAACATTAAAAATGTTATTTACTTGTATTGTTTTTTTTTTTTAATTTATTGAGTAATGCCGGTCGGAAAATACGTTTTTTGCACTTCAAGATAAAAAAGTGTCGAGAAAATTTTAGAATTTAAAAACTTGTCAGTGGCAACATTGTTTATCTATATATCAAGAAGTTTTTCCTAAATTTTCAAATTTTTTTAGCAATAATTTACCAAGTTATGAATTAATTAACAAATTGTGAGCTGCCGCTGCCACCATTTGTATGTTTGCATGCGCAAGAGATTAGTATTTACACTGACTTGAGAGTGCGCATACGTTTGCTACGGACCTACGATCGCAGCGGCAGCTCACAATTTGTTAATTAATTCATAACTTGGTAAATTATTGCTAAAAAAATTTGAAAATTTAGGAAAAACTTCTTGATATATAGATAAACAATGTTGCCACTGACAAGTTTTTAAGTTCTAAAATTTTCTCGACACTTTTTTATCTTAAAGCTCAAAAAACGTATTTTCCGACCGGCATTACTCAATAAATTAATAAAAAAAAACAATACAAGTAAATAATATTTTTAATGTTAATTTTATTATCGCTAGACTATAACAAAACTATATGCCAAGTTTCAAGTCGATTCATTAATTATTAACAAAGTTATGACGAGTTAGACCTGGAAAAATAATTGTTTTTTTCGAAAAAAAAAATATTAAACTTTATTTTTTAATTCATTAAATAATTGTAATTGAAAATAATTTGTTTGAAAGAAAATATGGCATTTTTGATTCTTTACATGAAGGTATTTTTTTTTCTTTTTTAAAACCATTTTGAAATTTTCCTAAATTTAAGGCGAACAACGTTGCGTTCCATGGATCTTCGAGCGCTCGTGCCTTTATTGCACCCAGGCACTCAATTGTATTCGATATTCCATATTATCTTTCTCAGCGCCATTAAAAATACATTTCGAATACAATGTTTAGTTTTGCAAAGATATTCGTGAGAGGAACAATTGTATTCGACAACAAAACTAAAAAAATACGATAGTATTCACGGTCACGAAACTCAAAAAGTATCATTATATTTGTGGTCACAAGAACTGGAAAATACAATTGTATTTGATATCTTCTTGGATGCCTTATTTTTTTACATAAATTCAGTTCCTACTCGGGATCGATCCTACGACTTCCTCATTACTAAACCTATGCCTAAACGCACGAGACCAATTTTACAAGCTGCAAGTCAAAGAATTTTCGTTTACATAAGTTACGAGGCAATCTACACGAATTTAATTGATTTAAAAAAGGCCTTGTCATGTTACTATAATTATGTTATTTGATTTCGTCCTTTCCTTGGATTCATTTGCCAATAGTTATTTCAATCAATTAATTATGGCAAATGTTTCTAAGGGAAGAATGTAACCAAATGAATTAATTATTAGTCTAGATTAATTCTCCAGCAATATTTTTAATAATAAAATAAAATTATTGTGGCCAATGGCTAAGGAATTAATCTAGAATAATATAATTCAGTTTATCATTAAACCAATTATTTAAATCAGTAGTTGGTAGAATCACTTGATTTTTCGAATTGAAATATTTGGTCTCATCGATAGGTTCACCATTTTTTACAATTCTAAATTTACAAGCTAAGACACCATTCACTTTTAAATTTTCATGATTTTTGAGAATATTCTTCAAACGGTTAATTTTCATCTTTTTAGCATCCTCTAAATATGAATGCATATCAGTATGTTGAAGATCGACGATAGTTCCTGATCGTATTCGTCCCTGGAATGCTGAATCACCATCTAGCCACTTCACTCTGTCACTTAGTTTTCTAATATATCTAACACCAGCACCATGTTTTTGTTCACTTTTGAATCTTTCACTCAATGATCTAAGTTGAGAAATCGTTGTTTGAATTCTTAATTTATCACCAACTGTCTTTCCAACTTTTAATGCTTTATTCAAAAGCCGAATATTTTTTTTTTCAAATTTTAACCAATTTTCTATTTGTTCTGGTGTTCGAATAGTTTTATATGCTTCCTCCATAATTTTAATCAATCTGAGACACTGTTCAGAACTCATTTTGTTTCCTTGTATTGTAATATGAAAATATGTTTCCTTGTATAAAGTAATATGAAACTGAAGGTGCTATATACCTCCAGGCTTTATATATACTAAGTTTTCTTCTGGAAAAAACAAGAATATTTTATTCAAATGAAAACTTTTCTGAACAGATCAAGAACGTTCTTGAAGGACCAAAAATGTTTCGAAAAATTCAAGTATGTTCAGGGAAGATCAAAAATATTCTGGATATAAATCAAGAATGTTTGATTGATCGATATTTATTAATAGATTGAGAATATTCTACACTATAAAAAAAATCTGTTGCAATATCTGAAACTCTTGAGAACATTCGAAGATAATCTAGAACATTTCAGAATATTCGAAAACATTCTAGAACTTTTTTCCAATATGAAAGGAGTGCAATCAAGAACCGGAGCATCAGGTCAATTCAAGCATTCGAACAGTATTCATTAAGAAAGAACAAATCAACGGTAAATAATATTGTTTATTTATGTATATTATTTTTTAACCAATTTATTTTATATAAACTTTTTTGATTATTATTTTTTTTATATCATCATTTCGTAATTTTTTCTTATACAAGATGGATTTATCGAAACTTAACCAAATCGCTGCCTGCATTAATAGTAATGTACCATTTAAGAAGATGGTTGATTTAACACCAGGGGCTGAATATAAAATCACCAATTCAAGAAAAGCTAATACGAGAATCAGAGTAAAAGTCATCGCAACGATTAATCAAGAATTTGACGTTTTTTAACTCAACCGGATTTCAGTATTTCTTGAGAACGAATCAGAATTCAGCAGCCTAAAAAACTTGGTAGATGGAAATCACCTTGCATTACGTGGTCTAACAGGATCACTCAATAATACATATGAGTTCATTCCTAATTAAAAAAAACATATACATGAAAAAATTTAGTCGAACATAAAAATTATTGTGAGATGTTTTGAAAAGATATGAATAAATTAAAATGAATAATTAAACATTATTGTAATTGTTTTTATAAATTATTAATATTTTTTTTTTTTTTTTTTCAAGATGAAATTAAAAAAATTAGAAATTAGAAAAGAATTATTCACTGATATTTGATGCGATCAATATTTAAAATTTATATTATAAAAAGTAGAAAATAAATCTACGATTAAGTAAACAAAATTAAAAGATTTCTATTTTTTATCTACTAATACATGCTGAAAAAAATGAAAAAAAAAGAATTATTTTTCATGAATGGAATATTCAAATTAATCAACAAAAAGAATTATTTTTATAAATATGCATGTTTATTTGAAAAACTTTTCTAAAAAAGTATGATTATATATAAATTACATAAACCGATAAATTTTTTTTTCAAAGGCATATGAATGATTATTAGTATTATTATTATTATTATTATTATTGATTGTTTTTAATTTTCATATTTATTCAATCAAAGTGAAACAGATTTCATTGTCTTCCATTAAACATTGAACATTTTTGTCATCGAATAAAACTTGAACGCCATTGTCTGGTTTTGTAATTATTTTTGCGATTTCGATAATAAAAACCAGAGTTGATTGCTCGACTTCATGAAGCCATTGTGAGGGAACCCAAGCTCTGACGGTTGGACCTTCATCATTTACATAGAGAACTTGAAGTCTGAAAAAAAAATAAAAATATTATCATACATAATTTCAACAAAGTGAAACTGATTGCACCTCAATCATCTATTACAATTCAATTACACATTCACAATGAATCATTCAACTACAAAGCTAGAAATTTCAAAATCTTGGTCATCAAAAATTTCCTCCATGAAAAATAAAAAAAACAGTTACACTTTTTCATTGAAAATGAAAAACATAGAAAACTATAAACAATTACTCCAAAACTTATGCATATATTAACACGTTTTTTAAATAAAAATTTTTGTAATCAAAAATCATACTTATGTTTCGTTCCGTCTAATAATATTCAATCATAAAAAAAACATTTGAAAAACTGATACTAAATCAAGACCATACACTTTCAATAATAAAAACCAGATACCATTTACACTATTTCATTAAAATACTATTATTGACACTTTTTTCATCCAATTCTTTCATAAAAAATAAAAAAAAAAAAAAATTACACTTTTTCATTGGAAATAAAAAAACTTGAAACTAGAAACAATTACTGCGAAAAGTAAAGATGAATAATAATTTTATAAGTCATATCTATTCAATCAAAAAAATAAAGAAACACTCATTCTGAAAACTGAAAAAAATGAATAACATAGTGATATATTATTATATATTATTCAATCGCAAAAAAAGAAAAAAAGAAAAAAAAAAACCAGTTACACTGTATCATCAAAAATAAAAAAGAAAAGAACTATAAAACTAATCATTGAAAACAATTCAAAAAAAAAAATAAATAATAAACTAATATTTAATCAACCACAAAAAATAATAAAAAATAATAAAAAAATATATAACTGATACTACTTCGAGATGACACTTGAAATCTTACAATATTGATACTTACCCTGACATCTTTCTTTCTTCCTGTTAATGAGTTGATACGTTAATGAGTTTACCAATGAGGTCTAAATTATAATGATGCGTGACATATATGTCGACTTTTTATAAGGTCTACATATCTTTTTGAAAGAAAGGGGATTCTACGAAAAAAGTCATCACGTCAATAATTTCAATAATATTTACTCCAAAGTCCCTGGACTGATTTTTCCTGATTGTCATATGAGGAGGTTTTTATATAAGTTTCAACAGGAAAGCCGTCTAACATAACACCTGAAATAAAAAAAATTAATCCAATGAAACTTTGAAATAAATACTGCTGACGAAACTGTTTACTTGATTAATATTTCAATGGAAAAAAACCATCAAGTAAATAGATTATAGCCATACTCATTTCAAATATTCTGGAGTACGCAATTGTTATGTGAGAATGCTCGTTATTATTTTCTGATAAAATAACCTTCGCACATAAAAATATTGTTCAGTCCAGAATATTCGAAATGAATACACCTATAGTCTTTTTACTTGATGACTTTTTTTAATGAAATTTGAATCAAGTTAATAGTTTGTTTGACAGTATTCATTTAAAAGTTTTCTGGATCAATTTTTTTATTTATTCGAAAGCCTTCTTATATAATAATTGAAACAAAAAGATTGATCTAGAAAACATATGACAGAAATTATTCACATATATTTTTTATATGCATACAATATTTTTGACGCGGGTTATATGGGAGCGACCACGTATAGCTTGACTGCGGGGAAGGTCACGTATAGGGAAGTGTATATAGAGGGGAGTCGTGCTGCAGCTGCAACCGTGAGCAAGATCGTGCGAGGGTATTAAAGGGGAGTAACATAGTTGCGGGTAAACTTTGGAGTGTAGAGAGGGAAACGTGTTGAGTGAATTATGAAAACAAGGTCACGCGTCATCAATATATTGTAGCGCGCGTATTAAATTAATTTTATGAATTATTTTATTTCATTTTTTTACTATTATTTTATAAATTATCAATTATTTTATCATTATTTATGAATTATCATTAATTTTATTATTATCATTTATAAATTGTTAATTATTTCATTATTATTCTATTTTTTTTAACATCTATTATCATTATTATCATATGGAATCACACAGAAGCATCTCGAAGGTTCTAGAAACTTCTGAATGCATCTCAGAAGTTCTAGAAACTTCGAGATTTTTACCCCTGCCCCCTTGATTAAGCTTCACCCCCTCACCGTGGCCTTAAACCGGCCCTATATAACTACTGCTGTTAACCTTTCATGAGAGTTGTAAGTCCTACTTTTTTACTACGATCTACGATGTATCACTCACACGAAATCAGAAAGCACTATTGGAAAATTCTGGTCGAACAGATCTGCTATAAATAATGCTAATGGACACTTTGATATATCAATACCATTGAGTTTACTACTTAAATTTGCTGAAGATTATCGTAAAGTGATTACTAATGCAGAACATAAACTCATTCTTACAAGATCAAATACTGATACCATTGCACACCTCAAAACAACAGCAGCAGAAACGGCAAAAATTGCTATTCAAAAAATAGAATGTACCATATATTCGAGTCTCAGAAGAAAAAAAAATTCAACTTTTAAACTACATTTCAAAAAATCCAGCTATTTCACTGAGTTTTCGAGCCTGGGAGCTGTATGGTTTGTAACGAAATTCATTATTTCGCCGGTTCTCGAAATAAATAATCCAAAGAAAGAGCTTGTTTTGGATTAATGAGTGTCTTGATACGTAAACCTCATCATGGCAACTAGCTCCCCTCCATCCGTCGAGAAGACGAACTCACCAAGGCTGCGTACGAAGCCTGATCGTAAACCTATTCGTGTTGCGGGCCAGGAAAGAGTCTGCGCATGTCCGGGACGATAGGTACGAAAGTGCTTATGAGTTGGGGTTCGAGCTCGCAGTAGCTCAGCACTCAACGCTGTCGTGAGACGACACAACTTGTCTGGCTCTCGAACGATCACTATCTTCTCTTGACTGGCTTTCTATGGTTCGCTACTGGTTCTCTCTATATCGTTTGGATATCTTAAAAAGGTTCTCTAGGTATCAGAAGTTAAGTCCTGGTGAAACTCTGTCCGAATTTCCATTGACAGACTAATACTAATGATCACGCTATATAGCTCTCTTATAAAAATAATAATTATTATGCAACCACTACATAATGATGATTGTATTTCACGATAGATTGCTGTAAATAATAACAATAATAATAATATTGATATATATTATTATTGCAATGGCAACGTATGTGTAAGACCTGGTCACGATGGCTCGCTGTATGGTTCCCTATACAAAATACTCATTTTTGACGTCAGTAATTTCCGATAGTATAGTCGCAATGTAATATAGACGTATGTAATACACTATACTCGGTTCATGATAGCTCCTTCAGGTTTGGTTACGTATTTCATAATCCTGTCAGGTGGACCATGCCCCTCTACCATTTCTAAGACTGAGTTAGGTACATGTTTTGTCCTTGTTACTCCCACGGCTGTTGGCTCCCGAGATAACCAACATGGCTCCCCCCGCTGATTTTGAAGAGGATGGTGAGAAATCCTCGTTGCGAACCTTGGCCGATAATTCTCGCCGTGCAGGTCAGAAAACCAGTTACAGATTACCTTTAACTTCCTGCGATAAAAAAACATGGAGTGTAAAAACATCAACACAACTCAAGGAACCGAGAGATGTGATTGTAGGATTATAAACTGCACGTAAAAATCAAGTCATTTTGATCATTGCAATTTGCGAGATGTGAAAGTTTTTTTTTAATTCACAATCTTACCCATATGGAAATTTGAATCTTGATATAAGCAAGAATCAATTTGCTCTGCTCTATGATATGTTTACAAATTTCCAATCATCATACTTTGGTAAAGAGCCGAAACCATTATTAACAAAAACGGAATTTTTAAATCAAGCACCACTTGCTGTTATAGACTGTTCTAAACAAAATAAATTTCTAAAAAATGGACCTGTGGATACACATTTGAAAATCAAATCAGTCGAACATTTTCCTGCGGATACATCAGCTTACTGTTTAATATTACATGATCAAATTGTAGAGTACAAACCTATAAGTGGTTCAGTACAAAAAATAGTATAAATAGGAGAGAGAAACAAAAAATTTCTCATTGATCAATCGTCTTTTGATGAGACAACAAGAAAAATGTTTGAAAGCAAAGATAAATCTGCTAAGGAGAATTCAAATAATACAAGGCTGCACGATGTAAAGAATAGGAACAACTTGCTCGTGGTCATGAACGTTTCAACTTAAGAATTTAACGGTTGAGTGAAATTATCAATTCAATATTGATTGAAAAATGTGACAAAATTTTTGAACAATATGAAATAATTTTTTTTTTCATTTAAAATTAGAAAAATTATTGCTGTTTTTATTTAACCTTAAACAAATATATGAATAGAAGCAAAAAAAAAAATTTTACAATAAAAATTAATTGAAAAGATATATTTATTTTTTTTCTTTTTTTTTTACGGAAAAAATATTCTTTTATTTCATCTTGTATCTTTGTCTTTTTTTTTCCTTGAATACGACGTTCTAATTTTTCAGTTCTATCCCACAGCTTGAATAACTCGCTTATGAGTTGTTCAAAGTCAGTATATGGTGATTTATTGAAATATTTTTCAACGAGTTGATTAAGATCTGTGACCCATGGTCGTTGTGTAGACAAAAAAATTAGAGGTGCTTGATTATTGTGACATGAAAATACTTCTTCATGTGTTTTAACATTGGAATCTTTTTTGAGAAGTTCCATACTTTCCCAAAAGCAACGTAAATCTTCATGAAAACTTTTTACTTCACTGAATTTATCATTGTATAATGCATTTGATGAAAAAAATTGTGAAAATATTGTAGATTTACCCCAGCAATGTACTTCTGATAACCGAAAAAAAAACCATTTTTGAACCAGATGAAAAATTTTAATTCAAGGATATTTTAGATATATAATATATGTACCAGTGTTTCAAATTCAAAACGTTTTTCACAGCACAGTTGATATGTTCGATCTTTTCATATCCACATTTATGATTTTCATAAAAAGGTATTCGTATTTTTTTCAAAGCTGGACAATCGTAATCATAAAGATCAATCACTGGTTTTCAATAATTAATTATATGTTCAAACCAGTTTATCTTTTCTAATCCTTTGACATAAATAAACTCAGCCGGTTTTAAAATTTCAGTCATTTCTTTGTATGTTTTTTCAAGTGGTACATCGCCATCGAGCCACTTCAGACTATGCCAATTTCGTGTCAACCAATTGTTTATCGATTGATGATTCTGTGGTACATCTTTTCATGATCCAGGTGGTTTGAATAGTATATGATTAATTCGTTCATCATGCAAACTTATGCTTGCAAATTCTTTCAGAACAAACTGATCAGGTAATTGAAATCCTGAAAGGTCAAGGATCATTGCCATTTTTAAAAAAATGTTATGGACACAAGCGGTTGATCACTTAGTTTGATTGAATGTCACAAGCACGATAAGTGTCGGAGTCTTTTGCAAAGCTTGACGAGTAACAGTGCTGAATTGTGTGATTCAATAATAAGTAAGGAAGTTGGTGGAAAGAGGATTAACTACTGTTGTCGAAACTCGTACCACCTTCGATATTTATGCGCAACTATACAGTACTCAGATCAGGATGTATTGTCAAAATTTATGCAGTACATTCATGTGCAAACTTCACCTGTTATTACAAGATTAGAAGAAGAACGATAAGCTCAAAATTCACGAGTTACTAAGTGCAGAAAAGAAAACGGTACACGACATTACTCATTTGTCAAAAGCACTGATAAAAATTACGGTCCTCTCTCTCAATTTTATAAGAAACCTGATATGACAAAAGAACTCTATAATTTAGAAAAAAATAGAATAAAAAACCTTTTACTTTAAGATCAACAGGACCGTTCTGAAATAGGATAAAAAACTAGATGTCAAAGAGAATGTCCACTGTGGTTTGAGAAACGCCAAAATCTGATCACTGCATCAAATTTTCGAACAAAATGCACTAGAAAAGCAACCACACAATGTGCGTCAATAGTTAAAGCCATTCGCGGATTTTTGATAAGCGATACAACAGCGATGGCTTTCGGCAGGCAGTATGAAGACGAAGCATTGGAAAAGGTAAAAGCAGCAATAAATGTGCAATCCATCAGTAAATGGGGCCTGTGTATCAATAAAAATTATAAGATGCTAGCTCGTTCACCAGATGGCATAATAGAAGAAAAGGATGCTATTATTGAAGTAAAGTGATTATATACAGGAAGAAATCTTTGTCCCATAGAGGCGATTAAAACTATAAAAACGTACAGCGGAATTTTCATAGATAAAAAAAATCCAAAGAAAATGAGAAAATCTTACCACTATTATTTCTAAATTCAAGGCCAGCTGCATATTACGAAAAAAAGTTTTTGTTATTTTGTGATATATACTCTAAAAAGCATTTATTATATTAAAGTGTATCCTGATCTTCAATTTTGGGAAAATAGGATGTTACCAAAATTTCTTTTATTTTAAGAGGAATCATAACTTCCTGAAATAATTGACCCACGAACAATAAGAGGGTTGGAAATCCGCGAGCCAGATAGCGTTTTTAAATCAAAGCCTCAAATGTTGGATAGAAATGCTAGTACAAAACGTCAACGAAAAAATAAGAATATAAATAGATTAAATGCTAAAGATTTTGATAAAGCAACGGATAGTGGTACAGATGCATCTGATACTAACAGCATTAATGGAATTGAAAGCACTGTAGAATTCAATGAAGAACAACATAACATTGTTGAGACAGTTATCCAAAATATCAGACTTGAAGATGTCACAAGAAATATACAACAAAAAAATATGATGATTCAATCCAATCGTACATAAATATTTTGGAAGCAAATATACAAAGTTTCACCTTCGCTCGAGTATTGCACATGAGCTGTCTAAATATTATCTGACCATCAACAGAAAATTATGATATTGCAATCATTGGTGGGCAAAATTCAGCCCACTGGTGTTGTATATATAAAAATAATAATCTAATTAATGTATACGACAGTGGAGCACAGTCAAGTTATGAGCAATTAGCAATTGATGAAAAACAATTTTTAAAAATAACATTTCCGTCGACTGCAACTAAAAACATCAAATTCATAAACACGAAAACTCACCAACCAGACAGCTATATCTGTGGACTTTATGCTGCTGCTTTCGCCACAACGTTAGCATATTGAAGAGATCCATCAACAATTGAGTTTAGTGATAATGTATCTGAGATGCGTCAGCATATGATTCGGATTATTGTTAGCCAAGACCTGACAATGTTTCCTCTGAAAGAATAAAAATTCTCATGCAGCTTCTGATTTCTTTGTGTTTTCTCATTTTTAGTTTTCTATGCAATTGAGAAAAAGATAATAAAAAATTCAATTTTAAAACCATATAAATTTAAAATTAAAATAAAGATAGAGTATTGATTATTTTTATAAAAAAACCTTTAAAAATAAAAAAAAACAAATTTTAGGAAAGTGATCAAGATTATTAAAAATATAATATTTGATATTCATGTTTTTTAGTTGTTGAATTTTTTATTAAGAATAATGTTGGTAATATTAATATAAAATTATAGTGTTTTGAACCTGCCATTAAATAAAAATTAATAAAATTAATCACAATAAAATAAAAGAATTGATTATATCAACACAACACTTACACGATCGGTGTTTTTTTTTCTATGAGTTTGCTTTTATTTTGTAAAGTATTCATCATGGAATTTTTAATTGATTCATTCATTAATGAATAAAATTTATCTAATCAACTTTATTTGTTTACTACTTGAGGGAAAAACTACAACGCATGTATCTGTGTCGTGTAATCCGTGGAACAAAGGCGTTTTTTAAAGCCACCTACGGTGTGTGATAATATACAGTCAAAGAATGAAATAGAGAAAGAGAAAATAAAAGATAATAAAAAATTTCAATTTGAAACCATAAAAATTTATGATTAAAATAAAGACAGAGTATTGATTACTTTTATAAAAGAACCTTTGAAAATAAAAAAAGAAATTTTAGGGAATTTTGATCAAGATTTGATATTTATATTTTTAAGTTGTTGAATTTTTTATTGCGAATAATGTGGGTGATATTAAAATAAAATTATAGTAAATTTTTACCTCACTATATCAAAATAACTATTATAAGAATAAAAGGATGAATGAAAACAAAAACTAAATTTTATTTGATTTCATCAATTAGAAAAAAAAAANAAAAAAAAAAAAAAAAACAAGAGAATCGTTTCATTTCGTTTAATAAACTTTTTTCATCACGAGGATTACTCAAATATTATTTAGAAAAAAAATTAATTTTGTCCTGACGAATAATAGTAAATTTTTTTACTTCAGCATTGATTATGAAAAAAGTAACAATAAAAAAAAAAAACAACGGACTTCAATCTTGCATTTGATTTATTAAACTACTATAATAAGCAGCTTTTTGATTCACTCAGTTAATAATTTACGAGTTTTTTTTCTTTCTTTTGATTATCTTATAATTAAAACTCAACAGTTAAAGTACCAAGTCTGTAACAAACAAGTAAATCAATATTAATTAATGTGTAAATTATAGTGATAAATAAAAAAAATGTTTATTTCATTACTGAATGCTTTTGTAAAAGTGTTAAAATTGCTGAAACATGTCTTCCAGATATACGTAAGGCACATTGAGTTGTGGGAGTAAGTAAAAAACTTGTTGTTAATTGTAATGCAAGTAGAACATCTTGAGTTCAGTGCTTATCGAAATACAAAACAACAACTGGACAATGCCATTTCAATACTATCCATCAATTGAATTTTAAATAAAAGATTTTAAAAAAGTTCATTAACACTTTGAAATTATTTTTAGTTTAATATTTGTATCATGATTTTATGTGCAGCTCATTTGAATAATTTATTTATAAAATCAATAGTCTATGTTTTCATTCAATATTTTGTTAATGCAATTTGATTATTTTTATTCAGTAATATACACTTGATACCTTGACACATACACATAATTCATCAATGAAACCATTAATATCATTCAAATCATTCAATATCAGGAGACCCGAAAGGGTCTCGCCTCAATTTTAGAAAGAAAAAAATATATAAAACGAACACGAACTCTCTTACCGGGTATAAGTATTTTAAGTTTGGGCTCTGTGACGTCATAATTTCTAATTTATCAATTTTTAGGCTAACTATTGGCCACAGAAATAAAATAAAAATAGTTTTGCTATATATATCGATAGCCCTCTTTCTAATAAGCCTACTTTCGATTTTTTCCAATAACTAATAAAAAAGATATCAACATCAGTAAAAGCCAAGAACAAAATCTTACTAAAAAATAAATTTCTCAGCTAAATGTCCTCGTTGCCCCCACTCTCGAGACGTTACATGTCGTACATACGGAGATATGGATGTATGCATGGTTATCGATTATTTTCTTGTGAGTGTGTGTGCCATACAATAGGAGTTTTCTTTCACGGCGGTCGACCGCCAGAAATACCCCCTCCACTGCTCACCGTCACTACTCCTATATATGTGTGCGCCACTGTACACTCACACATATAGAAAAGTAGTGTTAATGTTAATTAACAATTGAATATCTGCTTCAATTATTGAGGTACAGATTCCACTCTAGCTCACGTTCTGCTCTTTAAAATAAAAAATAAATTATTTAAAAATATTTTTGGAGGCACATTTTCAAATAATTCTTTTTTCGTTTTAAAGAGCAGACGTTAAGCTAGTTTGTACCGATCGTAACAAAATTTGTACCTCAATAATAATAATAATAAAACAACAAGTTACTCCAAAATTTCAATTTACAATACTTTGTTATTATTATTGAGGGTACAAATTCTAATTCTATCGATACAAATTATCCTACGTTCTGCTCTCTAAAATAAAATAAAAATTATTCAAAAATATTGATTTTTAAAGGCGCCATGCAATTGTTAATCAAACATTTTTATTAACAATTCCATGGTGCCTCGAAAAATCAATATTTTTAAACAATTTATTTTTTATTTTGAAGAGCAGAACGTAAGCTAACTTGTACCGATAAGAGCGGGATTAGTACCTCAATAATTAAAGCAGAAAATATTCAATTAATAATTAACATTTTGGAGTAAATAATTTTTTTTTGGTTGTTATTTTTGAGGTACAAATTCCGGGCTTGGTAGTACAAATGACTACAAATTATTCTGCGCCTGTAGCAATTTTTTTTCCCCCTGAGTTATCTAGAAAAAAAATTATTTTAAATCTAATTTTATTTATTTTATTAATTTTAAATGTTTAATTATTATTATCTGAATCATAATTATCACCAGTAGCTTTTCTACTTTATGATTTGATATCAAATTTTATTTTATCAACATTACGTGATGAACCACAACATATTTTATTAGGAAGCCACGAGGTTGCTACTGCGCATGCGTTTGTTTATATTCCTATATTCTTTTTCTCCCTCTCTCTCTACTGTGTGGCACAAACTACATCATGAAAACATGCCATTTTTTGTGAACATTTATTCTGTTCTGAATTAATATATTTTCATTGAATTTCATTGTGATTGACGGAATAAATAATGTCATTACCACTGAGAACAAGTAAGTCTTTAATCATATTCTGATACTAATTAATAAATGCAATTAATATTTATTTAGATATTTCATTATTTCAATTTTTTTTCCTAACCTAAAATATGCTACTTGCGTTTAAAAAAAGTGATATACTTTTATTATTTAATATCTAATATTTATCAAAGAAAAATTTTAAAAATTTATGTATAATAATAATCACTTACTTTTTAATTTTATTTTTTAGGCAACAGAACAAGAAAACCTAAAAAAAATGAATCAACTAATATTGTTGGTAAATCTATTGAGAAAAATGTGTTGGAATTTCGAAATTTCATGGATAATAAAAGTGGAACCACGTCAAATAAAATACTGAAAAAAACTAAGTAATCAATTAATATCTTTATCTACAATATCACAATATTAAAAAATTAATTTTTACATATATTGTATATAAAGTTTCAACCATAGACGCGTTTAAAAAAAAACCAATTATCCCATTATATCTTATCTTATTTTCAGATAGCAAGAAAAACAAAAGTATTGAAGCTAAACGATCAGTAAGTTAATTTAGAAGAATAAAATTCAGAAACATCTTTTACAAAAATATTATGAAAAATTTATCACTTTATTTATATTTAATTCCATGGCTCGATTATTCTTTTGATCATTTGTATTTATTTGAGTCTAACGAAATTTATCTATATGTCTACTTAAATAAATTGATTAAAAAAACTAAAAATTTACCTAATCAAACTTTTTTTTATTTAAATAATAAGATATTTCAACAAAAAAAAGTAAAAGTAATATTCTACCGAGTTAGTAAAAATGAAAAAATAAATTTGAATCAAACAATTAACTATTTCTTTATTATTATTTATTATTTTATAAATAAAAAAAAGTTAATTAGAAATTATTACTTTTTCAATAAACTTATAATTAGTTTTTCTGATTTTTCAATCAGCAATATGAACAGTTAAAAGAAAAGTATACAAAGATACATAATAATTATATAAAAATATATATTATTTTTTGAAACAAATAAATAAATAATTTTTCAAAACATAAATCATTTAACGTAAAGAATTAATATTTTTTTCAACTGTAATTATTTATTTTTAATTATTAATTATGTCTTTTGTTCTTTCAATAATTTTTTTCCAGAATTAATACCATTTATTAATAACCCACCAAGCTTTTATTATAATACAGAGTTTCATCATCGTTTTTATTGATAGTTGTGTTACGTCTTGGTATAATTAAAATTAATAATCGATAAAAAATAATAATCTAATAAATTCAACGAATGTGAAATGCCGAGCAAACAATAAAACTTTTTCTTTTTTATTTTATATTATTTTTTAATTCTTTTAAAATAAAATTAACATTTTGCATTTTTCACAAAATATTATATTTTAATTTTTAAATGATTTTTGTAAGCAAATTTCAAAGTCACCTCTGCAACGCGAGATGTTACATCCGTTGAAGTTATTAAATTATTATTAAAAAAATGTTTAAACAAATAGAAATATGCTGACTACTCTGGGAACCATTTAATATGATTGGTTCAAATATGGCACCACTTTTTCATCCCTACTTTAAGATATAATTTTATAGGAATTTTTCAATTTTAATTTTTAAGGAGCGTCACTCTCGTGATAACTTTCATCCGACAAACATCTAATTAAATTTAAAATCAATCTAATTTTATTTGAATTAAATACTTAATAAAAATTTCACAAATTTATAATAAAAATTATTGATCATTTTAATCGATAAAAATATAAACAAAATAATTTCAATTCTTTCAAAAATTTATAATAAATGAACAATATTATCAGTGAATCGAAAATTAAATAAATAACTGTAACAATTTATTATTCCTACAAATTTTACCCTTCCTTAATCCTAAACATTGACTGTGAACTTTTTCCGGAGTGTTGTTTTTCTGTGCTACGAGTTTTGTGTTACCTTTTGGATTATTCTTAATTATCAACATCATCAGGCGACCATCCGGATTGACACGCTCTCTTCAATTTAATTTCGGATAAACCACAACAACAAGGTAGAATCTACATAATCACACGTTTCCTCCTAACCCGTTACCCAGTAGGGAATAACAAAACAAGAGGATTATAAATAATTACGTTAAATATCAGGCTCATTAATTTGTATTATTGTGTAGCGTGCAACATATATATATAATTGAGAATATAGTTATACTGGTGGCCGTCCGTGACATCAGTGTCAAATATTAATAAAGTATGTGTGTAATGTATGGATGCGTGAATGTAGAGAGGAGAAAAGAGAGTCTCCATGGTAAAATGGCGACGGAGAGAGCGTCTGAAGAGACGGCGCTATTTTTTTCCATGCTACCGTCACTTCAGTTTCTACCGGCGTGCTGGCTAGAAGCGACTAATAAATAAATACCATAAAATTTGCAAATTAAATAAAACCAGAGTATATCAAACTTGGCAAAATAATAAATTGAATATCCAAGTACAAGTTGTCTTGGCAATTTGTTAAATAACCTGAAGGTTATTGTATTCAACAATATCTCAATAACAACAACAACAATCATTGTAATTCAACAAACATTCAAATGTAAATTAACTGGACCATAATCGACATTCTGAACGGCGTTCACCCGGTGAAAATTCACCGTCGATATATTGTCCAGACCAACAACATGAACATCATTACTTGGAAATAATCTGGTAGTCTTGGGTAACTGGTTATTGAAGGAGAGGTCTCAATACATTTTGTCATCAGCGGGTCTGATCAACCCGGACATCACCATTATCCTCATCGTTATCATCCAGACCAACAGATAAAACAAGGTTGTAAATAATATTGTATGAAGTGTGTGTGTGAGATTGTGTGCGTGTGAACGGGGCCACCCAATTACTTTAATAAATTACATCAACGTTTGTTTAATATAAATGTAAATTGTTGTGTAATTTTTATTTAAACTACTCAGCCATTTCAGGTTATATTTTAAAAAATTAATTTATCTGATTATTCAAACAAATTCTCATAACGTCAACTCAAATGTAAATTATAAAATAAAATTAAAAATTAGAATTTTACAATTGCTAAATTATTATACTATTATTTTTCTTGTCATACGTTCTTTCTTTTTTTGGTTATTTCATAATTAATTCAAATTAATTAGCCTGGTACGTAACAGTTGAATTTACCATAACAAATATCAGATATTTAATAATAATTTTATCACCTGTAAAAAAATTATTATATGATTAAAAAGGTGATTTGAAGTTTATCTATTTAAATTTGGATAATACTGTTCAAATGTTTCTTGTAGAATAGTAAGTCTTTCTACAAAAAATATTCATTCTTTATTTGCTTCTAAATTTATTGCTTGGTTTTATTTAAAGATAAAAGAGTAGTGAAATTGAAATAAATTTAGATAATTTCGGAATAATTATTATTACTTCCGGTTTTTCTTTCAATTCCAACTCGTATTTTTTTCTGTCATGATAGTAATTTCATTATAAATTCATTATCAATGAAATAATAATCTTTGTTAATTTTTTTTGTTAACTATATTTAACTTGCCTTACCAATGTCATTTGCATTGTTTGATTATTATTATACTTACGTGTTTGTTTTTTTAAAATTTTCCAATGTAGAAATTTTGTTTATTATAAATAAAATAAATATATGTATAACTATTTTTTTCAACTTTCTTTTTCAAATGAAAGGCAAAAAATGTGTGTGTGTGTGTGTGTGTGTGTGTGTGTGTGTGTGTGTGTGTGTGTGTGTGTGTGTGTGTGTGTGTGTGTGTGTGTGTGTGTGTGTGTGTGTGTGTGTGTGTGTGTGTGTGTGTGTGTGTGTGTGTGTGTGTGTGTGTGTGTGTGTGTGTGTGTGTGTGTGTGTGTGTGTGTGTGTGTGTGTGTGTGTGTGTGTGTGTGTGTGTGTGTGTGTGTGTGTGTGTGTGTGTGTGTGTGTGTGTGTGTGTGTGTGTGTGTGTGTGTGTGTGTGGTTCCAGAAGAGTAAAAAAAAAAAAACCGGCTAATCTTGGAATCACAAACCTGGTCAGTTACTCCATTCATATTCATAATTATAAATATCGAATTAAAACCAAATCTAATCTTAATAATATTCTTTTTGATATTTAAATTGAAATTAAAACTCATGTGATTTATTTTCGATTTATTTTTCGGAATATTATTAAAATTCGTTCGATTCATCTTAGTTTTTTTTTTTTCTTTTTCCTTTTTCTAACTTTTGTGCGAGCTTTTTAATCTATTCCAATTATTTTTACTTCTAGAATTAGGATGATCATCAAACACATGTCTTTATTCGCTCGCAGTACTCAAATGTTTATTGACAGTTGTTATCGAACAGCGATCAGACTGCTATCGAACGGATTCATAGAGATATATCATCCATTATCTCATCCCTAGAATCTCGTCTCAGAGATCTTCGTTGTTTACAATTACAAATATTCAATGCAACTATTATACATTTAGCAACGATTTTGAGGGAAATACGAGATTTACATCATAATGCTGGACAATCTAATTCAAGGAGGCTCATAGCTCAAATAATTTTATTATTATTATCATTATCATTATCATTATCATTATCATTATCATTATCATTATCATTATCATTATAGTTATAGTTATAGTTATAGTTATAGTTATAGTTATAGTTATAGTTATAGTTATAGTTATAGTTATAGTTATAGTTATAGTTATAGTTATAGTTATAGTTATAGTTATAGTTATAGTTATAGTTATAGTTATAGTTATAGTTATAGTTATAGTTATAGTTATAGTTATAGTTATAGTTATAGTTATAGTTATAGTTATAGTTATAGTTATAGTTATAGTTATAGTTATAGTTATAGTTATAGTTATAGTTATAGTTATAGTTATAGTTATAGTTATAGTTATAGTTATAGTTATAGTTATAGTTATAGTTATAGTTATAGTTATAGTTATAGTTATAGTTAAATAGAAAAATATATGGTATTCGAAAGACGCATTTTTTGAGCTATATATGGAAACACTACGATGATTCTATCAAGAGTTATCGACGTTCCCACTTCTGACAATCCTCTAAAACTGCCTTAAAACCGTCATTGATGCATCCATTCTTGCTCGAAAATATTTTGTATGACCTTATATCCATACAGCTGAATCTTCGGAAAAAAAAAACATCCAATGATTGACAGTTTAACTTTATTAGTTTTTACTCTATAATTTCTTGAATGATGGAAAAAATCATCTACTTTTGAGTTTTTCTGAGTTTTCTAGAAGAAAAAAAAACTATGGAGAAATGTTTTTTATCCCTGGCTGAAGTGTTTTCAGAGACGCATCTCTCAAGCCCTAAACGAACTTCCTAGGACAAATATTTTAAAAGTTATAACACTTTTTTTTTTGACGAGCGTAGTTGAATTCTCGATACATTATTGGAAATCGTACGAAGTCTACGGTATCATGAAACGCGAAAGAATCCCTATTATTCACTCCATTAATGACTGACGTAAGTGATACTTTGAATAAATACGGTGAATGTCATTTATGATATTCATTTATTCGTTATTTATTTATATAGTTCAATATTGATTTGAAATTAATGTCCTGGAATATTGTAGCCGGATAAATCACCAAACAGTTGTTTATTGTCTTATAAAATAACCCAGCTAGACATAAATTCAATTAACCTAATTTACTCAGCGCACTGAAGACAAACTAGAGGAAGGTTTGGGAGATAGCAGCGTAATGTAGAGAAGGTAAAAGGGTGACCGTAAAAAGGACGTGAAATACAATAAATCGGTACAATTGATCATGAAATAATGAGTTAAATACTGGAAATTTTAATTAAACACTGTATTCAATTTATTGACAAAACTCATGAATTTTAATAAAAATGTTGTACAGAAATATTCTTAATCTACAGCCGATGTACATATCCAACGGAGTAATTATTGAACAGAGAGAAAAACCGCGTGAAAATTACGGAGTCAGTATCGAGAATTTATGTAATATCTACTCAAGATCACTACAAAAAAACGAGGACAAACACTTAATTATTTAAATTTCACTTGTACTCACAATAGATGCTGATTTAATTAAAAATAGATACGACTGACGTGGATCTAGACCTTGGCTTTGTAGATTTCGATACTGGAATTATTCTATCTAATTATTGAACGAAAGAAATGAATTTGAACAAATAAGACAGAATAATTACCTCAAATTTCTTGGAAGTGAAGTATATAAAAACACTCGGGTATTCTGTCAGTATGTGTAAATTATTGAAAGTGGGAATAAAAATGACCTAAAATTTTCAAGTGTGAGAAATGATATATTGGTAAGACTTGCAGATACTTCTAATAAACTTGCTGAACATTTCATGTCTGTATATGAGCTAATGACAGATTGAATGATAATGACTGATATAATAAATAAAATAAAAAAAAAAANAAAAAAAAAAAAAAAAAAAAAAAAAAAGAATGATGATGATTTTTAAACTTATAATTTAACTAGTAGTATAGACAATAGTGATAGAAAAAAATTAATAATGTGTTACGTATTGATATTTTAATAATTCAATAAATTAATGAATAAATATTATTTATTAAATTCAACGGTTGTATTATAATATCAAGTAGCACATAAATTGTTTCCTTTTATTTTTAAAAATTATTTATTACGTTTAGCATCATTGACATTTTATTCAAATTTTTTTTTTTCCCTTTTTAATATTATTTTTCATTTCAACTTTTATTTTCTCGAGCCGTAGTTGCATTCTTACCTCAGCAACTTGAATTTTCGATGCCGGAGGATTTTATGTGTTGAAAATGACAACGCCGCAATATTGCACCTAATTCAATGATAGCCGTCAGAAAAATAAAAAGAGAGAGTAGTAAAAGAAGAAAACAACATCGAATCAACATTCATCAGGAAAGAGTTCGAGGGGAATTCATCAACGCTTACATGCGTCAATGCAAGACCGAGAGGAGAAACACCACACAAAGCGGAGAAAGAACTAAAATAATAGATGAATTAATCTCTTAGAAATTAAACTGTATCAAATTTGAATAAAGAAAGTAAATAAATTTGAAGAGGTAAGACAAAGTATTGATATTTTGATAATTAAATAAATTGATGAATAAATATCATTTATTGAATTCAATGGTTGTATTATAATATCGAGTAGCACATTAATTTTTTCCTTTTATTTTTGTAATAAATTGGCAATTAACGTGGATAACGATAATAAATTTACACAATTCATTTTATTTTATTTTTAAGTTTTATTTTTGCCCTGCACAATTAAGTAACAATAAGCGGGATTAAAACCAAGGGAAAATTTTGTGGTGATAGGAATAAAGAAAGAAGGATTAAAGTTTCAATAAATATTGAGACACAACTTTGATTTTGATTTGCAGATTATATGAGATATATATATATTCAAAAGATATTATAAATCTTGAGTACAGTATGATTATATTTTGATTGAATATTTGACGAAGACTACCATTCAAAGAATCTCGCGATGAATTTACGTTATTAAAATAGATTAAGTACTTGCTAATTTTTGACAATTATTTTTACGGCACTTGAATAATAAATTTAGTAATTACTTACATTTGTATGACGAAAAAAAGTATGACAATCGGTTTGACTTAATTTTCACCAAAACGTGGAAAGCGGACTCTGACTGTGCGACCAGGACTTCTTCGTAATACTTAGAGCTTCAGGCAGATTGATGTCGTGTTTGTAGTTGAATTGTTGTACGTATAATTGATGTTAAAAATGTAATGAGTTTACTTGAATAAAATGATTTTGATATACTTGAATTTTATATTGAGATGAGATTGATTTTATACTTTATACTGTTGAAAATTGAAAATGAGACTTAGAAATCTAAAGTGGTTGTGCAGAGATTTAGGCTACGTCAATAAAATGAGTTTTAATTCAGTTTGCAATTACTGGGTGCTAATCGATCGTAACTGTGGGTCAGTAGTTCGATTAGTTCCAATTAACTGTTTGGCTGTGATGAATGAACTGATTTGATTTCGGACGTGTGGCCTCTTTTAAAGGGAGGGCCTTGTCGCTGTTTCACACTTATTTCGTGGACTAATTCTTAAGTTCTTTAATTTTCTAACTAGATTCCCTTAACCAGATTCCGGGTTAATCGACCTGTCAGATTCCGTGCTTTCCATTAATTCAAATATTTAGTTAATTAATTTTAACGCATGTTTATATTTATTTTAAAGATAAAATTTAGCTGGTTTTTATTGGTTAATAAAATCAGTTTACTTGGTCTGTTAATTATTTCAAATGTCGTGCGGAATATTTAGGTAGTCGTTGATTGGTCGTATTACTGAAAATTAGTTTTCGATTATATTTTATAAAAATAATACATAGATAAAATATTTTGTATTTTTCCTGATACAATGGAATATATTTATTTTACAACTTATAGTTGTATTAAATTTAAAGTTTATCCCAAACTAGATTCATAAAATTGGTTGCGTTCAGAATTTATAATTTTCTGTTGGTATGCATCTAATAAATGGTGTAGTTCACACTGAGATTAATGGCGGGCCTTATTTTGGCTGTTGAGGTCTGTTCATTATGGTTAGATAGCGCGTAGACCTCCACTTTAGGCTTTAATGAAATGAAAAAAATTATGTGCCAAATATTACATGTGTTGGTACTGTAGGATATAACATTTTAAATAATAATAATAATTATTATTATTCTCATTTTATCTAAATATTTTTTACCTTTTTAATATTATTTTTCATTTCAACTTTTATTTTCTCAAGTCGTAGTTGCATTCTTACCTCAGCAACTCGATATTATACATCCGTTGAATTTAATTATGATTGGTCAAAAGATGTTTCTACCGAGGATCATCCCTTCTTTTAATTTAATTTTTATGCGAAATTATAATTTCAATTTTTAAGGAGCTTCGATCTTGTGAAAACTCTTGTGCTAATAATATGTAAATTTAATTTAAATCATTTCTTGAATAAATCAAAAATTAATTAAAATAAAAATAAATAAAATCAATTTGACATTTCAAAATAAATAAAAATAAATTCATATCAGTGAAATTAAAATATAAATTAATCCTGGTGATAAATTATTATTTCCTTCATTATTTTAACCGTCCCAATTCTATGGAAATGATTGACTGTGAAATTTCTCCAAAGTAATGTTTTTCTGTGCTCTGAGTTTTTTACCGATTGGATATTGTTAAACTACTGCCATGAATTAGGCGACCATCCAGATTGACACGCTCTACAACAATATTGATTTTGGGATATTCTTACATCCAGGTACATCTACTATTATAAACATTCCCTCCTAACCCGTTATCCTGTAGGAAATAACAAAATAAGAGGATTTTTATAAAAATACGTTAAATACCGAGGTGATTGAATTTTATTATTCTCAAATTATCGAATTATTAAATTTTAGTTAAATATTCTTTCTTTTTTTTGTTATTTTATAGTTCAATATAAAATGATCAACTAGCAAGTAACAAATGATACGAATCATAATAACATAACTATTACTGGAAATAACAGAGATATATGCTAAAAAATAGGGAGAGAGTAATGAAATCTTTACCCAATAAAGGTACTACAGGTATGCTTTCTAATTTTCAGGAAAAATGTTCTACTTGGCTCATGTATTCCATTAGTATAATTATCGAAGAAATACTTGACCTATCAAAATACTCTGAAAATTTTGAAGACTTTTTTAAGATTCTTTTTTACTTATTATCAGGCTCGGAAAGTTCGTCTGTTATTTCAGATCGCCGAAAATACCATGGCAACATGGTGAAATATAGTTAGAAAAAAAGACGATCTGAACCTCGTTCATCAGAAAAATGGCCTCAAAAAATGGCCTTTTAAAAAAGGCCTTATTTTTATTGACCTCTTGAAAATGGCCTTTAAAAAAAAGCTTTATTTTTTTTGGCCTCTTAAAAATGGCTTTTCAAAAAAGGCCTAATTTTTTTTGGCCTTTTAAAAAAGGTCTTATGTTTTTGGCCCAAAGAAATTCTCTCTCCCAAAGAAATTCTCTTCCCTCAAAAAATAAGGCTTTTTTTAAAAGGCCATTTTTTTAGAGGCTAAAGAAAAAGCCATTTTTTGAGGCCATTTTTCCGATGTACGAGGTTCAGATCGTCTTTTTTCCTAACCATATTTCACCATGTTGCCATGGTATTTTCGGCGATCTGAAATAACAGACGAACTTCCCGAGCCTGCTTATAATTAATATTTTCAAAAACAAATTTATAATGATATATAATGATATTTTGCCTGGAATGAGAATGGTTTCTTGAAATAATAAATTAAGTGATAATTGAATTCAGTATCTATAATTAAACGAAATTGAGAAAAACCTGATAACAACTTGGTGATGATTTGATGTTGATAAAGCACCTTGAACTGATCATATTCAAGATGTGTTGATGTATTGATAATGATTACTTGTCATTTCGCCCAGTGTAACAAATAATGTTTAGTATTAAATCACGTGGCTTAAATAGGACGCCGTCCAGATATGCCAAACTCAATAATTGTCTTCAGTTTGTTGTTGCTCATTTTATTTGTATATTATTCACGAATGAATAATAAATTCCAATATGTAAGACTTCGGTTTATAATTTTTAATTTTATCTTGAAATAACTCAAGTTTTACTTATCGAAATATTTTAAATATCGAGTGAAATAATAATATTAAATTCAGATTGTCAACACATTAAATTAAACCTGAAAAGATTGTGAGGTTTAAACAAAATATTGCGTACAAGTTCAGATATATTTTAATAATTAAATGAGTTGAGTTTATTCATCAATGACCTACCCTACTTCATTCCCACACACACACATACCTATATAAATTATTATTGCTGATAAAACCTTGATGATAGTGATGATTGTAACTTTGGATGATCAGTCCAAAGTGATGTGCAATTGATGGTGTTGATGTGACTTGCAATTAATGGTACAATTGTTAGTTGTATTTGTATCTTATCCAAGATGATGAAATTTTAAGTGTATAATGGCGGCGTGACTTGCCATAAGGACGCCGTCCTTGAACCACACTATGTTTTACAAAGACGCCAACTTGGATATATTTGCTTGTCCTTTTGAATACCAAGTTTATGTGCAATTTATGATTATTATTCAATTTGTAATTAACTTACAATATGATGTTGTTTGTGGATACAGAAATCAACTGGTGAACATAGTTTGAACTTATATTTTCCGATATCAATTTTTATACTTGAAATTTTATAGCTATTGCGTGCCCATTCATTTGGTGTCAAATTAATGGCTCACCGGCACAGATCCAAGTGATGCTTCGTTCAGGCGACTCTTTCTCCGTCGTCTCTCTTCACACACTCTCTCATGCACACAAGCATAACTTAATAGGTGGTGGCACCATACTAGAAATATATCTATCTCGCTACAGTACCTCCCTTTTTATTATATCTGTTACATTCAGCGGGATGCAGTAATATCTAAATGAGATAAGAATAGAATGAGGCCAGTGGAAGATTAGAAGGAATAGATAACATGAATATAAAAGAAAACTAAAAAGTAATAAAAACTTAAACGCATTAGACCTAAAAGATATTCCAAGAAAACCATAAAACTAGAGACGAGACACATGACTAAAATAAAAAGTACATAATAAAAAAATATATAGAAAGTGCATAGGAATCAGAAAAAACATCAGACATAGTCAAAATTCTAAGAAAAGTAATAAAAGTAGAGTCGGACCCTTAGACGATAACACAAAAACGACAGACTGAAGAAATAAAAAGAAATACAAGACAGACCAACAGGAACTATAAAAAAAAGGGATTTCTTAGGAAAATAGAAACGACAAACACTCGAAAAGTAATAAAATGTAAAATTTACGACCTTCAACCCGTGGGACGTAGCGTAACCCCTTTTGCACACGGAAGCGACGCTTTCCTCTCCCAAAAAAGCAAAGCGTCCCTAGGTCCCAGTTCATATATATACTCCGGAAAATGAATCCAAAGTCAGTTATCGAAACTCCAGGACCAGCTTTAGATCTTCTCTTTGGCTCTCAACATAATAATTATTACTTTTAATTAAAAGTAAAACGTAGAACATTTTACGGAGGTGGGATAGGCGCGAAGCGCCCCACCATAGTATTGCTTTCTGTACACTTTTTAAGAAGACCACTCATAGTTTCCATAATAATTAAGATAGACTGTTCATATTAGGCTCAAATGAAAGATTTTAGCAAAAGCCACAGCCTCTGATAAAAATAAAATTGTTGAGATGAATAATAAAACTATAAATTACAAAAGAAAATTTTAAAAAATTTTAAAAAAATATTCAAAGGGAAATATTAAGAAAACTAAGCAAAAATCATGGATGCGAAAATTTGACAGAATAAAGTACGAAACGAAATTGATATTTTTAAAGGTAGTTTTCATTTTTATTTGTTGAATTCATTTATTTATTCAACAAAAACCAATATCTGTTTTTTTTAGAAATTACATAACTTTTTCAAAAATCATCTTACATGTTTTTTTTTAGTTTTAATGGATTATACATGCCAAAATCTACAACCAAGGCTATACTCGGAATTTTTTCAACAATTAGTTTACTTATAATCAGCAATTGTTTATAAAAAAAACCCGAGTAAGTGCTTTATACAATGAAATAAACCACAAAAGAGTTATTTCTTGAGCATTTTTAACCATGTAACTTGTAGAAAATGTTTCAATGAATTTTTTGACGATAGTACGAGCTCTTTTAATTGATTAGTTAATTAATAAATAAAGATTTAAACAATTACGATAGTCGTTATTTAATAATTTTTTCAAAAGTTGTCGAAATTCAGCGGCAGATAGCAGCACGAAATTTTAGTGATTTTCCTATAATTCCTTAATGATCCCTATACAAAAGCATATGAGTGTAAAAACTGAATGACAGATGGAGACACTGTTTATTGACAATAAAAGCATTATCTTTTTTATCATAAATGATTGTAAGGTTAAGAATTTAATTATTTAATTTTATACATATTGTGAATAACAGTGAATAATATTGGACCAAAAATGATGTACCCAACCGTGCCATCCCACCGAAGTTTTGGAAATTTTCAATTTCCAATTGGTAAAAGACTAAAGGTCGTCCGTTAATGCATTTTAATCTTTCATTTTATAAACTTAGACTTTCCAAAAGTTACATTCAAAATAGTAATAAAATAATTCAAGTCAATTAAGTAATTGTCTTTATTAAAAATCTTTATCAACATTTCTTTTATATATTTCTATTTTATAATAGAAATATTTCACTGTCTAAGTAAATAATAAATAGAGCGTAGAGCCAGTGCTAGTGATTGTGAAATTAGATCAACACTCGACTCGACTCATCATCATTTGAAATACAATCAATAATTAACCAGTAATTAAACTACAATCAACCAATAATCAAAGAGTATTTGAGAGGGACAGATCCAAGAGCTATTGTAACACAGAAATCATTGTAAACAACTACCTAATGTAAGTTATCAATATTGTAAAATTATATTATACACAACACACAACACGTAATAAACATAACCGCAATAGTTAATAATTTAATAAACTTCGTTCATGGTTAATAATATATCGAAGTGTAATATTTACAACAACCTGTGAACCTGATCTATTGACCGCAAGGGTAGGATCGAATCCAAGTAAGTACAATTACAATTATTACCGGTAAATTCGGACATAACATATCCAATTATAATAAAAAATAATTATCAGTATGACTTGTGACATGGCATACATTTACACTCATCCATCATACATAATTTTCTCAAACAACATTTACAATTTAATAATTAATTTATCAATCAATTCAAACTTATCTTATTAGATTAAATAATCTTTTAACAATCAAGAAGAAACTTTTTAATACATTATAAAATATTATTATAATTAAATTATTTATCGTGATATAACTTTCGATATAAGTTTCCGCTAAGTTTGAGTTTACGTTACGTTGCTGTGAAATATGATTACAGTTGGATTTTCAACAGAATTTATTGTTTCACTTTGATTTGCTTTATATTCTTTGTTATTATTATTATTATTTTGTTTGAGAATTTAATTTATGATTTTGAGTTTTAAAATTACGTTTCTGCTTATTATTATTATTATTATATTTCTTATATTTTAGTCTTAGGTTATAACGTTTGGCCTAAAAATCAAACAAACCAATTATATATTTGATTTTATTTATATTTATTTATAAATATTCATTTGAATATACTAATTGCCATATCAACAGTCCGAGAAGGTATCTGACACGAAATGTCATGTTACAACTTATAAATTTGATGATAAGTTATTAAATCACCGATTTTAAGATGTTGCTAAAGAAGGTACTGGCGGTGGTTCAACAGCATTACATATGTTCGAAAAATTTATGTGGTCTTTCAAAACATGTCTTTGTTAAAGCAACCAAGATATTTACGTTTCTTACACAAGCTAGTGTATGTAATGACAGAGATGATCACATATTTTTGACTCATTGGCAGCATTTAGTAAATTATAAAACAATATAAATAATATCAAATAAAAAATAATATTAATTTATATTATATATTTTTTTTCTATTTTTATTTTTAGATAATAATCATAGAAAGAAACTGAATCGAATAATTTTAAATAAATCAATTAGTAGGATAAAAAAAAATTTATTTTTATAAATTAAATGATTCTTAGTTTCTAGATGTTGAATGTTGTGGATATTGATGATGTTTATCACATCAAAAATTATTGTAGCATCAACAAAATTCAATGTCGTAAGGCTTAAAAATTTTAAAAATATTATTATTCTACGTGACAACTTGTATTTGTCGTTGATTTGGATAATAAAAATTTTTGGACTTTAAGAATTAATTTAACGAGAGGATCAGTTGAAAAACATTAAAACAGTCTAGCTTTGCCTTATATCCCATATGCTGTTGGCAGTTCATTGAATCTGTAAACATTATGAGAGTTGAATAAAATAAAACGAGAATTTGTTGATAACATTTTTCCAAATAATAAAGTTTTCCCATTTCCAATAAATAAAAATCTAAATTGTTTCATATTTTGTTGGTACATATCAGTTAAATTGTTAACAGCATTCAGTACATCTATTTCTAAATTTTCTGTATATTATCCTACACCACATTGTTCAATTTCTAATGTTATTTCACGACCATTAATATTGATAGGAATAAGATCTTTGGGTTAAAGTTGACTATTTTTCACTCGATTTATAATTTTACACTTTATATAAAATTGATCAACTTGAATTAATATTTGATCTAACAATATTTGGGTGATTTTGATACAAGGTTGCGTCAAATTAACAATAGCATATGCAGCAATTGCTGTACACTGTGCAATTTGTATATCTGCTGGAAAACGTTTTTTTACACAATAAAATCTACACCATTGATTTTTGATAAATTTGGCTCGTCATAATTTAAATGTAAAATTGATGACTTTTGAGATGTTGTGTCAGGTGATATTTTCAGTGTTTATTTAGACTGAAATTACAATTGAGTGTGATATTATTTTCAACTGTTTCTTTGTTTTCTAAGTTACATTTTTTCGTGTTTTACTGGTTAAACATTATGTTGTTTTATTTTATGCCTCAATATCAGTGGTCTTGGCTGTAATTCAGCTGATATGATTTCATCCATCATCATAAATCTAATACGTAAAATATCTTTTGCAGTGGATAAACAGCTCACATCTCTTGCAATATGATTTCTATACATACATACCAATACACCACAAACTTAAAAATTAATCGTATTATTGTAAATGAATTTATTGAATGAATAGAAAAGCTTTTTATTTATTTAAATCAACAAAAAGCGATGGGAAAAATAGCTAAGGAAAGAAGGTTTTTTACCTGTTAATTTATAAAGAATTAGTTTAGCCAAAGAAATTAACACGTAGGCCACTTCCTTCCCTTAGCTACCATTTTTCCTATAGCTCATTATTTATTTTAGCTTTATAATAAATAAATAAAAAGGTATAGGAAAAATCTGTCAATTTCTTTGGCTAAATTAATTCTTTATAAATGAACATGTGGCAAAATCCTTCCCTTAGCTATTTTTTCCATTGCTTTTTATTTATTTAAATAAATAAAAAGCTATAGAAAAAATGGTAGCTAAGAAAAGGAAGTTGCCTACGTGTTAATTTCTTTGGCTAAATTAATTCTTTATAAATCAACATGTGGCCATATCCTTTCCATAGACATTTTTCCTACACCTTTTCATTTATTCAAATAAATCAGGTAAACAACTTCTTTCCCTGAGCTATTTTTTCCATAGCTTTCAATTCGTTCAAATAAAATAAATTAATCACATGCGTCTTTAGTATTCAGATTAGTCCTTCATCCCACAGCGCCCGATAACGTAGGAATTAAACAGATTTATCATATGAATGCAAAATGGCGTTATTCCACTATACTTACTAGACTTTCCTGCGGAATCGACTCATCTAGGGTGACAAACTACAGGCCATAAAAATACATGTAGTGCTCAGCCCCTGTGACCAAATGATTTTCAGAAAAATTATCAACATTTTTCGTCTAACTGTGTATCCTTGAATAAGAAAAATCATTAAGTAAATCGAAAAACTGAAAACTAAAAACCTGTATTAATGGATCACTGTTTTGAATGAGTTTGAAGTAAGCATTAACAAATTTAATCGTTTTATCAAGTATTTGGATTCGACTTTTTTAAATCAAAAGATGTCACTTTGTTATTCAACGAGTCTTTAATTTCTTTGTCATCTGATTAACTTAAATAAGTTAATGCTATGAATGAGGGTTTTCGGTCCAACAGCTGGATGCTCTTATCCTCTATTTTTAACACAATAATTTCTATTTTATTTTTATCATTTTAAATTTGTAAAAATAAAAAAATATGATAACGTTTACCAACAGAATCGTCCGCATAACAGACAAAAAGTCGAAGTGAGATAGAATGCATAAGTGGCCTCGTCATGTGAGCTCACTGTCGAAAAAATATATCACAGTAGAAAAAAAGAGAAAGATAAAGATACCTGTCTTCAGCAAGTGTCCTTCTTTAATTCCGTCTAAACCACTTGCTGAACTGGATTTCATTCTTTTCGACCGATTTTTAAAGGTTTCCATATTTATTGGTTGGAATAATGTCCTAATATCTTTTTCTCATTCTAGGTATGTTCCTGTTTCTATATTCGGGGGTCCTGCTATTCCCCATAATTCATTGTACACTTCTTTTACACTAACTTTCGATGAAGTTTAATCTCCATGAATAGAAAATCGCGTTTATCACAAAACTCGCCAATTTCCTAGAACAATTTTGCCTTATTGTTGTTTCTACAGTGCTTTGTACTGGTGGTTACTTTATTTTTCTGTAGATCCTTCTTACCTGTATCTTTTTTTTCTGTATTTCGTCCTAGGATCACAGACGTCACTTTTTCTGCGATAAAAGAGTTTGAATTTCTATTTTTTCCTCCTTACCAGCATGTTCTTGTTCCCAAAGAGCTTTAAGAATGGATGCTGTTGATTCCGGAGGGTTTGAAGCGTCGAGCTGTATGGACTTAATAAAATTCGTCACATTGATCTCCCATTCACCCTGTTCTGTATCATTTTCTTGTTCTTGTTGTTTTTCTACTGGAGATTTCTCCACCCCGTTGACCAATTCTGGTTCTTGTGTAGCTCCGTCAAATTCTGCAGCTACATGCAACAGGTCTTTTCTTTTTTTTTTTCTTTTTCTTTTTCTTTTTCTTTTTCTTTTTCTTTTTCTTTTTCTTTTTCAATTTTCAATTTTCAATTTTCTGTCTAACTAGTGGCCAAAAAAAAAAAATAAAAATAGTTTTATTATATATATCGATGGCCCTCTTTCTAACGAGCCTACTTTCGATTTTTTCG
>MKYW01000132.1:153532-166853 GCA_015776835.1 Aphidius ervi | reverse complement strand
ATATTAATATTTATTATTTATATGAGAAGTGTCAGAAGCCAATCCCCAATCATCAAGTGTCAGCGAACTTTGTTGTTTCTTTCTAATTTTTTTTATTTTTTTATTTTATATTAAAAAAAAGTTTAAAATAAATACAAAAGATGGCCTAGATTTATAAAACCTAGAACAATGCGCTTTGTAACGGCGAAAAACAAGACCGACTCTTTTGGCGATATTCGGTGAAAAAGAATCGTGAATCGATTAATCGGCTNATTCGGTGAAAAAGAATCGTGAATCGATTAATCGGCTCTGAAAAGAATCGGATACTCGTACTCGATATGAATCGATCCAGTACTCGCGTACTTAAAAAATCGCCGAAAATCGAAGACCCCTAGGTGCGACCGGAACTATACTTGTAAAGTTGTATTGGTGATGTAGCTCTGCCACCTCACAACCAATAATTTATATATATTGTGTCTTGTTAAATTATCGTATTAAATAGTCTAATTATTAAATAAATTGTTTCGTTTTATTTTAAATATAAATAATAAATTTCGTATCTTTATTTCGAAATAATATTTAAGAGAAATTGTTTAAATTTTAAATGTAAATGTAAAGTGAGGGAAACCACACTTCACAATCTTCGACTTCATAACTTCCTGTTTATAAAAATTTTTAACATAAATGTCTGCATATGACTGTATCATAACTTTGAAATTGTTGATAATTATATTCAATGCGACCAACATCGAGATATTTTACAAGATCTGCAGGTAGTTGTAAATCTCCAAAGCTATCGAAATAAATGACCTCATTATTTATTTATTTATATGCTACCCAGTGGTACTAGAGCCATCTTTGTCATCAAGATTTATAATGGCTGATTCATGTTTCCATGGTTTAGTAGTTGGTCAATCAATTATCATGAAAACTCCTATAAAATTCGGGTTTTTCATAGCTTTAGCATACTTCAATAGATCAATATTAGTGAGTGCTCAATGTGGTAGCTTTACATGTTTTCTATTGGCTTTCAAAAAATACCCATTCCTTTTTTATGAGGCTAGAGATATAAGTCTTTACTCAATGCAATTGTTTCCATTTTCGTGTTGTGACGCTTATTTTCTTCAAATTGTCGTTAGGAAGCGCTAGTATCATTCATTGCTTTTGTTATACTAGCAGCAACCCCACTCGATGCTCTAACAGCACTTAAACCAGCAAAAAGTGGCATTACAAATGGTAAAAAACCATCTATTTTTGAGGGCAATGGTAGAATACGTGGCATCTGTATTTTTTCTCGTTCTCCTGCTTTTTTAACAACATCTTGTGCTTCTTCTTCAAGTGCACATTTAATTGGGTCTTTGGCTGGTTTGATAAATTCTTTTGATGCATTTATAACTTTTTAGAATGTTTTTTTTTTTTCTTCAATTTTTTTTTTTAATTTGTACATTTTGACTTTTATTTTTTGTCTTGTTTTTTTTCTTCATACCCATACCTCATTTTGCTTTAGCTTTCAATACGTTAGCTATACCCCAAGCAAGGTCTCTATCAGCTTGACTTCTGACGCTGATACTATCTCGATTTTCAGAATAAGCAATATCGTGCTGTTTACAAGCAGCGTCTAAGAGATTTCCTCGAGCTAACATTTTCGATAATTTAAAATACATCTTTCCAAAGTTAATTTGGAAGAAGGGGACACGGCATCAAATGTTTCTACGGAAGAGTAGGAGAAGACTTATTGCCTTGGCTAAAAACTAACATTGGTTGAGTTGACTTTAGTACATGGTCCACAGTATTAATAACCCGGAACGTGAAGTTTATTAGAAAGCTTGTTGATTAAAGTATTTATGAAACCTTTACCTCTTTTTTTCTGACGTCTGTGCACAAGCATAGTTTTGCGATGAATGAAATCAAAGCTATAAAAAATTTAGTATTTATAGTAAAATAGTCAGTTGTAAACATGGAGTTTGCGAAGCAGAATGTAAAGTTGCCAGTAGTTAATTTTGATGGTGTTGTTCAACAAAGTTCGAGTAAAAGAAAACACAGAAAAGATATGAAAAACTTTTACCTAGTGCGAGGAGATTTTTGTGGTCCATCCAATTGTGGTAAAACAAATGCTCTTCTAGCTATAATTACTCATCCAAACGGGCTACGATTAGAAATTGTATATGTTTATACGAAATCTTCAAATCAACCAAAATATTAGTTCTTAGGAATGAAAATATTATCTATTTAATGGAAATGAAAGTGTAATTAAACCTCAAGCTGCTCATCCAAATTCATTAATGAGTTTCGATGATGTTATGTGTAAAAAACAAGACAATATCCGGGCTTTTTTTGTGTGGTTTGTCATCAAAATGTCAATTGTTTTTATATTTCTCAAACTTATGCACGTATACTGAAACATTTAGTACGCGATAATGCAAACTCTCTTGAATTTTTTCGACGAGATGAAATGAATTTAAAACATATTTATAATGGTCATGTGAATACTGACATGTCGTATACTCAATGTCGAATTTTATGTCTAGCTTGTTGGGCTAGTGATAAACATGGATTCGTTGTTATCCATAAGGACAGTAAAATTGACAATGGCCGGTATCGTAAACGATATGACTATTTTGTTACTGATAATTTGAAAGAACTTACAGAATAAAAATTACAGTAAGTGTGAAAGCATCAACATGACAAGTAAAATATTTGATAAAGAAAAAAATAATCTGTATCAGATTACAAAAGCTAGCGATGCAATATGAGGTAATTTTAAAATATTATAAATGACACAAGACCCTTCAGAAAAATATGCAAGTGATATATTTAAGCCTATTGTAACACCTTTGAAAAAATTGGCGAATCAAACAACAACAACAAATGATATAAAAAAAAAATAAGTGTGAAAGAAGAACGAGCAAAAGAAGAAGATGACGATGATGTTTTTTGTGAATCGTCGGATATCTTTAATGAGAATTCTGTAAGAAAGTCACTATTTAATCAAACATCTTCTTCACTCGATACTTCTTTTCTGTTGAATAATGAAAAATATATGAAAAAAGTCAATGATAAAAAGGGTTGATCAACAGGATTCCAAGTACGAATACTTGACAATATTCTCATGTTTGGAGATTTAAATATTAAATTTGAAAATAACCAAATCTTTATTGGAGATGGAATTTATCAAGAGACACCAGGCTTGTCAGAACTTTTTTTCAATTATAAAGTTGATGACTCATTAATAAATCAATCAAAAAAAAATCAATGACGAATAGATGGACGTCAGTGTTAACAGGTTGAAACTTGGAAAAAATTACGAAACCCTGTGGTCTAGAGGTTAAGGCGTTTGCTCGGTATGCAAAAGACTTGGGTTCGAATCTTGGCAGAAGAACTTCTTATTTTTTCCAAGTTTCTGTTTTTTCCAGATAATGATATAAAGAATGATGATATAATAAATTTTATAAAAATTATTAAATCAACGAATGCTCAGTATAGATATTTCAAATCTGATGGTGCACTGAGAAAAGAAACAACTGCCAAGTATAAAGAATATTTCACCATTCATGAAATCTACAACAAAGGTACATCATTACCAGTAGTTATACAGGGCCGGTTTCAGATCTGGGGGGCTATTCTCGAATGATGTGAGTAGACTCACTCACACGGATCGAGGTCCGTGAACGGATTTACTTGAGCGACGAAGTAAGATCCGTTCACGGAGGACAGTTCGTATGAGAGTAGCTAGTCCGTCACGAATATAAATATCCGTCTCTCATACAAATTGAGTTGAGCGCGAGATAATTGCTTGTAGATTTTATTTTGGTTTATTGTTGCTTATTTATTTCAATTGTTGTATTTTCATTTATTTTATTCTATCGTCATTTAAAAAACAATTCAATAAACAATAAACCGAATTAAAAAATAAAAGCAATTGTCTCGCGCTCAACTCAAACTGTATGAGTCGGACATTTATATTCGTGGTCGGACTGGCTACTCTCATACGAACTGTCCTCCGTGAACGGATCTCAGTTCGTCGCTCAAGTAGATCCGTTCACGGACCTCGATCCGTGTGAGTGAATCGACTCACATCATTCGAGAATAGCCCCCCAGTGGTGAGGGGTTAAGGAGGCAGGGGTCGGGATCGGGGGTATCAGATCGGGGGGTCGGGATGGGGGAGTCTCAATCGGGGTGCCTGGATCGGGGGGTCGAGATCGGGGGTGTGAAACGATATTGTAGTTTGACACCATATATCGGAGGTGTTGAAAGATATCGTAGTCTGCCACCATGTATCGAGGTGTCAGATCGAAGGTCGAAATTTCAAGGTGTTGAAAGATATCATAGTCTGACACCATATTTATTCAATCGTAATTTTATTGGAAAATTCTGAAAAAAATTAATCTCGAAAAAATATAATTTTGAGAGGAAAAAGAAATTGATTAACACAATCTGTAGAAATTATTCTACAGTAAAAGAACAACTTGTAGATCATGTAAAAATGATGCATTCTTATTGTAATATTTGTGGTTAATCATGTGATAGCAAAGAATCATATGATGATCATTAAAAATCACATGACAATAGAGATTCATTACTGCTATTTAAATGTCATATTTATTCACTAACATTGGATTCTCAAGAAGCTGTTAAATTACGGCATTTCCAGAATATTCTTGATTATTCATTTTTGAGGGGTAAGTTCTATAAGAACGTTTATTTTTTTGTTTGAGAAATTAGTAAACTGCAAACTTTCGTCCTCACAACACTCGAATAATAACTCAGTGTTCAACCTTTCGCGTTTATAACATTACATAAAAATGGCAATGATTGTTCACATTCAAGGTTTTCAGTTATCTGATAAGTTTATTCTAAAAGAATTCGCAAGCATCAGTTTACATGATGATAGAATCGATCACATAATAATTACACCACCTGTACCATTGATTAAATTAGATCCAAAATATCAATCATTCAACAATTTTTGTGCACTATTATGGCGAGGTGATGTACAATTTAAAAGTTCATCCAAAAAAATCAATGAAGTTTTGAAAGCAGCTGAGTTTATTTGTGTCAAAGGATTAGAACAAAAAAAGTGGTTAGAAAATATTATCAATCATTCAAAACAAGTACTTGATCTTCATGATTATAGTTGTTCAGCTTTGAAAAAAATACGAATACCTTTTTATAAAAATCACGAATGTGGATATACAAAGATCAAACGCAGAGGAAACGTTGCACATACAAACTGTGCTGAAAAGTTTTCATGAGGATTTACAACTCTTAACAAAGTATGGAGCTTTTAAGGAAAGATTTTGGTGCGAAAACACATGGAGAAGTGTTTGGATTGTCTGATAACCAAACACCTTTGATTTATTTGTCTACAACACGACCATGGATACAGATCTCCATCAGCTCGTTGAAAAATATTTCGATAAATCATCATATGCTGACTTTGAACGATTGATAAATGATTTATTCAAGTTATGGGATGAAAATGAAAATGAAAAATTGAAGTTTCACATTCAAGGGAAAGAAGAAGAAGTAGAAATTATAAAAATAGAAGATAATGACATGAAAGAATAATTTTTCAATAACAGAAATAATTATCGAAATAAATATTTCTTTTTTAAAACAAAATTTTTTTCTGGAAGTTATTTTCCTATTCTAATTATATATATATTCTAGAAAATATCGGGTATATTTTTTCCAGAAAATACTGTTGTTACCGACAAAAAAATTTTTTGTTGATTATTAAAAACCGTTTAAAACAAATAAAATGATATTCAATAAATAAATAGTGTTGCCGCGATAGACGATACGATAATGCAAATTTTTATCGTGACGATATGATGATACGATACGATAATTTCCTTACGATAATTACGATAATTCGATAATATCGTCAAAAAAAAATTTTTTTTACGGAGGCTAGGAGCCATAGGCTCAGCCGCAGTATTGGATTTGTCAACGAAAAAAAAAAAAAGCTCATAACTTTTGAACCACTGAACTTAGAGAGTTCGTTAATAACTCAAAAGAAGAGTCTCTTAAAACTCTTCAAAAAACATCATGAACTTTTTCTTCGTGAACAATAGTTTTAGAAAAAAAAATGAAAAAATCGATTTTTGGAAAATGTTCGTTCTTTGTTCTAAATTTAATACCATCTAAACTACGAATCTGAGAGCATAAATTACGAGGGTTGATATGATCTTTAGATATTTCTCTATTATCTTTTTTTTTTTTTAAATGGATAAGCAATCGAATAAAAAAAAGACAGACGTTTATACAATAATTTTTCAATGGTGCAAAAAACGGCGCCAGCAATAACTTATAAAAAAATCAAGATAGAGACTTCGTTTTAGGCTCAAAAAATGCGTCTTCAAAAACTCAATTGCCCGCAGCATTGTTTTTTTCCGCTCTGAGCAATATTTTTTGAACCAAAAAAAAAAAACCTTGAAATTTGAAAAAAAAAAAAAGACATTTTTTTTTTTTTCTCAAAAAGTATGCATCATAGAACAAAAATTTTTTAGAAAGCACTAGATCTTTTGAAAACGCTTCTTTTAAGCCTAATACAAAGTCTCCATGTTGATAATAACTCCAAATATGGCGGTCCGAAAAAAATCACAAGATGGCGCCACTAATAACTCGTAAAAAAATCAAGATAGATACTTCGTGTTAGGCTTAAAAAATGCGCTTTTAAAAACTCTATCGCCCGCATCATGGACTTTTTCTGCTCCGAACAATAGTTTTTGAACCAAAAAAAAAAAACCTTGAAATTTGAAAAAAAAAAAAGACATTTTTTTTTTTTTCTCAAAAAGTATGCATCATAGAACAAAAATTTTTTAGAAAGCACTAGATCTTTTGAAAACGCTTCTTTTAAGCCTAATACGAAGTCTCCATGTTGATAATAACTCCAAATATGGCGGTCCGAAAAAAATCACAAGATGGCGCCACTAATAACTCGTAAAAAAATCAAGATAGATACTTCGTGTTAGGCTTAAAAAATGCGCTTTTAAAAACTCTATCGCCCGCATCATGGACTTTTTCTGCTCCGAACAATAGTTTTTGAACCAAAAAAAAAAAACCTTGAAATTTGAAAAAAAAAAAAGACATTTTTTTTTTTTTCTCAGAAAGTATGCATCATAGAACAAAAATTTTTCAGAAAGCACTAGATCTTTCGGAGAAGCTTCTTTTAAGCCTAATACAAAGTCTCCATGTTGTAAATAACTCCAAATATGGCGGTCCGAAAAAACGACAAAATGGCGCCGACAATAACTCGTAAAGAAATCAAGATGGAGACTTTATTTTAGCCTCAAATAATGCGTCTTCGAAAACTCTATCGCCCGCATTATGGGTTTTTTCTTCTATCTCCAATATTTTTTGAGAAAAAAAAACAATAAACATAAAAATTTATTTTTGAATAATTTTATTGTCATTAAACCATAAAATTATTCAAAAACCATAATTTTATTATATCTGAAAAATTAAGATAACCATGGCCCTAGCCGGAGTATTGAAAATTTTTAATTTTCAACGGGTAACGCGGGCCACACGCCCCAACAAACGTTACCAGGTCTTTTTTATTTCAAGAAATTTCAATATAAAAATATAATTCGAGAGGATTTTTTGTTTAGATTTATGTTTTGAAACAATACTGACTAAAATTTTGATAAATATTATTAGACCCATACTTTCAATGAGTATATAATACTTTTTTAGTGTTTATATTCAGTTATTTATCAAAAATTAAGTATTTAATCTCGAAGATAATAATTTGAGTTATTATATGTCAGTGATTTTATTTTTTCTCAAAAGTGTATGCTGTCTTCTAGTTTACATTGACTTGAGCTATATCAAATCATGTTTATATTTCTATTTATTTAAAAGTAAACAACAAGAAACACTCTTTTGTACTCGACTCAATCCAAACAGATTAATCGAATGAAAAATTTTGACGATAACATTTATATTCATTCATTTTTTGGAAAACTATTTATAGTTATGTTCAGCAAAATAAATCCCAGTAATATGACTACAAAATAAAAATTATAGTATTAAATGAGAATATAATATTTTAATTAATTAATTTTATAAAATATAATATTAAATTATTTACAAGAATATCGTCATATTCACGATAATCTCGTAATAATTACAAAANTATTCACGATAATCTCGTAATAATTACAAAAATATCGTCATATTCACGATGATTTCGTAATATTAACAAGAATATCGCCGAGAATGTCGTCGATATTATCGGCGATAATATCGACGATAATTTTGACAATAGTCACGACATTGACGATACGATACGATAATGCACCCGACGATACAATAATATCGTAAAAATTTGACGACGCGACGCCTGGATTATTGTATCGTATCGTATCGCGGCAACACTATAAATGAATAAATGTCTAAAGACAAGCAGTAGCTTACCTTATATATTTTTTGGCTGCATCAATTCTTCAGCTACATCTTTTCTTTGGCTATTGCTTGTTCTTAGACATTCATTTATTTAACGAATAAAATGCATGCAATCTATTTCTATAAATCCAAATACTAAGGATAAGCAGGAGCTGAGGGAAAGATTAAGTTAAGGAATTTATGTAACCAAAAAATTATACGGTAAGCTACATTAATTCCTTAGCTACTGCTTGTTCTAAGTATTTTGATTTATAAAACTAAATGACACACGGAAAAAAATTTCTGGCGAATGCCACTATACGTCTGGTTGCCACAACTGAACAAAGTTCCGCTGCATGGGAGTTCGGTTACAGCAACCGAACTCGCGTACAGTAACTGAGTTAAGCTATATCAACCATACTGTTCAGCTGTGAGAGCTGAACAACCGTATCATCATATTTTTAATTTAGGTTATGTTTTTGACAGATGCTTTATTAACAAAAAAAATATATTAACTTCTACTTTTCCATAAAATCATCTTGTTATTTTTCTAGTTTCTATTTTACTAAAACATTTTCCTCAAAATTATCTATGAACAATTATTATTTATAATTAATATTTAATTTCAAAAATATAGGAAAAATACGGCTAACGTTATATGCGCATGCGTGTATAGCTAAGGGCACGATACTTCAGCTGAGACCACTATAAGTCTGGTTGTGGTAGCTGAACTCGATTACTTGAATTAAGTTCAGCTCTCATAGCTGAACAAATAGTTGCAGTCACTGAACGTTTAGTGGCTGCAACCATACTCCTGTGACTGAACTTTGTTCAGTGGCATTCGCCAGAAATTTTTTTCCGTGCATTTATTTTATCTATTGAATAAATAAATGACTGAGAACAAGCAGAGCTAAGGAAAAGATACACAGCACGAACTATGAAAATGTAGTCTTGACATCAAATTTCAATTATATTAATATAAAATAATAAGTAAATAATGAAGGTATTATAAAAAAGAAATTGTTATTATTATTTTAACGATAATATTTTTGGGGTAATATTATCGATATATCGATAGTTTGAAAAAATATATATCGACCGATATATAATATTTTTTTTCTTTAATCGCCGATATATTATTATCGGTCTCTTTTCAACTATCGCACATCCCTAAATTTGAAAGAAACTTAAAGTTCATTTATTCTTGAGTTTCTTATATTTGATTTTCCCATATTGATTTGGTTTTTAGAACATTTTATAACAATTCGTAACACTTTATAACAATTCTAAAACATTTTAGAACAATTTGGAACATTCTAGAATATTACTTATTATTAATCATTCATAATAATAATGATTATTATTAATTAATTATAATAATACTCAAATATTTTTTTTTCATTGTTAAGGAATAATGAATTTTATTTTTAATTACAATGAAAAATTGATGTAATTCTGATAATTTTTATTAATAATTCAATAAATTTCGTTTGACGCACAATAAAAAATCATTATAGGGTCAACACAGTAAAATTCATTGTGTTGTGTTTAATAAAATTTTTTTATTAAATTCGTTAATTCATTTATCAAATTAAAACAACTGTAATATGATTTTAATCTTTATATTTAAATAAAAAATTGAATTATAATATCTTACTGCATAAGTTATTGGTATAGAATGTCAAACAATTTTCATCATGTTTTATCACGTATATAATAATTCTTGCAAAAATTATTCTGAGCGTGCAAACTAGTCCATATTTGTTTTAACTTTCGTGTGTTATACGATGGATTGAATTTATCGATTACAAGCAATATCATATACACAATAAATATAATATTGAGAGGAAAAATAAATTGATCAACAAAATCTGTAAAAATCATTTTACAACAAAAGAACAACTTCTAAATTGTATAAAAATGATACACTTTTATTGTAATTTGCAGTTCATCATGTGATAGCAAAGAATCATATGATGATCTTGAAAAATTACATGACAATAAAGATCCGTTTTAAATTTAATATTTGTCCACAAACATTTGATTGTTAAGAAGCTGTTAAATTACACAATGAAAAATGTCATATTGATGGTTCATCAAGTAATAAAAAATAATTACATTAACTTATACCAAACAAGTACAAATAACAAATAGCACAATGCCAATACATCAGATATCAGTGTAAATTTTGTAAAGCTACTCTCGAAGATGACAAACCTTGCAGGTTAATGATACTTATTTTTTTATTGAAAGAACAAATTATAAATATCATAATTTAATTTAAAATATCTATAGGCTTTTTAATTTAAATTATTATTTCAATAACGTTAATATTTTCAATTAATTTTCTTATATTTTGTCAATTTAAATAGACAATTAATTATGTTTTTTTTCTAATGAGTATTTATTTATTTATTTTTTCTTTTTTTTCGGAATAATTTTTTAGTATTGAAATCAATCATTTAATATTGTTATTAATATTTTTATATAAAGAAATCATCTCGAATAAATAATCGAAATGCTTCGAAATATAATTTTTCATATCTACAGATAATTTTTGAATTCCGAAATTTTATTATTAGATATTTATTTGTTGTTGTTTTTTTCGTTTGCAGAGATCATTTCATACCATATTCACAAAATAGAGACTTAACATTTTCAATACCAGACGATGGAATAATAAAAAATAGACTATATAGCGAACTCTTTGGCGAATTTTTTGAATTTTTTGTCGGACCTGTAAAAGTAGTAACACATCACTTATAATCTGACAAATACAACTGTTACTATATACTTAAACAACTCGGACAAATTAATTTCTACATATTTTGATAAATTATCAATTTTACCAGCATAATAAAAATGTCATTTTTTATCATAATCATTAATTAATTCAATTGATTAATAAAAAAAATATTTTGTAATATTATCAAATAATTTTTATAATTGTAATACTATTTATTTAACTTTAAATTTCTTTTTTGTATTATCTTCCATCAATATTAATTTGCATATGAGCTTGTAAAATAAGTAGCTATTAAATGCATTGCACAATGATTAAATTTCTTCGACGAAAATTTGAGTATATAAAAAATGTCGTTAAGCGAAAAAATTAATAATAAAAGCTGTTTTTCTTTTTAAAATAAATATATGTACTACTAAATTTATCATTATAAATATATATATATTTATAATATTATAATTAATATAATTTCTATTATAAAGATGTATATGTCTAAAATAATAATATCTGACTAAGTATTAAGGAGTATGTTGATAATTGTTAATAAATAATTGTTATTATTCATACCCAAGTGAAAAAAATATGTATAAAATATATGTATATAGAATATGTATGGATTTGGACGTAGATTTTCCATACATATTCTATATATATTTTATATATATTTTAGACTTTAGGTATTTTATTTATTTATAATGGATAAAAAAGACCGTTGCTAGGGCTCCAAATAAACAAACTTTCTCAATATTCATTTTACTGCGTTAATTTTTTTTGCCCCGTTTTTTTGCTTGTTTTTTATTTATAAAAATTAATTCATTATGTTTTTTTTTTTTTTTTACTTTTTTTTTACTTGTTTTTTATATATAAAAATTAAAAAAAATTAAGTTAAAAAAATTTTATAAGTGGAAATGTATCCATAAAAAATATATCAAAAATATATATATATATGAATAATAATATTATATTTTTATTTCAAATATTATTTTATATTTTAAATAATATTTGTAATGTGCGCGTGCACATAGGCGCAAGCAGGCTGCAAGCAAAAGTAGGTGCTTTCTTTTGTGTATTTATTTTTCTTCACTTTAATGCGCATGATCATGCACATGCGCATGTCATGCAAACTTGAGGAGATTACAGTGGTGTCAAACAAATAATTCTTAAAAAATAAGAATTAAAACATAGCTGATCCAGCCCCTCATGTTCTAAGCTGTTGCAAACTGACTTTTTGCTGACTGCAAATTCAACTGCGCATGCGCGAAAATAAACAGGAAAAAAAATAAATACATAAAAGCACCTATTGCCAGCGAAAGTTTGAATAGAGAATGTGTGTGAGTCAAGTATGTGTGAGTGTAGTGCGGCTATGTTTTGTAGTGCTAAGTGTCTATAGCGCTCCGTCACTCGAATCTAAAATGCGTACTTAGTTATTCGACAATAACATTTGTTATAATTAAAAAAAAAAAATTATTTTAAGTGTTCTTATCATAAAGAATAATATTCTCTAGCACATCTATTGAACGATCACTACTTTTTTTTAAATAATTAAAAAGTTATATTGATATTTCGAGCATAGGGTCTAGTGTTCGAGTCAGACCATGTGTATTTTTTTTAATTTAATTTTTTTATTTTTTTTTTATATTATTACATTTATTATTTTGTTAATTAATTTTCTAAATAAAATTTCAAGTATGACTCATTTCTTATGCAGCTGGGAATTTTGTAATATAGGAAATAATCAAGACAACTTCACTAAACGTGAATCTAAATTTTGAATAAGTTCCTTATTTCGCATAGAAAGATCTTCAACTTTTTGAATATTAATCATATGATATTTTTCAAGGTCAAGAGCGTTTGAGTGTAAGGTATTGATTATTACCTGATGATTCTCATTAGTATTTTGTAATGATGTAATTGCTTGATTGATTATCCTTTTTTCTTCCGTAATCAAGTCATGAATGAATTTAATTGGAGCTGCATCATTTATTTCCCTAGGATAACCAATATTACATAACCTTTTATTTTGAAGGTTAAACTGACCATCTTTTGTTATCATAAATCCTTCACCTGCTGGTCCACGAGCTCCGATAGAACCATTCCTAACCTTACTTTATGTTAATTGATGCCCGAACACGTCAACGCTCATCGTGTTTCACTGTTAAATGACTACTGAATATAAATAAATTTAAAATGTAATTTGTATTGATGGTG
>MKYW01000132.1:121902-152769 GCA_015776835.1 Aphidius ervi | reverse complement strand
GGAAAATATCGGGGAAACATCAGTAAACATAAAGGAAAATATAGAAAAATATAGCAAAATATCATGGAAAAATCACTGAATATAAGGAAAAATATGATAAATATGGGAAAATATGAAAGAAAAACCACTGAATATATAAAAAAAAATATGATTTCAATTATGTTACCCCCTCCTAATATGCGAATGGAAATCTAAGAGAAATTATCAAATAAATCACAAAAAAAAAAATAAAAATGAAATGACAAGTTTAAAAAAAAACAGAAGAAAATAATACAAGATATGTGACCTAAGATATAATAATGTGGTGAATAATCAGAATCCATTTCAGTCAAATTAAAAACAACATATAATAACCAAAAATTAATGACATAAAAATAAAAACAAAATTAATGCAACAACATCACATCATCAATAGAAGAAAAAAAAACATCTATCATTTTTAACCAATTAGTATAATAATAATTTTTAGTTGTAACAGTAATCATTGTAACAATAAAGAAAATAATGAATTTGTAATCACGAATTTCAATAAGAAAATTAAAAATCCCCCCGCAGGGCAGGCACAGTTGCTTCAGCAACTGTTTCATCATTTTTTTTCTTTTTATTACTAATCAAAATTCAAATCAAATTCAATAGGTTTTAATGAGTTTCACTTCAAAACTGAGAGTTCTTCTTCTTCCTTATATTCAACATCAATGAAGTGTTCTTCTTCTTTTATCTTCTCTCTATCATTTTTTAGTTCAAATTTAAACTCATATGTATTCTTTTCTTCAAGTATCACTGAAACATAATTTGGTTAATTTATTCAATAAAATTCAGATGATCAAATTAGAAATATTATAACTTACCATTTTCAGCTGTTTTCGATTTTGATAATTCGTCTGATGCATTAAGTAGTTTTTTAGTCATCGTTTGAATCTAGAAATTTCATCATTGAAAAATTATGTAACTTCATATTATCCAAAATGGAATTAATAAGATTATATAATATAATATAATATATAATATAATATTCTTACACTTTCTATTGTGAGTTGTAGTTCGTTTATCTCTTGATTTTTAGATGGTTTTGACGAGTTGATAACTATCCTTGTTTTTCTTGATTCATTTTGTAATCGTGTTAGGTTTTTATTCGTCTATAAATAATTATTGAAATAATTAATACTATTCTCAAAGGATAAATAACAATTATATACTTACCCTTAATTGTATACTCGTTTTATATGCTCTCAATGGACCAACACTTGCTGCACGCATTTCAAACATTTTAAACTTGTTTAAACTTGTCAAAACTTGTTCTAACTGGTTATGATGTACGTTGAAAATTTTCAAAAAAAAGGTTATGGATTCCAAGAGGGTTACAAACTATTCTACACGGCCTTATATACTACTATCTAACCCCACTTCTTTTTCCCCCACTCTTTTTTTCCCCACTTTTTACATTTTACCCGATTGTAAAATGAAAAAATTTCTACTTTATTAAAATGTTGATAATATAGACATATAATTTTATAGGAATTCTACATTATCAACATTTCAAAAAGATAATTCACAGAAAGATTGTTTCCTTAACTACACACACTTACCTACAAACCTTGCTACACAACCTTACCTACATGCCCTCAGCTACACATCTTTAACTACACATCGTTAGCTACATCCTTAGCTACATCTTTTCCTTAGCTTTGTATACATCCTTAGCTACACACACCCGCTATGATGTATATAATAGACCCCCTGTCGACCCCGCTGTGAAAAACAATAGACCCCCATGGAGCCCCCTATGGAGAACAATAGACCCCGTGGAGCCCCCCGTCGCGGAGAACAATAGAGCACAGCAGGGGAGTGATCCAGAACTCTCCTATTTTAACTACTCGTCAATAGCTTTTTAATTAATTAATTATGTCAAATGTATCTAAGGAAAGGATGTAACTGAATAAATGAATTCGTAGTCGCAATTAATTCCTCAGCAATTTGACACAATAATTTCATTTATTATAGAAAATATTGCTGGGAAATTAATTGAGACTACGATTTAATTTATTTGCGTACATCCTTTCCTTGGCTATTTGTCAGTAGTTATTTATTTTATTATAATAAATTACAAGCATAAAAAGTTCAATTCATATAAAAAAAATTCTATATAATGTCAAAAAATGTTATTTCGAATTTTAGATTGAACAGGTTTTGTAATATTTTCTGATAATTTTTTTTTTATTTCGTCGGGTATATTTTGGAATCTAATGAATTAATCGATATGTATTGCTTTGTTTTTTTTTTTAATTGGGCTGATGCAAACTGACAGGAAATCGCAAAAGAAAAAGTAATAAAATGACAAATCTAATCTACACACAAAAAAATACAATCACTAAGTAAATATTTTTTAATCTTTTGATCATTATATAACACCTGTAATTATTTATATGTTTGTTTATTTTCTTGTTTTAGGTGATATAAACTTTGAACAACAATAATAAAAAAAAGTATATTTATTCTAATATATATCTGACCATAAACAGCACCGTTTCTTTGGATTTAGATCCGAAATTTACTGTACATGTACAGGGAGCACTTGTACAAGCACATGTACACTAACTCGTTTTCTTGTACATGGTACAAGAAAATCATTTCCACTACTGTAGTGTAATTTTCTAGTAAGATGCTAGGATTTTAATGCACAGTTAGAAAAAATACTTCTACTACTGTCGTGTAATTTTCGAGTCTGACGCTAAAATTTTAATGCACAGTACAGGAAAATCATTTCTACTACTGTAGTGTAAAATACTAAAAATTTAATGCATGAGACTGCATTTTCCAAAAAAATTTGTAAAGGGTTTACGTAACAATTTTTTTGACTTACTAAATTAATCGAAATGACTCTAAGGGGACTTGAACCTACATGCCTAACTATCTCACCAATTCTAATACCGAACGCTCTACCGCTGCAGCATCGGGGTGACTTGTAAACTGAAGTTTTTTTTGTTGAAAGATTAAAGAAACCCAAGCATTAAAATTTTAGCGTCTTAGATTAAAATTACTGTACAGTATTAGAAATGGTTTTCTAGTACTGTGCATTAAAATCCTAGCATCTTACTTGAAAATTACAGGACAGTGCATGATTTCAAATTACAGTACCCAAACTTGAAATCTAACGTTCAGTACTATAATTTTAGTGCATAACATACTTGAAATGTGCATGAAATTTCATGTTTTTTTTTTAAATGTACAGTAAAGTTATAGTAATACGCATAATACTTCGAATTTACACTACAGTAGTTGATTTTTAATGTAAGTTTACATTAAAATTCTATTTTTTTTACTGTAAATTTACACGATTGTGCATGAATTGTAGTTTACAGCACAAAAAATATAATTTTACATAAAAGAAATGGAAATTCAATGCATAATGTACACAAAAAATGTTTGAAATTTCCGTTTATTTTTAACAGTGTACGTGACAAGTTCATTTTAAATATAGTGGTTTTTTTTTATCCTTTTTCATTTCAACGATGCGAGTTCTCAATGACTGGTTTACTTTTTCTTCATCTTGAGTAGTCCAGCCACTGCCCCTGTACTTGAATGCTCAAGAGTGAGCGAATTCTTATAATTAAAAAAAAATTATTGTTAATATAATAGTTTATTTGTCGAAAAAAGAAACGCAGATATTTATATTATGTTTAATTGCAGCAACTGCCCCAGGATGTACGATGGTAACTGATTTTTTTTGTCGTTCTGGCCCTTGAGCACGTGCAGGTCTTCCCGAAAGTGTAGATTTAGCTATGACCTTTGGTTTGATAACTCCATCTAATAATTGGTGAGCCAGAATGGTTTCCTTTTTTTTTTACTGTTGCTTGTGGCAGAATAATAAATAGCTTCTACGCAACTATAGCCAGTACTGCCTAAATTTATTATTTTTTCTCCTTGAGTCGATGCAATAAGTGATGAATCAAGGCTGTTATCCAACGAAGTTCCTCGCTCACAAGATTCACCCTTCAAATGAATAAAGAAACTTAAATATTAGAATAATATAAATTGTAGGACTCAATCATCATTAATTTCAATCGAATCAAATTTCAATAGCACATACCCCCATAAAACAGAGTATGTTTCAGTTTCATAGGTATCACATAGTCGATAAGAAAGTATTAAGTTACCATCTTCGAGACAATGCAGATCGTCAACAGATCCATCTGTGATGACCTAGTTTAACACAATATAAAAGATCACTAGTTGTAAACAATAGTAAAATTAAAACAGGCAGATTCAAATGATTGGAAGTTCAAGTCAACTATACTAAGTAATTATATCTAATCTAAAGATTTACTGACCTTACTGACATTTATTTTGTTTTCAAGTAACTGAAATTCTGGTGCGAACTGGTGGTTTTTCTTGCTTGAAATTTGGTTGAGCGAGGTTCATTAAATTGTCACGAAGTTGAAGCTGCTCACGAGCCTAAATAAAAAACAAGAAAAAAAATACTTGATGATGTTAATTTTGATTCATTTTTTTTCAATTTGATTTCTTCAAAAAAATACCAATTTTCCTTCTTTTCCAGAATTAATCCCAAGACCAGAAACTGTAGCAGGCTATTCATCAGATGTATCTGTGATGACCTTGTTTTTGCACAATATAAAAGATGACAATATAAGTATAAATATTATATTTATTCGAGAAATAAACTGACCTCTTGGCCAGTTTTATTAGAAGTTAAACATTAATCGCAGATGATTCTGTTGTGTTATCATCCTGTTGTTTTCCGCCATGTTTTTTTTCCTCGGACCTATTGGACATAAATAATAAAAAATCGGGATAAAGACGAAACTTCTGTTTTGAAAAAAATATGATGAATTTTCCTCGAAAAATATACCTTCAATCATAAAATATTTTAGGGAAAAGTTTCAGGGTTTAGAAAGAAACACACAAAAAAAAAAAAAAATTCGAAAAGTTTAAAACGGCGAAGTTTGTCTTATAAACATAGTTTTGAAAGAAAAATCGACTTTATCGAAAAATTTTACTTAAAAAAAGTGTTAGTCTCGATGAGAAGAATTTTCAAGTCAGAAAAAACCCCCCAGTTAACCTTAAAAAAGACTATCGGGGAAAATTCATCAACAGATACGATCGGGCCGAAAATAAATTCAAAAAAACTATTTTCATACCTGGAACCCCCCTATTTGAACCAGTAAAATATAAGTTAACAGTTAAGATATATATCTTAACATTAAACATACAAAAATCGCGATTTGTTTAATGTTAATATATATATGTATTAACAATAAACATAGATATCTTGACTGTTATAGTTAACATACGTATCTTTCCGCGGCGAAATTTTCGTCATATTATGATGCGCTTGCGCATATCTATCTACTTATTGTATCAACCTAACCTTCAAATTGTGTCAATTACAGATATATTAATAGTTAAGATACGTATTTTAACATTAAACATACGTAACTTAACAGTTAATATATGTATCTTACCAGTTAAAATATCTTTAATGTGAACTTATCAGCTATCACCCATTTAAATATGCTATACATATAATAACATTAAACAGGATATGTTAACTGTTAGCATATCCTTCTCTGTGTGTATAAGGCTGGTTTACCCCATGGGTGAGTGACTATATAGGTATTATATGTGTATATTACATATATGTGTATAATATAATTCATCCATGTGTATAGTATAATACATGCATATATTTATTATTATTATTATTATTATTATTACTCTGTTGAATTACAGGACTGATTTTTTGAAGTGAAACTTCTGTACGGAGGGTAGCGACAAAATTTTAGGCCCCGCTAGCGTTACGCTGAGTGTCACACGCTATGTCACACGCTATGTCACACGCTCTGTCACAGCGGATAAAGAGAGGAGAATCACATAGAGAGAAGGGAAGCCGGCAAGCATTACTACATATAGCGTATAAACTCAAAGCGTCAGCTGCTATGTGTGTATGCGTGTGCGACTTTTTTTTTTTATTTAAATATGATTAAACAGTTCAACTGAGTTTAATACTTGAATAATTGTTTTTTAAAATAAATTCATTTAAACGTATTAAGCAATAGTTATCTCGCGGGTTTAAAGAATGATTATTATTTCGACATTAAAAGTTGTTGTGTTTATTCAGTTTAAATGATATGAGTGATAATATTATCAATATTATATCGTAATTAATATTATTATTATTATTATTAATACCATAGATATTATAAATTTTTAATATTATTAAAACTATTATTAATATTATTATTTATAAAATTATTGTTATTATTATTCATACTATAAATATATATAAATGATGATAATTATAACAACAATAATTTCAATAATATTATTAATTATTCACAATAGTATTGATATTAATAATAATAACTATAATAATAATATTTTAGATATAAATACTAATAATTATCAATATTTATATATGAATGTTATTGTCAATATTATCATGATTCTCATTGTTATTATGAGTATTATATTGATATTATTATTATTATTATTATCATTATTGATATCAATATTATTATTAATATCACTGATATTTTTATAAATCGATAATATTATTGTTATTATTATTAATATTATATTGATATTATTATTATCGATGATATTTTTGAAATTATTGTTATTTTATTCATACAATGGTTATATATGAATAATATTATTATAAATAACAATAATTCCAATAATATTATGATTAACAATAATATCAATATAATATTAGTAATAATATCAATAGTATCAATTATATCGTCGCATTAAAGGATGAAGGGCGTAAGTGCCAAAAACGTCAATTTTAAAGAAAAAAGGGCGTAAGTAGAAATTTATAAATTTTCGGGTTTTTCATTTAATTTTAAGGCTTAAAAAAAAAGGGAAAAAGGGCGTAACAACCTCTAATAAAAGATAAAAGGCGGATGTCCAAGGATTTACGCCTTTTTTCCGCTATCAAAATAACTTTCGATAAAAGATGAAGGGCGTATTTCCAATTTTATTTAAAATTCATTTCATGGCAGGATTTTTTGAATTATTGATTGTGTACTTGTTATAATAAGAGGTTGAGGTTATTAATAAAAGTAATTAATAAGCAACACTTCATTATAATTTTAATATCATTGATAATAATATAGTTCATTGAACAAGTATATATATATATGGTTAGGTTGTGTAGTAATAATAATAATGATGAAAAAATATGATACAGTATTGTATCAAGAATATTTGTTGCCCCCAGTCTCAGGACTGTAGCTTGTTTGTACTCTTTTTTATCAGTATGCCAACATACTAAAAACAGTACTACCAACACTCCCCCTCAAGCGAAAGTGTTTATGACATCTTGGATACCAAATTGCTTGATGCACTTGTGATGCTTTGCTTTGATCAAGCCTTTTGTAAATACATCAGCCATTAGTTCATTTGATGGTTGATAAGATAGTGATATTTGCTTATTGATTAAAGCTTCTCTGACAAAATGATGGCGAGCATCTATATGCTTCGTTCTTCCATGATAAATAGGATTTTTGGCAAGTCGTTGTGCTCCTTGGTTATCATTATGTATTTTTATTATTGAGCCAGTATTTAATTTTAGTTCATTCAAGAAAGAATTCAAATAAATTGCTTCCTTTGTGGCCTCAGTAAGTGCCATGTACTCAGCCTCTGTTGAAGACAAGGCCACAGTCTTCTGTTTTCTTGCCTCCCAAGATATTGCACCACCAGACAGAGTGAATACGTAACCAGTAAATGATTTTCTGTCTATTTGACATCCAGCCCAATCAGCATCAACATATCCACTTAAACAGTCATTATTTTTACTATATTTTATGCCATAATTGATTGTACCTTGAAGATATCTAAGTATTCTCTTTGCAGCTACCCAGTGTTCTTCTTGAAAACAATCGTTATACTGACTCAAATTGTTCACAGCAAAGGCAATATCTGGCCTTGTTGCTATTGCCAGGTACATCAGACTCCCCAACAGCTCTCTAAATGGATAACGTGAATCTGGTACTTGACCTTCTTCTTTAGATAGCTTTAAGTTTGTCTCCATTGGTGTTGATGTTGATTTGCAATTTTCCATTCCAAGTTCTTTTAATATTTCTTTGATATAATTATGTTGTGACAACGTTATTGAATCATTTGTTTGATCAAAATTTATACCAAGACATGTCTTGACTTTACCAATGTCTTTCATTTTAAATTTTAGTTTTAAATCATTTTTAAATTTATTTATCCAATTCTGATCCTGAGACATGACTAATATGTCATCAACATATACTGCAACAACAAGTGATACATTATCTTTTTCAGTATGATAAACACACATGTCTGATTGTGTCGGTTTTAAACCCATGATTTTAAACTGTTGATCCAGCTTGGCATTCCATTGCCTTCCAGCTTGTTTTAATCCATATATTGATTTATTTATTTTACAAAATTTACTACCATTTTTTAAATCATTCAGCATTACACATGCTTTGCTTTGGTTTTCACCTTTTATTCTTCTTTCTTCATCAGCAATTTCTTCTAACATATGTTCAAACATGTCAGGCATCTTCATGATAATATTTTCATGCAACTCAGCATTTAAAAATGCTGTTGTTACATCAAGTTGATGGATGTGCATTTGATGTTTTACAGCCAGTGCAACAAGTAGTCTAATTGATCCCAATCTTACAACAGGTGAAAACGTCTCATTGAAGTCAATACCAGGTTGTTGAGAGTAGCCTTTTGCTACCAATCTAGCCTTTTTACGAATTATGTTTCCCAGACTATCATATTTATTGCTTAAAACCAGCCTTGAACCAATTACATTTTGACTACCTGCATCAGGAATTAACCTCCAAGTGTCACTTTCAATTTGAGCTTTAAATTCTTGTTTTATTGCTTCTTTCCACTCTTGCTTTTCATCACTCATTAAAGCATCCTTCAAGTTGACTTCAGCCATGTTTGTTTGTCCTCCATTCTCCCCCTCAAACATTGCTGTGCCAATTAGTTTGAATTTTCGAGGTCTTCCTGGTTTACCAGTTCTTATTAACATTCTTCTACCTCTTTTTGGTTTCAATAACCTTTTTGCTTCATTTATTTCACTTTCTTTAAAACCAATGAACATTTCAGCTTCGTCATCATCAGACTCACTCAGCTGTACAAATGGTGAAGATGTATCAGTTGTTGAACTTAATTGTTGAACTTGTTTTATTCCTGATTGTAAGATACTGTTTATATTTTGATTTTTATCTTTGATTTGTGATAGATCATGTGCTATTGTTGATGTATCAATATCACCACTACCATCATCTACATCATTTTTATTCAAATTTTGTTTTGTCAACAAGTCAACTGGTTCAATTATTATTTCAGTGTTACTTTGAATTTTTGATTTATTATTTGCACCTTGTGATGCTGGTTTATCAACTGGTACAATTATTGTTTCAATGTTAGGTTTATCAGCAGTGGTTATTTTTTCATTTAAATTTTCAAACACAACACTTCTTGTGAACTCAATTTTTTTTTCATTTGTTAACCAAACTTTATAACCCTTTTTATCTTCTGGGTAACCCAGAAAAATACATTCACGAGTTCTTTTATCAAATTTATCTTTTCCTGGTATTTTATTCAAACAATGTCCAGGTGTACCAAAAATTTGTAAATTAAACAAGTCTGGTTGTTCTTTTGACCAGATTTCAAATGGTATTTTTCCATTTATACTTTTAGATGGACATCTATTTCTAATGAAATTTGCTGTGGCAACTGCTTCAGCCCAAAAAGACATATCCAAACCTGCATCTAACAACATGCATCTAGACATTTCTATCAACGTTCTGTTTTTTCTCTCAGCCACTCCATTTTGCTGTGGAGTATGGCTGATTGTCAATCGACGATTAATACCACATTGTGCCAAAAACATGTCAAACTCATTATTTAAATACTCAGTTCCATTATCACTCTGTAATGTTTTTATTTTCCTGCCTGTTTGGTTTTCAACTAAGGCTTTAAAATGTTTAAAAACATTCAGTGCTTCTGATTTTCTTTTTAAAAAGTATACAAAACACATTCTTGATGCATCATCAATGAATGTCATAAATAACTTATTTCCTCCCTTTGATAGACATCTCATTTTACCACATAAATCTGTATGGACTATCTCCAATATTTCAGTTTGTCTTGTTGATTTTTTTGGAAATGGTTTACAGGTAAATTTACCTTCAATACAAGTGATGCATTTGTTCTCTTCCACATCATTGTATTTTATATTTTGTGTTTTTAGCAATGATTTTAAATCTGTGTAATTTAGGTGACCAAGCTTTCTATGCCATTCATGCAGTGAGCTTGTTTTTGTTATTTTATTTGTACATTCAACATCATTTACTTGTTGATGATTTGACAAATAATATAATCCATTTATTCTTTTACCATGTAATTTAATTTGACCCTTTTGATCACAAACTATCGCATCATTCTTGGTAAATATAACCTTATAATTATTATCAGTTATTTTGGATATTGACAATAAATTTGTCCTCAAATCAGGCACCATCAACGTGTTTTCAAGCTTTAGAAGTTTTTCACTCCCTTGATTGTTCATAACCTTCAGCTTCACTGTACCTTTTGCTTCAATACTAGTTGTCGTATCATTAGCTAAATTTAATACTTGCAATTTACTATCACTTATGTTCTCAAATTTTTGTTTATCATTACACATATGCGAAGTACACCCACTATCAAAACACCACAGCTCTAAGCTATTACCAGTTGAAAAATTTAACACTTGTTCATCAATCATCAATCCAACTTCTTCTGTTTTATGAGCTCTTTCTTTGTTTTTTCTTTTTTCACAATCAACATATTTATGTCCAACAGTTTTACAAAACCCACATTTAAATGGAAAACCAGAATTTGATGTTTTCTGTGATGTTGATTGGTCTTGTGCTGTTTTTTTTTGTTTCCAATTCTTATTGAATTTTTTGTATTTGTTGTGTGATGAAAATAAGGCATCTGATGACACTGATGATGATGATTGTTGATTTCTTGAATCACATTCTTCTAACATTTTTATTTGCAAGTTATCAAGACTTGGTAGATTATCATGACACTCAATTGCTATTTTGAAATTTGCATAGCTATTTGGTAAACTTAATAATAACATTACTGTTAATAATTTCTCATTGATGTCCACATCAATTTGTTTAAGTTTATCTACTGTGTCCATGAATTTTTCTAGGTGTTCCCTCACATCTTCATGGTCTTGCATTTTCAATAATACTAGCTTTTTTAACAAACTAGCCATTCTTGCTGGTCGTTTGGACTGGTGTATTTTGTGTAACTTCAACCATATTTCATTAGACGTTTGACAATCTTTGATTTGTTTTAATTCACTTGGTTGTATTGATAGTATCAGATCCGCTTTTGCCTTTTGATCCATTTTGTTCCAGGCTTGTACATCATCATCTGTTACTACTGATTTATCTGCTTTTTGCGAACCTACTCGTGGTTTTTTAAGTGTTCCATCAGCATAATTAAACAAATCGTTTTTTACCAAAATTGCTGACATTTGTATTTTCCATGTGTCGAAATTATGTTTACCAAGTGCTTCAACTCGGATTCCAACATTAGATGCCATATTTTCAATACACTTTTTTTTTATATTTTATATTTTTCAAGTGTTTAACCTCAATTATTTTTTTTTTATAATAACCTGTTATAATAAGAGGTTGAGGTTATTAATAAAAGTAATTAATAAGCAACACTTCAATATAATTTTGATATCATTAATAATAATATAGTTTATTGAACAAGTATATATATATATGGTTAGGTTGTGTAGTAATAATAATAATGATGAAAAAATATGATACAGTATTGTATCAAGAATATTTGTTGCCCCCAATCTCAGGACTGTAGCTTGTTTGTACTCTTTTTTATCAGTATGCCAACATACTAAAAACAGTACTACCAACAGTACTGATAATTATAAATAATTTATCATTAATAAGAAAAGCATAAAAATAATTACAAATCTTTATCTTTTATTCAAAATGATTTTGATAATGGAAAAAAGGCGTAACTCCTTGAACATACGCCCTTTATCCTTTATCAAAGGTGATTACGCCCTTCTTCCTTTTTTTTCTTTAAGCCTTGAATTAGATGAAAAGCCCAAAAATTTATAAATTTGCACTTACGCCTTCTTTCTTTTAATTAAAAAAAAAATACCGAAAATGGCACTTACGCCCTTTTTCCATTAATGTGACGATATTCTAATTTATAAAAAGAAGAACTGTAATGCCGGTTCTTCGTGGTTGTCTCTCGGGTCCCTAGCTTGATATTCTTTCTCTCTCTCTATTTATTTCGAATAATAAAATTAATTCATTAATCTATTTCTTCGTTTGTTTTTTCTCTTTTTTTTTTTTGTCAATTTTTTTTTTTTGTCAATTTTATAAATATTGTGGTTGGCAACGGTTGCTGTGGGGTCAAACATTCTCTTTTTTTTTAATTAATAAAATAAACCTATTATTTTGTTTCTCCGTCGTTTTTGAGGTGCGTGAACCTAGCCTGCATAAGTCTTGGAAAATTTTTCTATGATAATCATTAGAAGCGTTTAATTTGTACTATTTTGAACTGCTATTGTTTCATTTTAAACCTAAAAATTAACGAGTGGAGAAAGGGTTAAGAATCGACTTTTTTTATAGATGACTCAGGGGGAAAAAAAAACGCTACAAACGCAGAATAATTTGTACTAATTTGTACTGCCAAGCTATTCATTATTATTCAGCGAGATATTCAACGTGACATGCCACTACTCTGAAAGAAGTTTCACTTCCCTCGCGCGTACTCGCAACACGCTAATTTTTTTTTTTTTTTTCTGTAAATATTTATAATTTATAATCGTCAATAATACATTAGCCGATGTATGGTGGCCCATGGCAAACGATTAGTTCGATATTGTGTCGTCACGATTGCCAACGTCTGACCATTAATTGACTGGCCATTCAATGGTGGCCGTTCTTTGGCCGATCTTTGGCAAACTCATGGGTGTAAATGCATGGCTGGCCATTGCTGGCTACCAACCATCAGCCATTTTTCGGCAAAAGAAAAAAAAAACAAGACAAAAAAAAAAAAAAANNNAAAAAAAAAAAAAAAAAAAAAAAAGAATCAACAATGAAGCATTAAAAATTAATGAATAAATCGAAATATCTGTATATGAATAATCATCTTTAATAAAGTCTATAAAGTTCACGAGTCAAAGAGAACAAGAAATTTTCGAAATATATATCGACCCCGTGACTGAGTTAGTTAAAGCATAAGTTTAGTGTCGGTTTTGGTTTTAGGTCGAGGGATCGCGCCTGGCGGAAGGCAAGAAAAAAAAATATTTAAAAACAAAAAAAAACAGAATTGGACTTTAGAATCTATGAATGCTATTAAAATAATAAAAATATTTTATTTCATTTTATTTATGAAAATAATTTAATAAATAAATTCGCAAGTAATGGGCTAATCTTGGCAAATTTTGATGAGATAATCTTGGTAAATTTAAATAAGCCAATCTTGCCAAATATTCATGAGCAAGTCTTGGCAAGTATTAATGGGCCATTAATGGCAGAATTGTGCCATGCATCGGCCGTTGCATGACCGTATTCTCCTATACAGGATAGGTATTTTAATATTTAGTAAGTAAGAAAATAAAATTATTATAAATTTAAAAAAAGAATGTTCGGAGTTTGATTATTTTTAAAACCCAGCAACAAAGAAATTTGTTTCGGAGACTTTTACCACGTTTAATATCCCATCTTACCATTCTTTAGTTTCGTTGAAATACAATATATATGTGGCAAAACAACGTTTGCCGGGTCAGCTAGTAATTCCTATTATGAAAAGAAGAACTGTAATGCCGGTTTTTCGTTGTGCGATTGGTTGTCTTTCGGGTCCCTAGCTGGATATTCTTTCTCTCTCTTTTTATTTTAATTAATAGAATCGATTTATTATTCTGTTACTTCGTCTGTTTTTACTCATTTTTTTTTTTTTTCAATTTTATAAATAATTGAGGTTGGCAACGGTTGCTGTGGGGTCACACATTCTCTCTCTTTTTTTGAATTAATAAAATAAATTAATTATTCTGTTTATTCGTCCTTTTTTAAAAAAATTATTGTCCTATTTCTTTGAAACTATTATCTTAAATAATTATTCTGTTTCTCCTTTTTTTTTTTTCAAAGGTGAAAGAGGCATTAATTATAATTTTACTAGTATTTTAATCATTGGTGTACACACATCATTAACCAAGTCACATCATTGCCCTTATTCTAGTATTTTTCATCAAAGGGACAACACGTCCACTATGATTCCAGAGAATCATGCCCAGGCAGTGACCAAAAATTTACCTAGGATTTTTATTTATTTCTTACTTAACCTTATTTACTACCTGAAATAAAGAACCTCAGTCCATCGAGGGCCATTTTTTTACCTTAAACCTTGTTTCCTACCTGAAACAAGGATCCTCAGTCCATCGAGGGCCATTTTTACCTTAAACCTCGTTTCCTACCTGAAACAAGGAACCTCAGTCCATCGAGGGCCATTTTTTTTTTTAAATTCTCATCTTACTTTTACTTTAAGTAAAAATTTTTAAGCTATGTATTTTTTTAATTTTAATCATTCATTTATTTATTTATTATTTAATTTGATTACAAACATACATTTGGTATTTTTTTTATTCGACAAACTACTTCCTTGATTTTATTAAGGTCAATCCCAATTTGATTGTAATTTTTCACATTTACCAATGGTTCTATGGGGGATAGAGAACCAAACCTTCTCACCTGGATTAAATGACACCATTTGAGATTTTAAATCGGATTTTGATTTTAATTTATCATTTTTCAATTTCAATATTTTTCTGACATCTTCATGAATATTTAATATTTGTTCTTTTAACTCTTCTACAAATTCAGGGATTTATTTTAGTTTCAGGAGGTTGTCGTCGAATTAAATCCAAAGGTAATCTTAACTCTCGACCCAACATTAATTTTGCTGGTGTATATTGTGTGGTTTCATGCTTTGCCGATCTATAAGCCAAAAGAAATAAGGGGACTCATCTATCCCAATCTCTCTGATGTTGAGCTACATATTTTGCCAGATATTCTTTTGGAGTTCGATTCAAACTTTCTACCATACGATTAGATTCTGGATGAAGAGGAGTTGTTCGAGCTTTATGGATATTTAATAACTTCATTGTTTCATTGAAAACTTCAAATTCAAAGTTTCTTCCTTGATCTGAATGAAGCCCTAACGGAACATCCCAACCGTGAATAAACCAAAAATAAAGGATATTTAGGGTTGAAAGTTGCGCAAATCAAACCTCAATTACCTGGCAACCCTAATTGAACCGAGAATAAACCGGAAACAAACTCGTGAAAAAATCGATTTTTTCCCAAAGGTTTGAATTCGGTGAGCCCAACTGAGTTCAAACCGAATAGATTACTCGACCAAATTTGAACTCTGTAAAAACCGTTGGATTAAGGTTATGTTTGGGTTGGATTTGCGCAACTTTCAACCGTTTGTTTTCGGATGGATAACCGTTCTCTAACCGTTAAGAAACTGTGAATGAACCCAACCGTGGAAAAACCGGAATCTAACCGAACCGTTCGGTTGAGAAGTTCCGCTAGGGAGTTCTAATAGAATTCTAAATCTTAAAATAAAATTTACAATTAAAGCTTCTGCTACTGTTGTAGCTTTAAAATTTGGTAATGGTATTGCTTCTGGCCAACGAGAAAAATAGTCTGTTATTACTAATATATAACGATTTCCTGTTTTTAGAAAAATAGTCTGTTATTATCAATATTATATTAGTAATAACAGACTATTATTAGTAATATATAACGATTTCCTGTTTTAGATTTAGGTAAAGATGCTAGAATATCTATTGCTAATCGTTCAAACGGAAAGCTCGGATCAACAATTTGAAATTTTCCTTCGACTTTTTTATGAGGGCCTTTTTTAGCAAAACAAATTTTACATCTTTTACACTATTCTTCAACGTCTTGTTTACATTTTGCCCAGTAGAAATTTTTTCTCATTTTTGCTAGTGTTTTATTTATTCCAAAATGTCCACCTGCTTGATTATCGTGTGCTTCTTCTAAAATTTGTTTCGTATTTTTCTCTGGTACTATTATTTGGAATATAACCTTTGTTTTATCTGGTGATTCCCAATTACGAAATAAACATTCATCTTTAAGGATTAATGAATCCCAAATTAATAATTAAATTTTTATAATTTCTCATTATTGTGAAATCTCTTGCCATTCAGTTATTTTATTTACTTTTTGAAATTCAATGAGTGTTTTAATAATTGGATCTTCATTTTGTAATTTTTTCTAATTTAACGTATCATCGACATTACAGACAATTTGAAAAGGTGTATTTTTATTTTCCTTCTGTTCGTTATTAAAATTTTTATTACATTTTTTACAAGTGCATGGTCTTCTCAATAGTGCATCTGCATTAGAATGTATTTTGCCTGGTCTATATTGTATTTCAAAATCAAGGTTACTTAAAATTTCCATTTATCTTGCCATTTGACCTTCTAAATTTTTAAATGACATGAGCCATCTCAATAATGCATGATCAGTACGAATTGTAAACTTTTTTTCAATTAAATAATGACGGAAATGCTCAAATAATTTAATTATAGCCAATAATTCTCTTTTGGTTACACAGTAATTTTTTTTTGTTTTATTAAGGCATTTGCTAAAATATGCTATTACTTTTTCCTCATTATCTTGAATTTGTGAAAGAGTGGATCCTAATGCAAAATTTGATGCATCAGTATCTAATATGAATTTACCATTTAATTTTGGAGTTGTTAGGATTGGGAATGAAATTAAAATATCTTTTAATTTTTTGAAAGCTATATCAGCATCATTATTCCATACAAATTGTCTACTTTTTTCAGTCAATTTATGTAATGGTTATGCAACATTTGCAAAATTTTTTACAAATTTTCTATAATAAGAACATAAGGGTAAGAAACTTTGTAGTTCAGTAATATTACTTGGAGTTGGCCATTCCAAAACTGTTTTTAATCTTGTTGACATTTAAATTCTGTACCATTAATCACATATCCAAGAAATAATACTTCTTTTTGAAAGAAATAGCATTTTTTATGATTAACTTTAAGGTTTGCTTCTACTAATCTTGAAAAAACCAATTGTACGTTTGTAACATGTTCATCGAAATTTTTTCCTAGAATAATTATATCATTTAAATATACTGAACATGCTTTTTCTAATAATCCTTCTAGAACTTTGTACATAATCCTCATAAAATTTGCAGGAGCATTACACAATTGCAAATGCTGTTTTTTCTTTATCCTCTGGTTCTGAAGGAATTTACCAAAATTTTTTACTAATACTACTGGTGAAGACCAAGCACTGTGACTTGATTCGATTATATCATTATTTATGATTTCTTGTAATTTATCATAAGCTAGTTCTCTATAATGAAAAGGAATACGACGTGGATTTTGTTCAATCGGTTTTGTATTTGTTACATTTATTTTATGGTTAATTTTTTAATTGCAACCTAATCCATTCGATTTAAAACACCTTGAAATTCACTAAAAACTTTTACACATTTTATGATTTGATCATTTGTTAATAATTTTAAAGAATTTTTTACTTGATCTGACAAAATTTCTGGTATTTCAATTTCTTCTAATTCTATTTGATTGATTGATGTTATTTTAATTTCGTTATTCATATTATATTTTTTCGATATTAATTCCTGAATTTTTGTGAAAATTTCATTTTTCTTTGGAAAATCTATTCCTAAAATTGCATTAATTAATTAAACAAAGGGACCGCAATTCTAATTATTTTATCTAAACTAACTAATCAAAGAAAAGTGTATGCTTGGCAATGTCCAGTGATTTTCCACAGACAACGCCCCAAAAACTAACCTAAAAAGATCTTGCTGTGGTAGACCAGCCTGGATCTACCACAGCTGTCCCCACTCAAAGCTATCCCTTCTCTCTTTCCTTGATAAAAAAGAGGGGGAAAAATATACTAAAATAATAATAATAATATATGAAGAAAAATATTGAACGAAGTCGTTGGTTGGAGGATTTCCGTTTGGTTGGCCTCCATAAGCCTATAAGGCAGCGAGAACCACTACAGCCTCCTCCCCAGACTCCTCCAACGACGACGACATCCTCTCTCATCTCTTGTCAGGTTTTTGACCGAGTTGACTCTTGCTCCTGAAATTCCTAAAACAAATCTAAAACAACTAGGACATGGTACGATATATAACAAAATAAATTCTAAGAAAAGTATGGAAGTCTTCATTTAACTAGTTAACAAACTATATGTAATCAAGTCTTTTATAATATGGCCCTGGTAAGGATCAACCATAACCAGCTTCACAGTCTTTTAAATAATACTGCACAGTAAAAAAAAGTTGGTAATTCGTTTGTAATTTGTAGACTTCAGTCGTTTGTCAAATTTTTGTTTTATTAATTTAACAAAAAAAAATTTGTAAAATCTTTTGACAAATTTTATTTGTTAATTTTACAAACAAAAAATTTGTAAAATATTTTTACAAACTCCTTTTGTTAATTTTACAAACTCCGTTTGTTAATTTTACAAATTTTGTTTGTTAATTTTACAAATTTTTTTTTGTTTAATTGACTCGTAACATATAAATGAAGATTTAATGTAAAAATAAGAAGAATATCTGAAAAAATCAAAATAATTCATTCTTAAAAACAATGAATAAATTTTAATGAAACTAAAAGAAATGATAATATTTTGGAAAATGATTTTGATAGTAATAGTGGTGAAGAATCAAGTATACTTTAGTAGTAAACACGATAAAAGAGATATCGCAGACATTAAACAAACTGAAAATGATAAATTTCTTGATTTCGTTCAAAGTATGTATTAGGGTTAGCTAATACTCCTATCAATTTACTTTTATCAAAAATATCTAAAATTTTAGTACCCTTGTTAGATGATTCAGTATTAGCATCAGACTCTAATGAACGCTCAATACTTACATGGAAGTACTAGTTACAAGTACTTTTTCATATGTTCCTTTTTATTAGATACACTTCAGTTTTTGTTTCAAGATAAATTTCATTAACAATGTTAGAATAAAAAATTTGATAATAATTCTCAAATACAAAACGTAGACAGAAGTTACAAAGATGGTAATAGTGTATTTAAAAATAATACTTTTTTTCAAATAAATGAAATTTCAATTCATCTACAAATTTATTATGACGAGTTTGAGGTTTGCAATCCTTTGAGTCCGAAAGCAGGTATACGCAAAATTGGTGCTTTTTTTTTTCCATTTTAAAATTACCTTTACATATGCCTTCAAAATTAGACAATATTCATTTACTTGCCCTCTGCTATGATTTTGATATTAAAAGTTTTGGTATAAATCCAGTTTTAAAAGCAATAGTTAATGATTTAAAAATTTTAGAGAGAGATGGTATATTTATAAAAGGACTTAATTCTTTTGTCAAAGGTAGTTTAATATCTATAAGTTCTGATAATTTAGGAGGAGCGAAAATACTATAGGTATGAATGAATCTTTCGTAGCCACGTATTCTTGTAGAATTTGTAAAATAACTATAAAAGAAGCTAGAAAAAGTGTTTCATTAAATGAAAGTCTGTTGCGAACTAAATCAGAATTTATTTCATTATATCATCAGTTAGAATATTGTAATAATGATACATTTAATTTTTATGGTATAAAAAAAAAAAATCTTTGGGTAGAGTTGAAATTTTATGATTTTGTTGATAGTTCAATTATTGATATATTCCATGACTTTTTAGAGGGTATTTGTCACCAAGATATAAAATATGTACTTAAATATTTGATCAAGATAGGTATTGTCGATCTGTCAAATTTAAATAATAAAATATCAACTTTTGATTATGGCTTACATAATAGATCTCACCATCCATGTCCAATAGATTTAAATAAAAACGCAAATTTAGTAGGTCAGAGTGGTGCTCAAATGTTTTGCTTGATAACTTATTTACCACTTCTTTTAACTGATGAAATAACGATATTGAATCATGAGGGTACAAAAAAATGGAGAGTTATTTTATTGTTAATAGAAATTATGAAAAATGTTTTTGCTCCAAAAATAAGCTATGATATTGAACTGGACAAACTGAATTTGTTAATTTTACCAACTATTTTTTACTGTGTGGAAATGTCTTCGGCGACAAGTTGGGTCAACACAGTTGCAGCATGGTGCGGCTCCTGAGCATCCAGGTGCCGAACCTGATTGACCATAAGTAGGAAATTGAGGTCAAGGTCTTGGGGAAGGAGGTTCAGGTCTGGGAAAAGGAGGTACCGCTCCTGAGTAGCCAGGTGCGGGTCCTGCGTGTCCAGGTATAAGCCCTGCCCAACCATAGTCGACACAAGTTTGTCAGCAGATCCATTCCGGTTGACCTGTAGGTGTGATTCCTCTACACCAGTTTCCATGGCATATCCCGATGTCACAAATTTGGCGGTAAATTGTCCTTGATAAGGAGATTAACTATCTCTGTGATATTCTTGGTTCGGTGTTGGTGGACAATGAGTACCACTGTCCTGGCCAACACCCGTCCATAAAGCCAACTCTCCGGATGTTGGTCGAGAATCTGGACCAGGAGTATTCGGAGTCCTGGCAGAACCCATTATTGACTCAATTTCTGTGGAGACACTGCCATGTCTTGATAGTTTAGAGACCATGCTATCAAGAGTGTTTAATCTATGACGGCCTCTTCCACGACCGCGATTTGCATGCATAACTCCAGACATGACATAATCTGGTGCTGGAGTAACTGACGCATGTGCTGTCTCCACAATTTCCAATTTTGGACGATTGTTTTCTTGTGGTTCTGGTTCCGTATTAGCAGCACGACGTACCGCTGGTTTGGGTGTCTCTGATCCAACAGTGGGGCAGTGACGGTCTAGATGATTGCGAGAACCACAATAACGACAATGCCAATTGTATTTCCTGTTCTTCTTTTTCTTCTCTGGTTTTGCCGAGTCAACTTGACCAGTGTTAGATGTAGCTTGAGGTAGTTCAGCTTCGGTTGGTACCACTTCCGGTTTTGCTGAGCCAAGTTTAGCAACTTCAAGTGTGGTCCGTGGTAATTCAGCCTTAGCTGGTACTACTTCTGGTTTTGCTGAGCCAATTTTTACAGCTTCAGGTATAGCTTTTAGCAATTCCGCTTGAGCTGGAATTATCACTGGGCTACAATCAGCTGTTGGAACTGCTGCTGATTCTTCCAAGCATATCGTCTCCATCTGGAAGTCTCGTTCAATAGTAAGATCTTCCAAAAAGAGCACTGGTGATTGCATACCATCCGATACGTCATCCATCAAAGGTAAACCTGGTATGTTATCCCAACAAGTCATGTATTCTGGCACTTTGTGAGAATAGGCCAGTATATTAAATGGAGCTGCTGATGATTGATCTCTACCTGCAGTTGCCGAACAAGAAACATCCTCCATGGGTAAGTCTCTTGATTCGAACAAGGAAGACTCATCCATCATTGACTTGTTAGTGAGTGGTTTGACTGTTGTTGTTGGTATTGCAGTTACCTTCTATAAAACTCGAGACCAACGTAGTCCAGTTGGTACCACTAAGGGAGCTGATCTAAAATTCGACCAAAGAGATCCTTTAGTAAGTTTGATGGTGATTTCAATAACTCCGTTAATTTATTCCTGGTGATCTCTGTCGATTTGCTCGAGGGAGCTAACGATGCATCTTGAGTCTTGGTAGGTGTTTTGACCTTGGGTAGAGTAACTGGTGATTGAGTTCCACCTGTTAAACTACCTGCAGAACCACCTACATGTCTCAAGATCCTCCCAGATTTTGTTACATCCGCATATGAGACATTATCCACTTTTGGTGTGGATGTTTTTTTTTGTGTTCGTTGGACAAAATCTGGCAGCATGAGATACCAGGATCGGATCTGGTTTGCAAGTATGTGGTAATCGAAGCTGGATGGAAGACGACTTCTCAAGTCCTGCCCCACTCCTGGCGGATCTACCAGCCTTGGAGTTTCTGTGGGAACGATAGTCTTTCAGCAAGACGGCATTATTACCAATTACCTTTGGTTTTGCCCCATTATTTGATCGTCTCTTAGTAATTTTCTTTGGAGGATCCAAAGCCTTGAAACCCGGTTGAAATGGAGTCGGAATTTCTCTTGGAGTAGTAGCCTTAGGACTATCCACTCTCAGAAGTTCCGTACGTGGTATTTTCTCTGTCAGCAACACATCAGAACCAGATTTCGAAACAATTGACTTGAATGCTGAGTCTGTACCTGGGGAACCGTCTAATGTGTCACCTCCAGTATCAACTGATTCTACGTTCGCTGGTGTACTCGGAACTTCATCTTCCCACGAAATCAAATTGCTTCCAAAGTTTAGCCTTGTTGGAGTGGCTGCTGAAGTAGCTCCAATTTCTACCAATTCTTTGGCGGCTGTAGCTGCCTGATTGACAGACTTCTGGTACTGCTTTAGCTTCGTGCAAACACCCAATATGGCATTGGCGATGTTTGGATCAGCAGTGGTCAATTTCTTCAATTGATCCCGAAAAGGTTCCAGATCGTCCACCAAGGAAGGTTCGTGTGATTGGTACATGGGAACTTGACTTATTGGTTTTGGTGCCTTTGAACTGTCTTCTGCTTCACTCTCGCTGTCAGTGTAGACTAGTTGAGGTGGTGTTGTCCTCATCTGACTGTGGTCTTTTCCAGTTGAACGAGTCTGTCTCCTAGGTATGGTAGGATCACTCACAGACTTGTGACTCGAACGCAACTCTCTCATCTATAACAATATAAAAGAAGATGCGGTAGCAATTATGTGACCAATAATTAGTGTGGGGCTATCCATGGTTTCAAATCAGAAACAGAAGATTGGCCTAGAACTTTGCCAGCAAAATTAGACAATTCGTATCGAGTAGCTAAGAATTTCTGAGTTATGACAAAAGGTCCTTCAAAACGTTTTTCGAGTCGAGCCGCATAATGCTGAGCTGAATTTGAAAGGGGGTAGTGCTTAGTCAGCGGAGTGTCAGGAAATGGGGAATCTGGTTGTAGTGCCTCAGGAAGTTTGCTCGCTAAAATTCGTTAAGTTTCAAGTCTTGTTCCGGATCGAGAGTTTTGAGCCCGTGGCAATGAAGAGCCTTCGACGCATTGGTGGTTGGTACGAACAAGTGTTCGACTTCAGGATGATCTCGGTAAAACCAAGATCTATCTCCAAAGTCAATCACCATTCCAGACGTCTGAAGGAAATTCATTCCCAAGATAAACTCTTCCGACAAAGATGGCAGTATAAGAACCTCCATCTTCGTGGCCTTATCCGCAACTACTAAGACTAACTGGACCGAATATAATATAGTTTCTACTTGACCACTTGCCATAACGACGCGTCTAGGAGGAATGGCCTGCTGCTCAAGTCCTGATTGTTCCAGTAACTGAGTTGTAGCTAGACCAACGAACGTTCGATTTGCCCCTGAATCTACAAGGGCTCGTATAACAAGTGGACTAATAATTAAATCAAGGTGGAATGTCGTTGTCTTCTTGTACTTTGTATTTTTCACCGTCGGTTCTGGTTTTGGAACCAAGTCCGCAGCCAGAGGAGACAGTGTGGTTGACAGTATTTCTTCTGGAGTTAAAACTCTATGATCTACACAGATCTCCAGAGTACTTTACTAGTCAATTTCACCGGGGTAAATACTACTAATTGAGGCTCAGGCACCGGCTCCGTGAGACTCAATTGTCGTTTCCCGAGTTACAAAACAGACAAGAAGCTAATGTTACGCCAGATCTTTTACAACGGTAACAAAAACGACGACGTGGTTCTTGACAATCGCGGTTAATATGACCTTGAAAATTACAATTCCAGCATTCTATCTCATTACCTCCGGATCTATTATGACTTTCAAGCTGAGAATCGAAACCTGGAACTGGAGACGAATTTCAAATAACATTACGAGGCAATGGTACTGGAGACCTAGGTGGTGAACACTGAGTTTCCTGTTCCACCTTTGTTGGTACTTTCGATAATTTTACGCGATCACGATTACGTTCCATTTCGCGATAAAGTGCGTGGAGCTCAATATCTTCCTCGAGTCTGTGGTTACAGTCAAACTTATAGAGGTCATCTTCCTTGAACAAAGCGCGTACTTCATTTGTGCATGATGGACAAGAATGAGCAAAAGCAACAGTGCGTGATGTAAGGCAAGCGAAACCCGGACACAATGAAAGTTCTGGTCTCGGAGTCGGATGACGGGTCTGTGTGATCCTCTCCTGTCGTATTGCCTCAGCCTCCTCAGCTTATATTGTTGGACAAGTACGAGCAGAAATTCCGCGTTAAATGATGGCAATGAGTTCCAAATCGTATAGATAACACGCTCGCTTTCTGGCTACGGTGGGTTGGTACGTTGGAACAAACCTCGCATTCCCGAAATATAACTTCCAATAGATTCAGTAGAACCTTGAGTACGTTTATCAATTTCTTCTCTCAGAGCACGTTGGTAGTCTGGGTCTGCGAAGCTATCACGAAAAGCTTCTCTAGCAGCTTCCCAGCTAACCAGCTCTTCGAGGTGTGTCATAAACCAAGTCAAAGCAGGGCCACGAAGACAAAAAGAAATAACAGAGAGGACTTCTTGATCAGAAGCACCCGTGACTTCACGTGTTTGATCAACTCTAAACAAAAACTCTTCCACATCCTCTCTGGATTTACCAGAAAATTGGAGCTGGCAGTTTAGAAGAATTGTGTTCTGACAGCAAGTTTCCGGTTCTGAAATTCAGAAGTCTTCCAATGATGGACTAATTACCTGACGGCGCGGAGGGGCTCGGTATTCCAAATTACTGAGGTAACCGGTTGGTGACGATCATAAGCACCAGAATCTCGTTGATTATTCAACAAAATTCTGGTTCTTTGACGACGAGGAGGCTCCAGATATTCCAAGTCGTCTTCAGGATCAACCTGACGTCTTGGAGCAAGTGGTTGTGCCTCTGGGAGGTGATGCGAGTTAGAGCTCAAAGCCTGGCGGTCATCCGCCTAGTTTTGAGTTCTTTGCCGACGCAGAGGTTCGCGACGATCGAAGTCGTCTTCAGGATCAACCTGACGGCTTGGTGGAACATCATGCGAAGGTATACGCGAACTGACTCTACTACAGAGGACTGGGCTCACGAAAGGTCATCAAAACGTGGCAATATCTTTACTGGTGGTTTTTATTTTGTAATTTTGGTAGTCTTGGTGGATTCCCTAGCCAGGGGTGGATAAGATCCGCCACCTGAAGGCCCAAGAACCAAATTTTCAACACGCGGCATGGTCAGAGAAAGTTGACTTGTTGGTGTGGTGATACGTTGATTGAAAAATGGGGGGTCTAACGAATAATTATTATCCCCGGAAACATCATCACTTCCAAATAAATTTCTTATATTTCCCAAAGAAAAGAGAAAGAAATCTGGACGTAATGGGGGACGACTGGATCCACCAGCTGCTTGATCGTCTGGTAAGGCCTGTGTTAGAGTGACCTTCACTGGACCAACATCACCAATGAGAGATTCAGCTGCTGGATTCACATTTATCTCGATGGTAGAACTAGCTGCGCTTACTGATGTTGGTGGGTTACGCGGTGGCCTACCTCGCCTTTTAACGACTGCTGCGCTATCAGACATGTTGATTAATTAAAAACAACAACAAGTGAGTCAAAGTACAGTACGAGAGACACAAAGTGATGTAAAATCGAAATTGTACCTGTTAATATTTTTAATTTGTCAGAATATTATGTCAGAATTAGTTAGAACGACTTTAATTTACTCTAAAATTTATTCCCTGGTACTTATCGCAAATAATTGATGATAAATCGATTAATCTATAGTTGGATTGATCGATATATCGACCCTCGATTAATCGAGCGATCGATTTATTAACAAAAACGTGATTTAATTAATAATTAAGCTAGCTGACAACACGGCCTGGCTAAAATCTTGAATTTATCAACTGAATAACAATATCGACCAGCTATTTTACTGAGAAAACCCGAAATAATGAAACAACCGGACGATTTATGCTCTGGTCTTTACAAAGCAACATACGATTATTGTTTAAATAATTAGTATTTCTATTCTGGATCAACCAAAACAACAAATTATTCAAACAATCGACTAGCTGATTAAGTCCTGAGTCGGCCAATACAACGACTAGTCAATTTATGTATAACAAATGACACGTCAAATAAATAAATAAATTAATTTGGTCTCTGAGTGGCCAGTGACCTCAATTAATTTATTTTCTATCAATCTAATCTAAAACTTAACCATTTGAATAATATAATTAGTTAATTTGGTATCTGAGTGGCCAGCTACCAACAATTTATTTTATCTAAGCAATTGAACAAATAAACAATTTATTTTACTAATTAAATGACGGCTCGCTAAACAATTTATTTTACAATAAATAAACAGCCCAAGATTATTTTGAACTATTTAATTTATCGTATTTTAAACTGTCCGAATTATTTTGAACAAACAATTCAAATCTCTCTATTGAAACAACAACTATTTAAATATTAATTTTTTTCACTGACAGTTTGTGTATATTATTATTTAAACAATTACACTTTCAATTTTATTCGAACAATGCAAATCAATTCCACTAAATAATAACAATAACAATTGTTGTTATGCAAGCTAATAATTATTTAGACAAAGGAAGATGACACAATCAGTGCCCGACAAGTAACACAAATGAGATCCTTTGTGTCGCCTGATTTTGAGATGGCCGCGTGAGAGTGAGAGAGAGAAACGCGCACGACCAAGGGCCTCTGGCAGACAAAGGCCCGATGATAACAATTAATTTATAATAAACACAAATATTAATTTTTATCCTATTATATTAATACACACTCAAATAAAATAATTCCACGGCGACGAGTCACCAGGTTAATTTTATTTTATTCGGCCTCATGAGCATCCACAAGGTCTTTTAAATTATACTTATTTACACAAACTAATTAATATGTATTATTACAAATAAAGATTTTATTCTTATAATTAATAAAATAATATAATAAATCCACGGCGATGACTGTCACCAGTATATTATTTTATGTGTGGACTTCGTGAGCGACCACAAAGTCACACGAAGCCAGTAATTAAAATAAATATAATTACCTTGTTTTCTTTGTAGCTCAGCAATATATAACACTCAATAAACTAAATTCACTAATTTTTCATACATTAACTAATCAATTAAACAGTATAAAACGCAATTTTATATATGATGCAACGGCAGCTGTCAAAGACCTGGAATGGCGGTGTAGCAGCATAGAACGCTTGAAGCAAAGTGAGGCCAATCGGTTGTACAAGGGAGCGTTCGATAGCTGGCCGAGGCCAAAAAGCTGGCAAATTTTTTGTTATGGTGGATTTTGTATTTTTGTAGTGGTAGCACCGCTGAGTTTGAATTCAAAAATTAAGCAATATTTGTCTGACTGAATATTTCTCTGACTCATAAACAGTAAGTGAATATTATTATCAAAAATATTTAATAAGTTCTTTAATTTATTGTTTATGTGAATTTCATTAAGATAACACCGTATACACTGTGGAACTTGTTGAAAACAATCGTACCTAATCTATGAGGTTATGTTAGCAATTATTTTGTAACAAAAATAAATACATTTTTATTACTTTTTTTTAATCTATCTTTTTGACGTATTTTTTTTATTATTTATTATAATAATTAATTGACAAAATTATACAAAGATAGCTTGCAGTTTAACTGCTTGTCACATACCATATAAATTCCAATTAAAAAAAATATTTTTACTGATATTATTGTTTAAATACATAATAAAACCTGTTTCGTTCATTCCAAAAATATTACCTTTTATATTCTATCTATCAATGTATGTAACAGCAATAAATACATGTAAAAAAACAAATATTTTTACCTAAAAAAATCAAATGTATTACACATAATATATACCTGCCTAATACTTATTACAACAATATTATCTTTAATATTTTATACCAATCGGTCTCAAGTTGAACAGTCTGTGATAAAGATGATGTATAACAGTGTTTGGTATTATTTTTTATATAAAACTGAAGCTAAATATTCATTTTCAATAGCAACATTGCCATCAACATTATTTAATAAATAGTGGGTCTCAAAAGAAATTATTTTTTCCATTTTTGTATTAATATTATTTAGTATTTTATAAGCTTGGAATTTTTTTTTTCATTCATGTGGTCCAAGAAAAACAATGAATAACAACAAGATCGACCACAGAGAGAAATAATATTATTACAAAAATGGAAAAAATAATTTCTCTGTCGACCAGTAAAAAAAAAATTTGTATTTTTGAAAATGGTTATTTTTGTAGAGAGTTTTCAATTTATCAAGTTTCCGTTCTGATGGCCGAGGCCCAGGCCCTCGGCCAGCTATCGAACGCTCCCTAACCGGCATCGTCTCTCAGCCTCTCTACACACACTCATACGAACTTGTGTGCGCGCAGTCACTAGCGACAACTCCACAACATGGCCGACAACCACGCGAGTATTTGAATTTTTTACTGTAACTTTTTAGTGTTTGTATGGTTTTTAAAATTTTATATATTGTTTTTGCTTAATTAAAAATACCTTGTGAATAATATCGCGTTTTCCATAATATATTAAGTAATTAGGCGGAGTCGTTAATGGGTAGTCGTGCGTTTTCTAGCCAATATCATCGCACCTATTAAATAATAAAATTATGAATAACGGACTTGTTAAACAAATTAGTATTAGTTAATATCGCGTCACGTAGGGGAATTTTTCACGTACTCGACGGAGTTGTTACCAATTAAAACTGACCTTTAAAATTTTCTTTTTGATAACGGGTCCCTGTTTGGGCGCCATTTGTAACGTGACATTTTTGCCTGTTACCTTCTCGGGCCAATTATCAAGTATTTTATTTGATTTCTTTTTATTCAACTAATAAACACAAAATTATCTAAACTCGAAATCCAAAATTACCATTATTATTATCATCATTAAAACCCAGTATTTTCTTATTCGCCTTAAAAATACATAAACGGCTTAATTAAAATGTGTTAATCAAGAGGCACGGTAGTGCCTCGAGTCAAGTATGAAAAAGAAATGTGTATGAAAATATATATGTATTGATGAGAATATGTGTGAGATGAGATTAACTACTACTACCGTGCCTTATTATACATCAAATATTTTGTCCCTATCCGTCCCTAATCTTTTAGAAATGGAATTAAAATATGATAGAAATACTGCAGTATGTTATTATTTGTTTGTATGCATGACAAAACCTCCAAACTACTTTGACAGCATAAATAAATTGTTTACTTCACAAAAAGGGGAGATATCTCAACAAAAAAAAAAAACAAGTTTTTTTTACAAAAAAAGTGTCAAGTATTCGAAATTGTCACTAATTGTGAGTATATTAATTGAGATGTGATACCAGAAAGACAAGAAGGAAATATATTTTTGACGTATGTAATTAAGTCTGAACTATTGAAAAAAAAAATTTTAAACTTGACCTCACCTGATGTAAAATATATGTCTTGAATACTGAAAAACCAGGTGGGGTCAAGTTTAAAATTTTTTTCTCCAATAGTTCAGACCTAATCACATACGTCAAAAATATACCTCCTTCTTGTCATTCTGGTATCACATCTCAATTAATATACTCACAATTAGTGACAATTTCGAATACTTGACACTTTTTTTGTAAAAAAAACTTGTTTTTTTTTTTTTTGTTGAGATTTCTCATTCGCCTAAGAATCATCGAAACGCCTTATTTAAAATCGTGGAGTTTTCAATTCGCCCTAAAACTCGAAAAAGACTTACATGAAAATCATGAAGTTTTCAATTCGCCCTGAAACTCAAAAAGACCCAAAATCACATTCATACCAAAAACACGAAATAACAACAATTGAACTCAACGACCGGAAATACGAACCAATATAACCAAATAACGTATCAATAATTAGCCAAGAGGGAAGCTAGAATCGCTCGGTTGTTGTAGAAGAGCTGGGTAAAGTTACAAGAAAAATTATACTAGTCAAATTAAATAATTAACAAAAAACACAATAATATTTTTATACTCAAACTTAAAACGTAATATTTATTTAACCCAAAACTTAATTTCAAAAATACAAAACGTAGTCTCAATAATCTCAAAACGTACAACAAAACTTACTCGCGACCTTAAATTTATTAATTAATTAAACAAAGGGACCGCGATTCTAGCTATTTTATCTAAACTAACTAATCAAAGAAAAATGTATGCTTGGCATTATCCAGTGATTTTCCACAGACAACGCCCCAAAAACTAACCTAAAAAGATCCACGTGTCTGCTGAGTCTCCAGCTAGACACATGAGTACCCTAACTTACGTAAAACCAAGAAGCTGATCACGAGACGTGTGGATCTACAAACGTCCCACAGCCAAGAGAGTTAGATCCGCTCAAGATAATTCGGAGCAGCCTGGATCTACCACAGCTGTCCCCACTTAAAGCTATCCCTCCTCTCTTTCCTTGATAAAAAAAAGGGGAAAAATATACTCAAATAAAAATAATAATAAAAAAGATCTGGTAACCTGTGTTGGGGCTGGTGGCCCGCGTTACCCATTGAAAATTGAAAATTTTCAACACTCCGGCTAGGGCCATTGTGGCCGTGTTACGCGATTTTGTAAATAAAATTATGTTTATAAGTTTTTTTTTTTTCTGGTAATAAAGTTTCTGGAAAAATCGATGGACAAGACTCATGGAAATGGCTCTTCAGGAAGGCTTCTTAAAATGGGCGGTTTTTTTTTTTAATACGGCACTTTCAATAACGTCCG
>MKYW01000132.1:80712-100931 GCA_015776835.1 Aphidius ervi | reverse complement strand
TAATAAAACTGGAAGGTGAACTCCTATGCTTAGCCAATGCACGGAGTGTCGCTAGAGATAGCAATATATTGGTTGGGATTCCCTCTCACTCACGCATGCGCACATTAAATCTTGTACAGTCAACGTCAAAACAAACTAGTACTACACGGTATAAAAGTTACATTATATTTCAGTAGTCTCAATCAATTATAGTTGACGTGACTGTACCGACAAGGACAACATCCCAATCATTGAGTTTCTCTCTCGGCGACACGAAGTTCGGCTTCCAGTTTTATTATATTTCAGTGGTTAAGAAGAGGCTCTAAAAATGGCGACGGACTAAATTACATAAATTACATGTAAATTACAGTAATTTACATGTAATGTAATAAAGTCAAAAATCGGCCAAAGACCCATCACTGGTCGTGGGGCTGCAAAAAATCCGGTTAAAAATGCTAAAAAAATAAAACACCGGTCAATTAACAACCCTACACCATTGTATTAATTTTTTTGTTATTTTTTTTGGCTGAAAAATCATTGAGTGAATATTGCTACCACACGTTGCCTGATTAACACTTAGTGCAAAGACAATGGCAAGTCAGTTTAATGAGTCACAAAAATCTCTTAACATTTATTTTGTTATACTTGCAAAACATGGAGACAAAGATAACTGTTCGGATAATATGTGCGAAGCTTATGAGGTGATTTACAATTTTTCAATAGCCTTGTAACTGTTTTATTACTTGATTATTTTATCTACAACATATTTATATATTTATACAATATATTTATTATAGATTTGATTAAATTTACTGATAACATTTTTTTAAACATTAATTACTAATAGAAATGCGTAGCCAACGAACTGTCACTGGCTTGGATTCAAGAAGACGACTGCACTAAACTGACACCAAAAAAAACAGATATTTTTGTTTTTCAAGAGTTTGACGGAAATCTTTTCAACAAATTAAAAACAACAAAATGCTTGTAAGATTGTATTCCAAAAAAAAAGTTAACATTATATTTTTATCATTGATCATGAATGAATGTAAAATTAAAAACATGAATACCAGCCTAAAAGTTTAAGATATTAACGAAAATAAAACAACAACTAATATTTTATTCATCATTCTTAAGTTCTTAGACTCGTATTTAAGTTTTTGATTTATAAGTCATTAAACACTGCAATATGTATTTACAATAACTTATTTCAGAACTAAAAATACTGTACAAACTGCATTTTTTCCTCACAAACATACACCATTTTAACAAAACACTTTTGGCATTACAAATTAATCTTTAAATAAATGCAGTTTTTGCAATATTTTGAGTCTACATAACAATGTTTTTATGTGAATTAATTTGTTATTTAGGATCCTTTATGATGTACTCACAAGTAGAAGAAAAAGGCATATTATCAGAATTCTTTTTTTCAGCAGGATAATTGGACCAAAATGTCTTCTTCATTGTTTTTTGACGAACTCTCCGGTACCTGAAGGTACATCTCCAGTTTTTACTACTGCCATGGAAAACATGGTTATCGCAGTATCTGGTTTTACGCCTGAAAAAAAAGAAAAAATTCAACAAAGAGTAGAGTACATGGGTGGTATTTACATGAAACAACTACGCTCATGTGTAACACATCTCATAACAGATTCAGTTTCATCAGCGAAATATGAAAAAGCATCAGAAAAAGGTATTGAAATATTTTCTGAATCTTGGATAAATGCAGTGTGGGAAAAAAACCAAAATGAATTTATAAAAGCATCGGATCCGATATTCAATAATCACAAGAGTCCAGTTTTCATGAATTTAGTGGTTACATCGACAGGTCTTTCCAGACGTCAAAAAGAAGAAGTGAAAAAGTTAATTAATGAAAATGGTGGTGAGTTTTCAGGTCCACTTGATGGTACTAGAGTAAAAATTGTGTTGGCAAAAGAATATTCTACGATAAGTGAGAAAATTAAATATGCAATGCACAATAGCATTCCTTGTCTTCGATATGAATGGGTAAAAAAAAGCTTGCAAGCAAATTATGCATTGCCTTATAGTAGTTTTATTATTTCTCCAGGTGAAAATAAGTCAAAGTCTTCAACACCTGAAAAAAATTTAAGTTGTCCATCTTTGAATTTTTCTACAATTAGTTGTATATCCAAAGACGCACAAAATGTTAATTTTATTGAAGAAACACTGACAAGTACTATAAATTCTATATCTCCTGCAACTGTTGGTGCTACTGTTTTCACTGCGCCTATACAGAAAAGATTAAGTACCCAAACTTGTCAAAATAAGTTTGACATTAATAAAATTGACATGTACCAAGTTAAAAACGCAGGACCTTTTTTAGACGGTTGCAACATTTATCTGGCTGGATTTTCTACGATTTCCAAAGACAAAGTAAATAAAATTTTAAATTTAGGTTCTGCAACACGATTTGATGATATTTCAGATGCTCTTACACATGTTATAGTTGAAGACAGCATTAAAGCAATACAAGATTTAAAAAGTATCGAGTCAAAAAACTTGAATCCATATATATTGCATTTAGATTGGTTGGAGGCCAGTTTAAAACAGAAAAAACCTGCACTAGAAGATAATTATTTATTTTCCAATAAAGATGTCAATAAAGTAGCACCTCCTTCACCACTGAGTAAAAAAAATCTTCAAATGCTGATCACAGAAAATAACGGCCAACAATCACCTTCACCACCAAACTTAAATGATACTTCAACAAAAAAAAACACAAATGATGATGATGAGAACTCTATCATGAAACAATATCGTCAACCAACTGTTACTGAACGCACTCTTGATCATTTATTACAATCAAAAAATACTTCACCAGCAAAACTCAATAACAATAAATCACAAAACAGTGCTAATTTAGATGGACAAGATATGTCGGAAATACCATTTTCTCAAACATCAGATTCAGAGAGAATATTTGAAGGTATTACATTTTTAACAGTTGGTTTTGAAAGTGAAGAGAATGAATCAATTATTGCAAATATATCTAGTCTTGGTGGAAAAATTGTAGCGACAAATTTCTCCGAGGTTCCGGATTACGGAGTTGTACCTTTGGAAGGTGTAATTTTAAAACACGCTGTTAATGAAATAGTCACAAATTTGTGGGTCCATGATTGTATAGACAATGAAAGTTTAGTTTCTATAGAATATTATCATAAACCATTATCAATAAATAGAAATATTAAGCCACTCAAAGATTGTGTTATCGCTATTAGTTCTTATGGCGGAAAGGAACGGGAATATTTGTCAGAATTAGCAGTGGCGCTTGGTGCAACTCATCAAGAAACATTTGCACGGAAAACAAATCCTGAAAAAGGACTTTTTGGTGGTACCCATCTTATATGCACATCTCCCGAAGGAAATAAATATAGTGCAGCTGTCAAATGGAATTTACCGGCTGTAAATAAAGATTGGTTGATAGCATGTGCTGAGAGACAGCAGTTAGTTGATGAAAAGTCTTTTTTAATTGGAGAAACAATAGCTCCAGAAAGACAAAATCAAGATAATCTTTTAGTTAAACAAATAGTGCCTTCATTAACACCAAATTTTACCAATCGAGTAGTTATAACACCTAAGCGGAACTTACAGGTCAATTCGCCTTGTTCTGTAAAATCACTAGAGACTCCAATTGTTGATAAGCGCTTGAGTCTTGCTCAAGATGGTTCACAAAGTTCACCGTTTAATTTTGCAACTCCTGAAACGCCGTATGGTCAAGTTTTTAAAGAAAACCCATCCCCAGAAACTCGAAAAGTATGCGCTAAATGGATTGAAGGATTTCCTGACAAAACCGAAGAACCACCAAAGAAAAAAAAACGTATTATCGATACACCATTGACTGAATTAAAACGTAAAATTTGGTCAGGAATGAAAAAACCGATTACTGAAAGTGATGAAAAAAATTTAAATTCGAGTATTCTCAATATTCAACAATTTGACAATGAAAATAATTATTTAGATTATTCAAAAAATTTACAGCACGAAGAAAAAGATTCCGTAACCGAAAACAAAAACCCAGAATTGTCGTTACCGATAAATCGACAATTATCTTTCAATGAAGATACATCAAAAGAAAATGATATTCAACAACAATTAGATGAAATGAACAAACTTCTTCGTGCCAATTCGAATAGTTCAACAGAAAGTCGTTTTTCTATTCATGATGGTAATGGAAAAATATATGAACCTAAACACCGAGAAAACAACATACAGGCAACTCTACCTGAAAGTGTCGGATGGGAAGATCCTCATCCAGTATTATTAAAATCTACACCGTCATCTGATGATGTTACAACGGAAATCACTGATACTAACTTAATACCACATAAAAAAATAGTAAAATTTATGCTTTCAGGAATTAAAGACCGTTCAGGCTATGAACAAGTAATAGAAAACTTAGGAGGACAAGTATCTACCGATTCAAATTTTGATATAACTGCAACTCATTTGATTTGCGTACGACCAGCTAGAAATGAAAAAATGTTGGCAAGCATTGCTGCTGGTAAATGGATTCTTCATTGCTCATATTTGCGAGATAGCGAAACAGCTGGTAAATTTTTAGATGAAAACGAATATGAATGGGGAAATCCCAAAATGACAGCTGTTGGGACAAAGTTAATAAATGACATGGAACATACATTAGCTGGTGCTGCTCATCGATGGCGTGTTAAACGGAAAAATGGAGGGGGTGGAGCATTTGAAGGAATGATAGCAATGTTACTTGTAAATAAAGATAAACATGAACAATTTGAAAGACTTATACAGGCTGGAGGTGGTTTAGTTGTTGAAGCAAAGCCACCGTACTCCAGTCAAAAAGATAAAAAAGTCACTCACTGTTTCGTGAGCAATAAATTGGATCAACCAACTGATTGGGCTATGCTTGCAAGCAAAGGCATACTTTGTTTTCAACCACAGTATTTAAATTTACAATTAACAGCAAATGAGCCTATCAATCCCCGTGATCACGTGATTCAAGAATTTAAAAAATACTTAGCTCTAGTACCACAATAATAAGAATACATTTTTTTATATCGTCTTTATTTACATATTTTTTTAAATTCGACGAAATTTCATTTTATTTGATGAAACTTGTTTTAAAATTATTGTTAAATAAAGCAAAGTAGTTTAAATTTGTAATTTTTTTTAATACACAATTTATACAGAGGTTTAAATACCTAAAAAATTATTAAATCCAAATGAATGAATCAAGAAAATTTATTTTATAAACCTAATCTGGCAGGAGTTCTTCTATAAAGAGCCGGAGTTCCAGGTTCCCTTATGCCTGGAGTTAAAATTTCTTTCTTTCTTATTGATGCCTGTTGTTTTTCACTTTCTTCTTTTGCTCTAGTACGCATTTCTGCTTCGGCTTCTTTCATTTGTCCTTCCATTTCATGCATATGCAGCATTGCCTGTTTTCTATTTGCTTTACCGCTGCCACCTGTTTCTTTAACACTAAAAAATATTTGACCAAGTTCAGCAAGCCAATGACCATCAACTGCTGTAACACATTGCATATACTCTTTTGCAGTCATTATAAGTTCATGATACACAACATAATCTGGTGTAAAACCCATTCCAAATAATGCTGATGTTGGATGCAAATGACAAGGCATTCCAGTTCGACAATTAACGTATCCTCCAATGCCTTTTAACCTTGCTGCTTGATGAAAATATGCAGCACAGATACATTTTCTTACAATATCCCATTCAGTACCACAAGATACAACATTCATTTTTTGCTGTTTCAATATATCCTCCAGTTGCTGCCTTACTTCTCTTACTTTTCTCATAGCTTTAGCATGGACAAAGTGTTCATTACACCAAGAAGATGAATAACCATTTGATTTCCATTGTTGGTAAACATGAAGAAATGTAAGATGATCAGATTCAGGAACTTGGAATTTTTCTCTGGCTGAATCTGAGTCTTCTTCACGACCTTTGGGTCTGTAAAATATTGATGGTACAGAAAGCATTGAAACTATTATAAGAATTTCAGCTGTACAACCCAATGTTGAAGCGACAATTATCATTTGACATTGAGGTGGGTCCAGCGGAAATTCAGCCATTTGTCTGCCTAAAGAAGTTAATCTTCCAGTATGATCTAGTGCACCGAGAATCCACAACTGATAAAGGGAATTAAGAATATTGTCTTGCGGAGGTGGATCCATAAAATGAAATGCCAATAAATCTTGTACACCGAGAGATTTAAGTAATAGAACAGTATTTGCCAAATTTGTTCTTTGTATTTCAGGTACACCTGTTAAAAGTAATTCATCAAGATACTGTCGTCTTGTATAAAGCCTATAACAGTATCCTGGACCCGTACGACCAGCTCGACCGCTTCTTTGATCGGCATTTGCTCGAGAGACTGGATATACCTGAAGAGCATCCATACCAATTCGAGGATTGTAAACTTTGAGTTTACAGTAACCAGAATCAATAACAAATACAATTCCATCAACAGTAAGTGAAGTTTCAGCAATATTAGTAGCAACCACACATTTTCTAATACCTTGCTCTGATTTTTGAAAAATTTTTGCTTGAAGATCAGAGGGTAACTGTGAATATATTGGCAGTATTGATAGCTCAGGCGCGGTATCAATCTCACTTAAACGTTCTTCAAGAGATTCGCATGTCACTTCAATGTCTTCTTGGCCAGGCATAAATACTAAAATATCACCGGACCGTGGTTGAAGATGAATTTGAAGTACTTGTTTTACAGCAGCATCAACATAATCTTCAACGGGATTTTTAGAGTGATTAATATCAACTGGGAATGTTCTTCCAGGAATTTTATAGGTAGCAGCATTACCAAAAAAAGCTGAAAACTTGTTTGAATCCATTGTGGCTGAGGTTACAATCAGTTTTAGATCCTGACGTCGAGCTACAACTTCCCTCAAAAGACCAAACAGAACATCAGTTGAAAGAGATCTTTCATGAGCTTCATCCATGATTATGACACTATATCGATCAAGATCACCTTCTCTAAGTGACTCTCTAAGTAAAATACCATCGGTCATGTACTTGATAATAGTATTTTTAGATGTACAGTCCTCAAAACGAATGGCATAGCCTACTTCATCACCAAGACTCGACGTCATTTCATCAGAGACTCTTTTTGCTACTGACATCGCAGCAACTCTTCTTGGCTAAAAGAAAAAGAAATTGAGTCAATATATTAATTTTCTAATAAAACATGTAGTATGTAATAGTTAATGTCTACTCACTTGGGTGCAACCGATCATTCCATTCTTTGAATATCCATCTTCGTGCAAATATTGTGTTAATTGGGTTGTTTTTCCGCTACCAGTTTCACCCACAATTATAACGACATTATTTTCTCTTATAATATTTAATAACTCCTGGCGTACAGCAAAAGCCGGAAGAGATCTACGTTGATTTTGTATTTGTCTTTTTTTGAGATTGTAATCGGCAGTATTTGTCATGACAGTATTAATATGACTGGCATATTTTTGACCGGCTTTCAAATCAGTTTCTGTATCTGGGGCTTCTTTATCTTCATTTTTTCGATTTTTGACACCCATTATATTACCAATGTTAGTGCCGTCAAGTTCCCAATGTTTTTTTTGGGCTTTACGACGCTCTTTTTGTTCTCGATGAGCACGAACAAGAGCTGAACCTTTTCGCGCTACTAATGCCATTTCTGATGTTGGATCTTTAACTGGAATCACTGGTTCTGGTTGTTTTGTAAAAACTATTCGGCCATCTAAAAATGGTGGAACTACGTTATGAACCAAGAGATGAACTCGGGCTTCTGCCTCATCATCTGGATCATTGTCATGTTCGAGAGAGCTCACAACTCCAGAAGTCAACATTCTGTTTCTCTCCCAGAGCTCATTATCTTTATTTATTTGTCGCTGTTGTGCAGAGACACGTTTTTGTCGTTTGGCTTCAAGCTCTTGTTCTTTTTTTTGAGTATATTCTTCAGAAACATCTGGAAAATGTGATGGGTGACAATCATCAAGAGCATACCATTCTCTATCAAGTCGCTGTTGTTCTTGCTCCCATTGATACTTATCAACGTCTGGGAGAAGTGGTGCTGTACTTGATATTTTCCGATTAGAATTCCATGAATTATGCTTAAATGAAGGAGTGAACTCAGATCGTGTTGAATCTTTGTATGACTTACTACTTCCGTTGAGTTTCGGCGTTGGACAATCCCATGAGGATCTATGACGAGATTCTTTGTCCGAGTCTTCATCTTCATCGTCCCAATTACTTTTGGATGTTGGATTCTGATAAATTAAGAAAACACATTGATTATCGTGAAATGATTAGTGAAATGATGTAGTTTTAATTAAGTCATTTAATTTCCGTTTGAAAAGGAAAAGAAATATAAAGAAGTTTTATAAACTAACCCTTGCTTTGAATTTTGGAGTTTGTGGTTCATCTTTAAATCTAGGTGTAAGTCGACTTCTACTACGCTCACAACTACGCTGATCTGCATTACATTTATGATCTCTCCGATGCTTATAAAAATTAGAATCACGATCACGTTGCCTTTTGTGTGTGTTGGTTTCTGATTTTCTAGCATCAAGGCGTTGTCGTCTCAATCGATCTTCAAGTCGCCTTTGTGCCTCATGATTTACTCCACCAGTGTGTGTTGGAGTTTCTTCGGCAGGTGCACGGTATTTTCTGTTTTTACCATCATTTTTTGAGGTCGACGCTTTGAGAGAATTTTCGTGATTTCCTAAACGTTTTTTTTCTGCCAATTTGTCTAAACCCAATATTGAAGGCATTTTAAACGTATGATCTGAAACTTTCTTACGTATAATTAAACCACCAGCTTCATTCATATCACATCCCTCTAAACGTTCCATATTATCGTTACTGTACGGCATCACTAATTTACAGTTTATATATATAATGAGATGTTTATTATTAGTACCCTACTATCATGATTTTATGTAATTTTTACAGTCTTATATAGATGTAAATATTTTTTGTCTTATTCATAGATCTGTTGGCTGTTGACTACAAGAAGACTAAAAATACAGGAGGACACATGAGGGCGAACCTGCCTCAAAAAACCAAAAAACCATATCGCTATATGATCGCCGCATAACCAAGAGGGCGCTGCAGTATTCCGGCAGCTAGGGTCTGCACTCTACACCACTGAAATATAATAAAACTGGAAGGTGAACTCCTATGCTTAGCCAATGCACGGAGTGTCGCTAGAGATAGCAATATATTGGTTGGGATTCCCTCTCACTCACGCATGCGCACATTAAATCTTGTACAGTCAACGTCAAAACAAACTAGTACTACACGGTATAAAAGTTACATTATATTTCAGTAGTCTCAATCAATTATAGTTGACGTGACTGTACCGACAAGGACAACATCCCAATCATTGAGTTTCTCTCTCGGCGACACGAAGTTAGGCTTCCAGCACCCATATTCAGAGGATGTTCTCATTAGGGCGTTTTTTTCCGACGGTGGCGTTTGTGAAGCTTTTCTATGTGAAATCTATATAAAAGAAATTTTGTCAAGCGCCATCAGCGGAAAAAAAAGCCCTAATGAGAACAATTTTGCCCCGTGAATACGGGTGCAGTTTTATTATATTTCAGTGAGTGTACTACACCCTAGCTGCCGGAATACTGCAAGATACCATGTAAGATACTGTATCTTACATCATTGGTTTCATACATCGAGGTATCTTACACTGCGTTCCGAGCGCCCCCTACGAATAAAAGTTGAACCGGCTTGAGGACAGGGGGGCCAAATCTCGTTCGTCAGAGTGGTAGAACTGCACGAAATTAAAATGTCCCTAGTTCAGATTTATAGTGAAATTGTCTTGTAATGAACGGATAAGTTACCAATTGAACAACTTCCCGATATTATGTAACTAGAAAAATTTGGGGCATTGGAAGATTATATCCAGTATAATTGCGATGTTGCACTGAAAAAATTTATTAAGTTAATTGGTCTTTCGATGTACTGATAATTAATTTATGAAATCATTTAATCAGCATGTGCTCCAATTTTTTAATTATAAGAACTTGGGAAATCTTGAAAATAAAGTTTTATATAATGTGATTATTTTGTTAAAACTTTAAGCTCTCTCTTTAAAAAAAATGTCAAATAATATAATGGAATTAATGGAATTAAAATCCACTGTTGAAGCAAAACATTTTTTGCGTGTTTCAGTTGAATTTGACAATCTATGATTTTTCAAAAATTTCAATTGTCAACAATGTATTTTGCGATTAAATATGTAATCAAATTATGTATGCAATTGTTTTAACTGAAAATGCTAGTCTTCGAAAACAAACTTAAATTAAATGAATAATATACATAGTAACATCAAATTTATTATCAGGGTAATTTCGAAATTTATATTCCATACGAAAAGATTTTCAATAAATTACTGTTTTTGAATTGTTCTATAAATAAACATTCATAATTCGTAGTAATTAGAAATTTTCCATGAAAAGTTTTCCGAGGGTAAGGATCAGTTCTCTTAAAGATTCCGAATGTATTTTAACAGAAAGAGTCATTAAAGTGATCGAGTATGAGTGTACTAATGTATAGTGTGAATTTTCATTTGCACTACACAGTCTTAACATTTTTTTTATTTACTCCTATTGCATAACATATATAGATTATGTAATTCGAATCATTTTAAAAAGGCCAATTACCAATAAAATCAAATCTACGAAATGACATACTAACAAAAGCTATAAAATGTTGATTTGTCCGACGGATATATTGATTCGTAAATTCCTACTTTATCAACTGGAGTAAAGAAGCATATTGATAAAAAAAAAAATTTGAATATACATTCGATATAATATTACAAATTGAAAAGTATTTTTGTTTCTTGTTTTTTTATAGATTCAAGGTGGTGATCTAACAAATACTGACAATGGTGGTAGATTAATTTTGAATAAATTTTTTGAAGATGAAAAAAAAACAGAATTTACCTTATCCAGGAAGTGGAATTCCTTGAATGGCCAATTCTGGACAAAATACAAATGAATATGAAGTAACTATAGAAATTTTAATTAGAAAAAAAATATAATTATCATAATAATCCGTAGATAATTATTTTTTAAATTTTATTCATGTTATTTAATACAAATTTTTCTTTTTTTTTATGTCTGTAATGAAAATTGTACATTTAAATTATAGGAGATTTATAAACAAGTTAGATTATTAATTTTTTTTTAAATTTAAAATTTCAAATAAACTTCAAATTGATATTGAATAATAAATTGTAAAATTATTTATTAGTTCCTTTTTCCTTCATACTAATCAAATATAAATCAAAGTGTTGACAACCATCTTGTAAAATCTTCAATACCATTAACAATTTCATCGTTTTTTTTTAATGCAAATTCTTAAATGTTTTTTGAATTTGTGACACAATCTTTCATTTCATGTTGCTTAAGAAATATATTTTCTAATTTATCATTTAATATTATTTAAAATTCTGGCTCGGAATTTTCAAGTAATTGATTTGTCAATATTTGAAGATTTTCAATTCTTGGTTTTGTTTTTGATATATCATTTGTCATTGAATTTATTTGTTCAAGTTTACATTCTGTTGTTTCAACATCTTTTATTAATTTATCATTTAATGATATTTCGATTAAATATTTTGATGTTTTATTTAGCCATTCATCAAGATTATCAAGTTGACATCATTAAATTCTTTTAATAGCTGTATATCAAAGTTTAATTTTTGTTGTCTTTCATCTAATATTATTGGTATATCATTCTATTTTGTATTTAAATCTTCGAGTTCATTTTTTAATTTATCAAATTGTTCATCACCATTAAATTTCATTAATAATTCTTGTCCAGTTGTATTGACATAATTAAATTTATCCTGATTATCATTAATTGATTGCTGTAATTGTTGAAATTTTTTTAATTGTTCTTCCATTTTTGTTTCATTTGATAATACAGTTTGTTTTATTGGTAATACATTTTCAGCATTATTTATCAATGACAATAAATACACTTTTGTATCAGTATATTTTTCGACTGAATTTTTTTTACAACACTACTCGATTCATCAAGTCGATCAGTCAATTTTTTATTTATATCATTCCAAAAATTTACCAAGTCTTTTGTTTCATTCTCAATTGATTTTTTTTTTTAAACTTCAAGTTTACAAGTAACTTTACTTACTCTATCCATTAACGATTTCATCTTGGCCTGGAAAATAATAATAGCAATAATGAAAAAAAGCAACTAACCAACTCATCAAATATTTCATTAGATCAAGTATTAGATATTTAATTATTAAATTATTATATTTTTATCCTTACCCTAAATGGCTCAATGAGATTATTTTCTTTATTATCATCAAACCACTTTAAACAACATTCAACCGTATGATAAAAATGATAGATATGAAAGTATAGTTAATTTTTACAAAGTAAATTCAACTTTTAAAATGTTCATCTTATTTATTTCTTTATTGTGAATATTATTATTACCATTTTTTTCTTTGCAGAAAAGATTATATTAGAAGCACAAAAATATGTAAAATTTTTTGATAAACATAGATGTTATAAAGAGATAAAAAAAGTAGCTTAAAGTGGCTAAGGATCTTTAAGCACGTTGGTTTATAAAGCTGGTTTTCTTTCTTTTAATTTTACTGACATTTAAACGAGAAATATATTACCATTTTTATCCAAAAGAATATAAGTTTACTTGGTGATTTTGGTATAAGCTGTACAAAATTTTAAATAAACTTATAACGTCTATTTTTTTCTTTATTTCATTTAAATTGTGAATTTTTATTTAATCAAGATATTACAAATAAATCTTGATTTTCTTCAAATTAAAAATATAATAAATTCAATTTATTTGTTTAAATTATTTTATTCATGTTAATAAATATTTATAAATTTTTTAAAAATTAGTTTACCTAATTTATAACGCTTTCAATTCATATTGTGAAAGTAATTAATTATTTTTAATGATCATTCAAAAATTGTATGGATACATAACATATTTTCACAATAATTTATAATTAATTATTAAGTAAATTGAAATGATTGTTTATTACGTTTTTCACCGTTATCATATCCCATTTAAAAAAAATCTTTTAACACAACATTGAAGGTAATTGTAAGTGTACCTTGGCCCTTCATTCTTGTCACTAAAAATAAATAAAAAATATCAATAAATTAAACATATAATCAAGTAGCTCAATCCAATTGACAAAGTCACATTATTATAAAACATATTTTACCAATAATTATTGTTTAAAATTAAATTGCATGTTTAAATATTAAAAAAAAAAAAAAAAAATTCTACAAATGAATATTATTAAATTCATAAATTACATTCTCTTCCATCAGCAGAAGCAAGTATTTGTGGATCAATTAATTCAGGTCTTCTGCCTGAAATCAATGCAGCAAATCGCTGTATAGATATTATGATAATTCAGGTACATAAATTGCAACTTTAAAAATCATTTAAAAATAAAATAACATATATAATTTATCGTATTACTAAAATACAATAAAAAAATAATATATTTATCTTTATTATTACTTTTTTTCATGACGACCAGATGATAATGGAACCCGACAAACTCTGTGTCCTTGGATAACATCATGACCAAATATATCAAGACCATAAATTGACAACACAAGCTGTGGCTCTTTTTTCAATTGTTATAATAAAATAAATATGTATACATTAAAAAAAAACTCTATCTGTTGATAAGTTTTATAATATATTTATTGTTATTGCTTACAGCCATGAGGGGTTGCAGTTGATTTGAAAGATATATTTAGGGGAAAATTCCAAGTTGCCAAACGACGTATAACATTGAGACATTTACACATTTGTGTCAGACCTTCCTCCAATTCCCTTTAAAAAAATAACAATTGTTAAAAATTTACACTTGTTATAAGTTAATAATTTAATTAATTCAAATTATTTTATTACTTCTTACCGCAACAATGCTCCAATCAGAACTAAAATGATATCCATATTTGCAATAAACATTATTAGCATCATAAAATTCACCGCACTCAATTGTACATAAATAAAATTCACTGTCACTCATATTATTTTTTAATTATTAATAAAATATATAAACAATATAAATAAAAAGAAAAAAATATCGTGCTGTTGTTCTCTTTTTTATGTGTTTTAAAAAAGCAAGTGAGGTCAGTATTTTGAGTTTTATTACCTTGGAAACAACGCATGCGTTCTTAATATTAATCATATATTATTAGGTCAGTTAATTAATGAATAAATAAATTAATATTAATTTCAATGATTTTAAATAATCATTGAAAAACAAAATCAGAGTTAAAATTTACATAGTTAATAATTTTTTAGAATAAAGGATGTTTCAATATTTTCAAAAACTATTATTATTTTTATTTTTTCATGTATGTGTTAACTATTATCAACACGAGAAAGAATTTTTTTTTCTAATAATAAAATCGAATGAAATTTGATTTAATTTTTATTTCAAATTGTTGTAAATAATTGTTACATCAAAAAACGATTAAGTATTTTTTTTTCTTTTAAACATCATATAATTTTAATTTGTAATAACAATGCCTCTCTCTTTTTTTTCTTTATCCATATTATGATTTTCAATTAATTAAATACTGCTCTCTATATTTTTAATTTCATTTCCAATATATGTTTACTATTCTTAAAATGTACAATCTTTTTGATCAATCTTAAATTAATATTTAAATTTTCATGTTTAAACTTCTATCTTACCAACAAAAGTTCTTTCTTCAGCTGGTATCTTCTTTACCGAGCGCGTTGTGTCGAACAAATCATAAAAATCTCGCTTTTGATTTCGATAGAACATGCTCGTAAAATACTAATGTAAGCATTGATTAATTTATGTCCTAAGCAAAGTAATAATAATTGTTCTGTTTGCTAATTGTGTCTTTCTGAATACCTAACATTATCCACATTAAATGATTTCGCATAATTAACATAGCCAAATGCATCCGCCACATTTAGATTAAGAATTAAATTAATTCCCAACTGTAAAAAATTGTCATTAAAAAACTTACAGATTCTCTAATTCGCAATACCTGTAGCTTCTTTTATTCAATGGTTTATTAATTACAAGAAAACTGATTATGACTTATGTGCGTAGTATATGAATGATTCTACGCGAAATTAACATACGAGCGTTAATTAGTTTTGTGACATTTCTTTACTGCATATATATCTGATTCCATAATAATTCATCCTAGAAAGCATTATTATTCCATCAAAATAGAATTCTCAAGAATAATTTCGTATCAAGAATTCATTAACCAATTAAATTCAATAAAAAAGATGTCACACTCGCTATCACTTCGTAATCGTATTTTAATTGTTCAGCCAATAATATCATTCGAATGATAATAGTTGGAATTTGCTTTTGGTTTCTTTTCATCAATGTGATATCTAATTAAAAAAATTTATTATATCAAATTGGTTGATGATTTATTTTTCATACAACTATAATTACAATAGAAATGTTTTATAATTATTTTTAATATTTATAAATAAGTTTAAAAAAAAGGTAATAATTTAATGCAATTCTTTGAAATTTCTTATGTTATAAGTAAATCATTGACATTTTTATGATTTCTATCAGTTGATGCAAATTAATTGGTACTTTTACATTCTTCAATTGGCTAAAGTTTTGAATAAAAATATTTTCGGTCAAATGTTTCGCGCTGTAAAACGCCCGCTTAGTAATTTTTACACACCTTCTACATTATATTTTTAGGGACTTTTTATTTCGTGCAGTTCTACCACTCTGACGAACGAGATTTGGCCCCCCTGTCCTCAAGCCGTTGAACCTTCATGCTACAATTTTTTTTTATTTGATAAATACTAGAGCTGTTAATTTGCCGGTTATTTATTTTTTTGACGGTTTATAACCGTTATTAACGGTCAATAANATCAAATGATATGCACAGATAACTTTTAGGCAATAATTTAATAACAGCAACAGCAATAATAATAATAATCATATTTTTACATAAACTTATTTTGACAAAACTTAACATCAAAACTTGTAAAGAATAGACTAAAAAAAAAAAAAAAATGCAAGTTAAATAAGTTACATATATCATTAAGTTTTTTCTTTTTATCAAAATTTCGCTTGTAAATTAAAATAAATTTACTTTTTAAATCCCATGAAAACTTCAATGTAAGTATAACATTACTGACTTTGAATAAAACACATTAAACATTTCGCCCTTGAAATTTATTTCACCACGTCTGACAGAAAGAGTCGATTATCGACAAAGGCAGACACAGGCAGACAACAAAAAACATCTGGATTTTTCGATGCGCAGATTAACTGACGCGCAGTCATTGGATTTTTTTTTTTTTACTATGGCCCATTTGAATTTTCACTGAACACATTTGAATATGGACTCTTGAATACTGCAGTCGGTAACAACGAGCATCGCGGCAAGTAGTAGATAAAGAATTGCTATGGTGCATTGTCATTTTTAGATGAAGACATTCGAATTTTCAACATAACTATTGTAAAAATTACATTATGCACAGCAAGTTTGATGATGTGCTCAAGCAAAAATTATAAACTTATAAAAATTACTATGGTACATTGTAGTATTTGAAAAGATGAACAATAATTTTTTCAACTTAAATTTGTAAAGATTTCATGTTGCGTTGCAGTTTTTATTTTATACAAAGTAAAAAATCGAAATCTCAAACATTGCTATGGTCCATTGCAATTTTTTAATCACAACATTGTTTTTTTTCGTAATATTTAATGTAAAAAATATATTAGTTGACCAATGTTTCTTGAATACTGTGGGACCATAGTAAAATCTACGGTAAATTTTTTTCCGTGTATATTGTACCTTATAAATATAATATTTTTTTTACCAATCATTCATTATTTATATTTTTTTTTAAATGAAATAAGCGAGCCAGCAAAGTGAAGGGGACACGGTTGTTGATAACAATACTAATAACTATTGATAAACAATAGTAAATTAATAAATTTTAACGAATTTTTAATTATTCAAATTGATTTTTTGTGTGTAAAAAAAAAAAAAAAAAAAAACACGTCAATCTGTGGCAATACAAAAGCCAGAGAAAAGCGAGAGCATAGCCAGAGCAAAACCAGACTCGTATCAATGCCATTTATTTATAACAATATTAATAATAATCAATAAACATATACATATGTATTTAAGAAATGTTTCACAGATAATAAAATAAAGTATTTATAGGAGAGAGTGACCCAAAATGGACACCCTTGAATTTTTTAATTAGTAATAAATATATATATATTTTTTTTTTAATGTCACTTGCTGTATATCAATAACTTTTTTTTTTAATATTTATCAACAATTTAAATATTTACTCGCAAATACTACAGTAAAAATTATGTTTACTAGTAATTCGTTTTATATTTACACATGAATAACATGATCCATGGAACCAGGTATTGCATTCATCACACTAGATCCATAGAACATTCTTTTTTTTCTCTGTTGAAAAAAAAATGCCACGAAGCCCACACGTTGCATCTGATTCATTACCATCATCATCTTCTTTTTCTTTTTTTTTTCTCCAACAGATTTAATATTTTTAACGTCATTTGTTTGATTTAATTTTCTTCTTTTTCTGTTTTTTTTTTAATTTTCTAATGTAATTCTCATCGATTAGATTTGAGGTTTTGCTACCAGCAAGTCTTTTTCTGGTAGAAAAATCAGTTTTTTCATGTTCTTTTTCTTCTTCTGCATGTTCTTTTTCTTTATTTTTTTTTCAGCTTTTTTATTTTTCAGAGTCGGATACTAACATAGTTGAAAGGCACATCCTGGTGATTTCTTCAAATATGTTAGTACCACCAGTGTCATTTCATGTAGTTGCTTGCAGCTATGGCTTTTCAGGGAGTTTAACTGGAGCAAAGTCTCTTTCACTGAACACATTTGGGTTGCTCTGGTGAAAATATTTTTCCGAATTTCTTCGTGATTACTCCGAATCTCTCCTAAATTGACCCATGCGGAGAAATGAGTGGAGAACTTTTGTTCAGCATAGAAAAATTACTCTGAACTTTTTCCGCACTTTCTCCGAATAAAGCTAACGTGGAGAAATGTGGAGAGAACTATTCTTGAATCGGAGAAATTTTTCCGAATTTTCTCCAAAACAGACAAACGTGGAGAAATGATACTAAGAATATGTTTAAAGTATAAATATTAATAATGTGGAATACATAATATTGTTTCTATATTGTATGTAAAGAACGATTTATAATGAACTCCATTCAGAGTTACTGAGGGGGAATTCGGAGTAGTAGCGGAGATTTTTGGAGTTACAGAGGAGAAATTTGGAGTAATAGCTGAGATATTCGTAGCAATAGCGGAGAAATCCTTAAAAATTCGGAAAAAAATTTACATACCTTTCTCCACTCATTTCTCCGCATGGGTCAATATAGGAGAAATTCGGAGTGATCGCAAAGAGATTGAGGAGAAATCGTGGAGAAATATTTTCACCAGGGTGTAATTCCAAAAGCCACATTTTTTGAAACCCCTCAGAATGTTTTCTTTTGTTGCAGCTTGTTTCCAAGCTCTGCAAAAACATTCCGGGACATTTTTCCCTGGATGTTGTCTCATCCAGTTCATCAATTCTCTTGAGTGGTATACTGATACTGGAAGATCAACACTAATATCCAAGGGTTGTAAATGGTGGGTGGTGTGTGGTGGCAAACAGAGCATGATCAGGTGGTTTTGTTGAGCAATCCTGAGCAGTTTGGCATTGCGAGTATGACTCAAGTGACCATCCAATATTAATAAAACTGTATCATCAAATGTTGGTTTCACTTGAGTCATGAACCACATGATCCACTTTTCAAACAGCTCAGAATTTATGTAACCAGCTGTTGTATTTGCCATAAGATCTGGTTTCATGCTCTTTCTGGCAAATACAAAAGCTGGTAGAAGTTTTTTAAACTAAACTTTATATAAATTATATAAATCGAAACATTTCTGGACCACAACACGATTAAATCCTCTGGCACGAGCAGCAGAGACAGCTTCAGGTTTTCTCAAGGACAAAGTTGGATGACGTCTGAAAAATCCTTGCATTCACTTTGTCCCAGCTGCACCACTTAGAAAAGGATTGGGCAAGTTGTTTTCTTCAGTCAGTACACTGGTAGAAAAAATATCCCGCCAATATCCCGTAATTGACCCATTAGCGGGTTATGTATCCCGTCAATATCCCGCAACAACATATCAACGGGTTATGAATCCCACCACAAAATTTTGGCAGATTATGTATCCCACCAACAACCCGCCAATATGCCGTCACAAAATATTTTTTTTTAAAAATGCATCAATGAAATACAAGGAGTGCGTTTTAACAGTCAACACCAAATAGTAACGATACAAATAATTTGCGGAATATTTGGCGGGATATTAGCAGGATATTTTTTGAACACACAATAGTGATTCAATAGCTATTATAGAATGATTTCGGTGCTTTTACAAGAACGAATCAATAGCTATTACAGAGCAAATTAAAATTAATATTATAGAACGCCTAATTATAATATGAACTACTGAATAAGATAATAAAATATTAAAATAATTTATTTACAGTTCAGACACATTACTTTTACGTAAATTATATTTTATTATTAATAATTTATATGATTTAAAAGCATAAGGTTATGAGGTTAGGGAGCGAGCTGTCATACAGAGACAAAACACAAGACCACTGATAGCGGTAATTTATAGAAACTTACCACTAAAATCAAAAGCAAACCAGTAGCTAAGAAATAGATGGAGCTAAGGAATAATGTAGCCAGAAAAATTATGTGGTAAGCAACATCAATTCCTTAGCTTCATCTTTTTCTTAGCTACTGCTTTTCCTTGGTATTTTATTTATTTATTTGACAAATAAAACGAATGTAATTTATTTTAAAAAATTAAACAACCAAGGAAAAGCAGTAGCTAAGGAAAAGATGGAGCTAAGGAATTAATGTGACCGAAGAAATTATGTGGTTAGCAACATTAATTAGCTTAGCTTTATCTTTTTCTTAGCTACTGCTTGGCCTTGGTATTTTTTATTATTTAATAAATAAATTACATGTAATTTATTTTTTAAGAATAAAAATTTTCAAGGAAAAGATAAAGCTAAGGAATTAATGTGACCAAAGAAATTATCCGGTAAGCAACATTAAGGCTGTTTGTAAATAATTGAATTTCTACTCGATT
>MKYW01000132.1:34527-61437 GCA_015776835.1 Aphidius ervi | reverse complement strand
AAAAAAAAAAAAAAACACCACAAAACGATATATCGTTAGAGTTTGATCGAAAAAAATAGATTCTCGAACCAATAATAATAATAATAATACATAACCACGAATTGCCAATTTGCCACAAATGGTTGACCTTCACAAATCACACGTGTAGAAGCTGATGAAAATACACACGTGGATTAATTTTTTTTTTACCTAGTTTATACATTTATAATTATAAATACAGTAAAGATAAAACAAAAATACAATAGGATTAATTTAAAAGTATTTTTTTATTGTTAGTAGTTTATTTTTTTTTAATTTAAAATCAAAGGTTTGTATAATTTTACTCAGGTTATGTTGTCATTATTATTTTTTTGTTAATATAAAAAATATTTAATATTATAACTGAATAAAAATGAAAAAAATAAATAAATAATTTAATTAATTTTTTTATTTTAATTGTTAGACAACATGACATCAAAATCGAGAAAAAGTTTGTCAGTAGTCTGGATTACATGTGAGATTTGTCAATCAACAATACCCCAAAAAGATTCAACAGATCATACTTTAGAATGTCCACCTCCAGAAATTAATTGGAAAAATAATTACATTCGTAATTTAACACTACACAGCACTGCAGAAATTTATGTGTCTCAAGGTATATTATAAAAATGAACTAAACAAAAAAAAAAGAAAAATACACAAAACATAATTAATAAATTATCAATTACAGAATTGCCAAAAAATATATCTGCACGTGATACTCATGACATGGTATTTATGTCACATTCAGCACTTCAACATTGTCAAATTGCCATTGGTGATAGAGTCATGATAAAATATCATGATGGAGCAATTGTTAAAACAGCTTGGCCAACATATGACAAAAGTTTAACAAGTGTTTGTCTCACAAAAAGCAGTAATTATTATTTTTAAATTTAAATTAAATTCATTTTTCATTAGCATTAAAATTTAAAATTTTTATTTTTCTATTTTTACAGCAATTGATATTAATAAAATAAATGGACCAATAAAAGTTAAAAAATTTACTCACATGTTAAATTCAGCAAAAGAAATAATGATTGAATACACAAGTAAACAATCAAGACCAAAATTTACACAAGATTTACAAGTTATGATTAAAAATCTAAATGAACATAAAGCTTTTGCTGTAAATAATAAAATTTTTATTCCTTATTATGGTAAAAATTTAATACTCAAAATAATAAGAATCATTGGTGACAGAGAGAGTGCCTCAAATGATCTTACTGCTGAACTTGAAAGAATAAGAATTGACGATACTGAATACGAGTTTTATGAAGCACTTTATACAACCAAGTGGACACTGATTGATGAAAAGGAAAATGAGAATAATAACAATTTAGTTGAAAAAAATTATCCAAGATTAGAGGATATTGGTGGTTATCAAAAGTTAATTGAATCTATCATTAAAGTTATGACACCAGCACTAACAAAATTTGATAAAGTTTGGAAAGGAATTAAAGACTGCAAAGGAATATTATTATATGGTAGTGAAGGTGTTGGTAAAACAACTATTGCATCAGCACTTCTTGCACATTTCAATGTAAATACTTTTGACATTAATGATGTTTTTAGAAAGAATTTAACTGAATCGAGTTTAAAAGAAATGTTTGCTGAGGCAAAATCTCAAAGTCCATCTATTATATTTATTGACGATATTGATGATTTTTGTTCAAAGAAAAGTAGTTTTAGTAGTAACGATGACAAACGACTACTTAAAGTATTGATTAATGAAATTGATAATTTAATGAATAGTGATTGTTCAACAATGATACTTGCAACAAGTTCAAAACCTGATTCAATTGATCAAAAACTTAAAAGTTTTGGTAAAATTGATGAGATGTTTGAAATACCAGCACCAACACCAAAAATACGTTTTGATATATTAAAAAAATTATTAACAAATGTACCAAATAATATTAATGATGATGACATTGAAAAACTATCATCAACAACACATGGTTTTGTTGCAAGTGATTTATGTTTACTATGTAGAAAAGCTAAAATACATGCAAAAGAAAGATATGAATTAGCTCAAAATAATAATGATGACATTGATGTTGAATTTTCAATAACTAATGCTGACTTTGAATTTGCACGTGATAAAGTTAATCCATCAGCAATGACCGAAGTACTTGTTGAAGTTGTTAATGTTAGATGGACAGATATTGGTGGTTATGATAAATTAAAATTGGAGCTTAAGCAGTCTGTTGAATGGCCACTTAAATATGGTGATAAATTTGACTATTATGGAATTAAACAACCAAAAGGTTTTTTGATGTTTGGTCCACCTGGTTGTTCAAAAACAATGATTGCAAAGGCACTTGCAACTGAAACAAAACTTAATTTTATCAGTATTAAGGTAATTTTTAATTTTTAAAATTTTTAATTCAATAAATATACCATAATAATTTTATTAAATTATTTATTTTCCTGAAGGGTCCAGAGTTATTTTCAAAATGGGTTGGTGATTCTGAAAAAAATGTGAGAGATTTGTTTCGCAAAGCAAAACAAGTTGCACCATCGATAATATTTATTGATGAAATCGATGCAATTGGAGGTGAAAGATCAAGTGGTAGCTCAAGTACTGGTAGTGATGTTCAAGATAGAGTATTAACACAATTTTTAACTGAACTTGATGGTGTTCAATCACTGGAAAATGTTATACTTGTTGCAGCAACAAATCGACCTGACAGAATGGACAAAGTAATTATCAATTTATTTTTATATTTATAATATTAATATGCAATTAATTTATTTTTTCTAAATTACTTCTAGGCACTAATTAGATCCGGTAGATTTGATAGCAAAATATACGTTCCACTGCCTGATGACAAGACTAGATTGGAAATATTTAAAATTAAATTTAAAACAATGCCAATTGGTGATGATGTTGATATTGACGAATTGGTAAACAAAACTAATGGCTATTCTGGTGCTGAAATACAAAATATTTGTAACAAAGCTGCAATAAAAGCCTTACATAGAGATTTAGAAAATTCAAGTGGAAATGACACTGAAACTTCATGTATAATCAAAAATGATTTTGAAGCAGCATTAGCAGATGTTATTCCAGATACTCCTAAAAGTCTTATCAAAATTTGCGAAAATTATTTATCCAATGATAAAAATAAAGAATAAATAATATTATTTCAAACGATATCTTCAAGGAGTATTCAAATATATTTCAATTTTACCATTCAATTTAAAGTGCTTCAAAATTTTCTTTGTTATTTTACTAACAGAAGGGCCTATCAAAAATAAATAAAAAAATAAAATACATACAAAATGACTAATCTTGAATTTTATTTGTCATGGCATTTTTGAACTTTTATTAGAAATAATATAAGGATATAAACTCCATGGCCTTAGACTTTTTTTATCTTAAAGTACTCCAACATACAGCTTTATTTCTTTGTATATATATCTAATAAATTTACCTGAAATTATTATTCTTAATATTAAAATTGATAATAAATACTTTTGTTTTAAAAATTATTATCAAACTTTCAAATAAATTAGATGATTGGTCTGCTTAATGAAGATTCAAGTCTGTTCATGACCTGTGCAGGATCACTAAATACGTTGTCATCGCACCAATAATCTAAAAAAATATCTGTGTAATTATATCGTATTATATATTAATTTTTTTTTTCTTACGGAAAGTAATAGTGGTAATCGAATAACAAATAATCCAGCAGCAGCAGTGAACTGGATTTTTCGAGTACAAAAATAAGCGTCTGCAGCATCGTTATCCTTGAAATTGGTTTTGGAATTAAATAATTAATTGCATTAGTTGTTATGGAAATTTGTAAATAATTATTTACTGTTTAAAAATTTTTCTATAAATTACCTCAACGAGATTTTTTTTTCGTTGAATGTTAGAGATGGGAGAGTAAATGTTTTCAACAATCTGATTTGCCTAAAAAACATACACCACGTGAATTAAATTTTTCTAATAATTATTTATGTTTTAGATTTATCAAAATTTAAAACTTACTCTACGACATATTAAATGGCATGATAGCGCAATAATAAATACATTAAATAAATTTCCACTTGCAGTAATAAGCTCTCGGAAAACGAACCATGTTTTATCATTATTTGTAAACAGTGATCCAACAAGTTATGACAATTAACGTTAAAATTTGAGAATGATATGGCTTGATTATTCCATCAATTTTTTCATTAAATTGAGAAGTAATATCATAAATTCGAAGATTATTAAAGAGCATTATGAGTCGATCATTCAAATACATTGTTATAATTATATCCATAACAACACAAATGTAACCCATAACGACTCTTCCAAGTGTGAGAAGTTTAACTTCTATAGAGTAACAACTGTTAAAAATTATATAAATTGATTGTTTTATCATTAACACATTAATAATATTCATTAAAATAATGAAAATTATTCTTTTTTTATTTATAACATAATTATTATCATTGACTTCATATAAACTAACGCCAAATATTTTTGCACCCGTGTTAAATGGTTTTATAATATTAAACATCATTTAAATAAAATAATCAAACATTGTTTTTATATATATATATATTTTATTTATTTTTATCAACAACTTACTTGACTGATATACTGAAATATAATAATCAAAAATTTCAATAATAAAAGCTCAATAAAAAAAAATATTTACAAACGAAAATAATGATGCGTAATCATGTAAAAGTATTAAAAATATTATGAGAATCAATTATTACTCAATATTGATTTATTGAATTTATTATGAATATTTACAAACATCATTGTAAATATATATTTTTTTGTTATCCATCAATTGTTAAATCTTTATTATTTATTCATAATATTTAATTACGTATGGAAAAAAATGGAATACAATTACTGAAATCATTGTAATCATATCAAGATTACAAAAATGACGTCAGATTATTGCTGATTACATGAGATTTTCATAATAATTGTTGAATTATAAGGAAAACTTTTTTTTTTTTCTATAAATATGATTCGAAATTTTTTTTAATATCATTAATATACAGACTGTCCCATTTTAATTGGATAATGGATTTTTCTCGAAAAATACGACTCAAATTAAAAAATGATTCAAGTAAAAGTTGTAGGGTTTGGAGGGGGACTTAGAAAAGAAAAAAACAAAAAATTCAAAAATTCAAAATGGCGGATTTTCAGGTATGAACATAGTTTTTTGAAATGGATACTGTATTTTTTTTTTGCACCAAAATGTTTCTTACATCAAAACTAACACTTTTTATTTGAAAAATTTTTCGATAAAATCACTTTTTTTTCGGCCCGATTTTATCTGTTGATGGATTTTCTTCAAAAAAAAATGACTTCGATTTGAAAATGATATTTAGAAAAGTTGTAGCGTTTAGAAAGACAAACACGAAAAAAAAAAAAAAATTCGGTAAAAAATTCAAAATGGCGGAGTGAGAAGCATGACAAAAAAAAATGGACTTAGCTAAAAAATTTTATTTAGAAAAAGTGTTAGTCTTGATGCGCACAATTTTTCAGTAAAAAAAAATTACACCTAACCTCAAAAAAAAAGATGTTCATACTTCAAACTCCGCCATTTTGAACTTTTTGAAATTTTTTTTTTTTTTTTCGTATTTGTCTTCCTGAACGCTACAACTTTTCTAAATATCATTTTTGAATTTGAGCCATATTTTTTAAGGAAAATCCATCAACAGACAAAATTTGGCCGAAAAAAAAAGTGATTTTGTCAAAATTTTTCAAGTAAAAAGTGTTAGTTTTAATGTAAGAAACATTTTGGTACAAAAAAAAAATATAGTATCCGTTTGAAAAAACTATGTTCATACCTGAAACTCCGCCATTTTGAATTTTTTGAATTNTTTTACTAAATCATTTTTCAATTTGAGCTATATTTTTCAAGAAAAATCCATTATCCAATTAAAATGGGACAGTCTGTATAAAAAGATTCATATAATGAAAATATTTCAATGAAAAACAAATCAAAGTCTATGAAAAATAAAAAAAAAAAAACATAAATAAATAAAGTAACGAATGAAGTAAGTAACGAGTTGTGTGATTTTGGGCATATTTATTTTCCGATGCCTTCACAACGTTTTAATTAATTTTTAAAATACACAACAAAAAAGCAGGGAGAATATAATATGGACATTGAGGATATGCCAACATGCTCATTATACATATCTCGTAGTAATCATCAAAATCATATTAATACATTGAATATATGTCAAGAAATAACGGAATTACCAAAGACAAAATTAGAAGAAGCAATACGTTTATCATGTCCAACTGGTAATTGGAATACAAGTCAAACATCTTGTGGAATTATTGTCACATTTTCACTTGAAACTGATGCTGATCGACTTGTTCAACGAACAAATCTTGCTGAAATATTTGATGGCCCAGTTCAAGTACGTCAAATAATTATTTAAAATTTTTATTTATTTTTAATAATTATTATTAAATAAAATATTTTCTTGATTTTTGTTGTTTATTTTAGGTTGCTCGTTTTTCAGCAAGAGATTCCAGATATAGACAATCTGTTTATCTTCGTGATGTACCATGGGCTATTCCTCTAGAAGATCTCAGCTCAGCTTTAAAAAAACAAGGAATTCCAACAGGAACAATCGAGAGATGTCGTCAAAACGTCAGAGTTGAAGTAAAGTTAAAAAAAAAACAGAAATTTAATCATCATCATAGATATTATAATTATTAAATTTAATTTTATTATTTAATATATTTTTAAGGTTCTTGAAGCAGCTCATTTTGAGCAACTTCTTCGTCAAGGTCTAGATTTTTTTGGTGCAGCAAGATTTAATGCTATTCCTGAACGACCAACAATTTCATGGCGATCAAATAATCCAACTGGAGGACAAAATCTTCCAATTATTAATCAACAACAGTTTGGTACATTACCAGGTATTAATATTGATGGTGCTGATCAATCAAATGGAAAAAATGATGGAGTTTTACAGTGCTATCGTTGTCAAGGATTTTGGCATGTTGCTGCGAATTGTCGACATTTACCAAGATGTGTTAGATGTGGAGAACAGCATAGTGTTGAATTCTGTCCAAGACCACGAAGTAATCCCATATGTTGTCATTGTTCAGGTTCTCATCATGCAGGTATTTGTTATTATACTTATCAATTTTTTTTTTTCCTTTTATTTCATAATATAATTTTTATAATTTTTTTATATTTTAAGCTTATCGTCAGTGTCCAGTACGTCTCCAGCTTCTAAATGCAACACCCGTTAGTATAACTTTGAGCACAAACCTCGTCAAATTCTCAAGCAAAATCTGATACATCACAAGGTCAGCAACCTCAAACATCAACAGCAATGCGTTAAAATAAAACTATAAATATTATCAAAAAAAATATAATCAATATTTTTCAACAACGGTAATAAATATCAAAATCAAATGTGTATATCTTATTGATAAAAGAAAAATATTTAACAAGATAACAAAAGAACCGACAAAATTAGATTTTAAAATTATCTCTTTTTTTTAATTCTATATCTATTTTTTTTAAAGTATATATTTACAAATTTATATTTTTTTTTTTTGAGTTTATTTTTTGAGTTCTAGTCTGCTAAAGCCGATTTCTCTGATATGTAATATTTATTATAATAAAATAATATTGAAATCGGTATCAATAATTTTTTAAAAAATGACTTATTTATTAAATCTTTTTTTTTTCATAATTTAATTTTAAAAATATTTGTATATTTAACAAAACTTTCCATTTTTAATAAATTTTTTTTTCCATGCGAATCAAGTTTTCTTAATTTTTTGTTCAATGAATTTGTATTTTATTGACGAAATAAATGTTATGCAATTTTTTTTTCTTTTTTATAAATCTATACATGTATATTTTAATAAATATAAGTAGAAAAATTTAAATGATTGCCAGGTGTCTGATAATTTATTATCATTATTTTTCCGGACTTGTGTGACTAGAATCATTGTTGACTGGCCTACTTTAATTTTTTTTTAACTCGCATAATTTTATCCTCACACTGCGTCCCACTTTCATACAGGTGGGGAGATACTTCTCATAAAAACAAATAAAATAAAAAAATCATATCCCCCACCGTTAAAATGTTATATATAAGTAGAATGCACCAGTTGGATCGTCTGGTCACTTGAGCTAAATATTATGGATCTTCTATCTCCCAAATCATCAGCCAACAATGACAATAATATTTTAGACAATACAGTCAATATGACAACTTATTATTCATCTATTCATTCATCACAAATATCGATTGATAATATATAAAGAAAAAAAAAAAATTCACGAGTCAACTCATTGTCAGTATGTTGAAACAAAAATGCACATGATAATTAATCATTGTTATTCCTTATTTCAACATGACAATTTTATTCACCAGTAATTACATCTGGACTTTCAATGATTTTTTATTGTTCAAATGTTATTTGCCTTATTAAAATAACTGAAACAAATAATTAATTTTTTTTTTTTAAATTGACGTGATAAAGATAAATAAATAAATAATGTGATGGCAGTGGGTCAATAGATATTCTATTCATGAGAATTGATTTGTATGTGAGAATGCAAAAAAAGTTGGAGTAGGAGTGATTGTAAAGCGCTTGTTGCAGGCATTGACATCTCTTAACATTTTACTGTGAAGCGTGTTACAGTCCTGACTGCATATTGTAGATTAAAATTAAAAAATTATTATTATTTATAAAATAAAAATATAATCATTGTTTATAATGAGTTTATTTAACTGTGATATTAAATTTTTATTATTAAGTATTATTATTTTTTGTGAATTTTTAATAGCTGAACAGCAACCAATCTTATCGAGGAATACATATAAAGGACTGAAAGGGGTTGCTCCATCCGATTACGTTTTCGATTCAGGTTTTAATCGTGCTGTTTATTTTTATGAACAAACTGTTGCTGTTGTTGATATTAATAAAAAAAATGAAATGCTCAACTGTGATATTATTGAAGTTTAGTAAGTTTTATAATTGTTAATACTTTTATTTTTTTTTATTTTTCTTGGATTGAATGAGCAAAATTTAAATTAGTATATTTGTATGCTGAATGAATCTTATTTATAATTGTCCTTGAATTTTTAATAAATAAAAAAATTTTATTGTCTAGTGAATCAAGTGAAGCGAATGAGGTATTGGGAAATTTATCAAACACAGTTAAACCATCAGAAGTTAATTTTCAACAAATGACAAAATTAATGCACAGATGTGAAGTACTTGATCTTATGCAGAGATATGATGTCAAGGAAAAAATTCAACCAAAAGGTGCTTTAGAGCGTGCTAATGTTTTTGGTACAAATGCTTTGAATTTATTGTCAGGAATATTACCAGGTAATTTTTTCTTGATTTTTTTTTTTTTTATTTAATTGTTTATCAAAAGGAAATTAAAAACATTTTTTATATAAGAATAATAATAATTATTATTTTTATTATCTAGATTTTATGGTATTTTTATTTTAATTTCAAGGAACTAAGTGGTGTGGAACTGGGGATCTCGCAGCAAATTATCACGACCTTGGCACAGAGATTGAAATTGACAAGTTAATAATTATCTAGAATTATATTTCTCTATTTTTTTTTTTTTTTTTTCAATGAAAAAAATAAAAAATGTTAATAAATATTTATTATTTTTAGATGTTGTCGAACTCATGATTTGTGTCCAATTAAAATAAAAAGTAAAAAAAGTCGATATAATTTGACAAACACCTCAATTTACAGCAAGTAAGTTTCACTAAAAATATCTTTTTTTAAATTAATTAATTACCAAGTATTTCTAGTTATTAATTTAATTATTATTCAGATCTCACTGTGATTGTGATAGAATTTTTTATAAATGTTTAAAAAAAACTAAAAATTCACAAGCAAGTTTAATGGGAAAACTCTATTTTAATGTTGTGAAAGTTGGATGTATTGAAGATTTACCTGAGAGAATCGACGACATATCAACAACCCGAAGATTTGTACCAAGTCAACTTTCATTTTAATTAAAGAAAAAAAAATCATAAATACGTACTATTGATTTACTTTGTTTTATTTTTTATAACTTGGCAATACCAGCTGTGTTTTTGACTAATTGTACTGCGTGATTAAGATTTGTTAATTTTGGTATTAATTCTTTGATTTTTTGTCTTATTTGTGGCACTTGATGTGTGTACAAGTTTCCTGTTGTTTAAATGAAAAAAAAAAAAAAATTATTAATTAGTTTTAAAAATACATAATAAATTGTTTTTTAAATATTTTTCTATATTATTAATTTTATTCTTACCTAAAATATTGAGTGTTTCTTTTTTCACATGAATGTACTGATTAGCTAATAGTTTATCAAAGATAACTTGGATTGGATTATAATTCAAAAGAAAATTAGCAATGTCACCAGAATATTCTGGTATTAAATTTGCAAAAATTCTAAGTACTGCTGTTATTTCATTAACAGACGTTGAAATATTATCAAGATTATTGATAAAATAATTAAAAACTGTTGGTGTGATTGATATCAAGACATTTCTACAAGCAACCATTGATGATAATATTGCCAATATCCATAAATAATCAACTATATTATTTTCAGTCAATTTATTGATAATAATTTCAGCTGTTTTAATGATTTCTTCATCGCTGTAATATTAAAAGTTTAAAATAATAATTCAATTTAATAATAGTAAAGAATCATGATAATAATAGTTTAATTTTTTTTATTATTTATTATGATAATAATAGTTTAATTTTTTTTATTATTTACCTGATGGATTTAGAGCTAGGTGAATATAAAAAATGTTTGATTGCGTAAATAACGGATGGCAAAATTGTTGCTTCACATTCTTTCAACATGGAAAGTAGTCGTTTGTAACATCCCTGTGCATGTAAAGCTTCACTTGCTAATTTACTACCATTACATAAATTTCCAATTGTCCAAATGCAGACTTCCTGTTGGTAAATAAATGCAAACATGAATTATAATTATACTTAATTTTTATTACAAAATGCTTGACAATTTATAATTAGTTTCTTTGTTTTTGTTTTTTTTTTTTTTATTACCAGTAATGAGTTGTTCCAAGAGCCTAATTGTGCGACTAAATAAGGCCCAGCATATTTGCCAAGTGCTGAACATGCTTTATTGTTCCCCAGTGAAATATTACAACAACAACTTATAGCAATAAGACGTATGGCTGGATTTGAACTTGATAAATCACGAATAATTGCAGGAATAATATTTTCAACTGATAAAAAAGCGTTGATATTTTCTTCATTCTGTAATATTAAATTTTACATAATAATTTTTTGCATTTATTTAAAATTATTTTATTATTATTATTTATTGTTATGTACTTGTATTAAGGCAGATTGCAACATTCGATAATCTTCAATGTCCAGTGTTTTTTTTTTTAATTTTTGTGCTTTGTTAATGACCTCATTCAACTTCAAGCCTTCTTGATGGTCAAGAATAACATTACTGCCTAATGTCACACGATTTTTATTTACCTCAATACCACGACATTGTTTACGTTCTATTGATAAATTTTTTCTCATTTCATCTCGCATAACCTCAATTGAATCATTAATTTCCATTTTCAACACAATTTTTATTACAAACACGAATATTCAATTTATTAAATTTTTAACAATATTAAAATTATTTGATTCACATTATTATAATATTAACACTTTTTTCTTAAATTGTACAGCAATTAAAATTTATAAAAAAGTTTATAACTTGTTGTTATATATTTTTTGATAAAAAGTTAAATTTAAAGTAAATAAGTATTTTTTTTTTTTAATATAACTCAAGTAGGATTATCATTAATATATGTTTGACTTATTGTTTTATCATTATCGTCATCATCGTCACCACGAAGTCGTGATAATGACAAGATATTGTAAAGGGCACTTTGAGTTGTTTTTGTTGGCCCCAACACCTGTAATCTGACGTCACACAATTCAAGCGCCAATTTCCATTTCAGCTTATCACGCTCTTCTAACGTCATCTCCTGCCAAACAAAAAAAAAATACAGATTATAACGACACACAAATACTTTAACGTGGTAAAATATTAAAGATGAATTGACAAAATGAATACCTTGAATTCATTGGGTGTACAGTTCAGTGCACGTTCAGCAGCATCACCAGTTAATCGACAACCAATTAACCAACCAGTTTCATCTTTCAGATTTAACTTGAAAAATAAACTGAGGATATTCATTGGACGTCGTGATCCATTTCCACTTGGACAATCGAGACTCATACATGAATCATTTTCAGGCAACACCAATCTTTTACACATTGCACTATAAAGTAAAGTAACATTTGATTATATTTCATACAAAGAACTTAATTTAATTTATTTTTTACCATCTTGTTATGAGAACACCATTTCTTGTTGAATTTACCATATCAATGTCAGTAACAGTTGCATAGACAATGGTAAAAAATTGATCTCTCTCACCACCAACTGGAATTTTTTTTTTATTTAATCGTTCATTTATGTCCTTGATTTTCATAACATTATCAATATTTTCAACTGTTACAAAAATTAAAGATTAATTAATTAAGTTGTATAAAATTGAAAAATTAATTACTTACTTTTTGGTAAGGCATATGGATCCAATGGTATGTATTCAAAATCTGTTTTAATAGCTTTTTTGACATCAGCAGTTTGGGGAACAGCTGGGTCCTCAGTAATCAGTGTTTTTCTAACAATTGATATCGTCATTTTATTTTTGTATTTGTCATGAGCAACAAGTGCATCTGAAATAAAAAGTACAGTTTGTCGAGGTAACCAAAGACCAGATCTTCTGACCCATTCTTTTTCCCAGAGTTTGAATCCAAGTGTTGTTTGTGTTGATCCATCAAGACATTCAAAATCACGATTTACAAGTGAACGACCATCTTTTGTTACGATATTTCTCAACTCTGAAACCTATTTAATTAATTAAATCAATTGACAATCATAGACAACATTAATTGGATATTGTAATAAAAGAAAGTGTTACTTACAAATGTAACAACAACAAAAATATCAACATATTGATTTGCAAATTGATCAATGTTTGTCAAAATGCTACTAAGTGAACGAGCACATGTAACACTTTTTAATGGAATTTTTAGCAGAGATTCATAGTGATCTTTATCAGGTCCATCATGTTCTTGAATAACAGCTGTTCCTTGATTGACACTCAGCATCAATTGACTTGACACATTTGGTGTATACATTTCACTCTTGTCATCACTTTTACGTGATTGAATTTTTGGATTAATAATATCAACAACACTTCCAATATGAAATTTATCAAATATTTTGTTGATATAGTCAGCAGTTCCCCAAATCGTGACATTGATGGTGTCTTCGGTGGAGTCTTTCAAGGTAAAGGTGAATACTCCTCGCATTCGTGTACCATCTATTTAATAATATATAAAATAAACAAAATAAATAACAGTATCAGTTATTAACAATATAAAATAAAAAGAATGAATAAATATCAAAAATTATATTTGACATAGTTAACAAACATGACAATCGTGACTCGTAGGTTTTAGCATTATTACTGTTGATAATTAATCCAACAACTAGACAATTAAGAGTATCTGGCTCCAAGGAGAATATCGGTTGTTTACAAACTCCACTCATTTTATAACTGATACAGATTTATAGCTTTTAAAAAATGGTCGTTATAAAAAATTGTTGAATAAAAAAAAAGTTAATAGACACACAAATAACAAACGATACTGATGAATGTCAATTGTCTAAATGCATGTAGTACTATTTTAATAATTGTCAAAAAATGAAATGATCTCTTCACCTCTCCTTACATCCCATGAAACCACTGAGGCAAAAGGGTAGCCATTATTTATTAATATTTGAAAATCAACCAATGAGAACTTTTAGGACAAAATGGTGTGAAATTTGAAAAAAAAAGAAAAAAAGCAACAATTGTTATTAATTTTTTTTAACAATTACATTTTATTTATTTATTAATATTGAAGCTAATTTATCGATAAATAAATAAAAAATATAATTTTATTATTAATATTTAAAACGAACTTTTTTTTTTTTTCGCAATTAAGGCACTATATAATATTGTGATAATACTATTTTATATCAATTATTTTTATATCACATATTATTTTCGTAAAACGTATACATGTTTTGTCAATTATTTATTTAAATTTAATTTGACCCTCAGTATTAATTATATCTAGTTTTCAATATTTTAAAAATTATTTTACTATTAAAATTATATAATTAAATATCGATGTGCAGAAATAACATTTTTTTTTTTTTTCCATGATTATTACTTTACATATCTNCAGAAATAACATTTTTTTTTTTTTTCCATGATTATTACTTTACATATCTCTCAATTATATTAAAATTAATTTGGCAAAAAAAAAAAGAAAAAACAATGATTTATCTCGAAAATTGCTTATGTGCTGATAAAAGTATATACAAGAATATACATATATATTTTGAGCTAGTAATCTGACGTATTAAGCCTTTTGGAAATTTACGAAAAAATAAAAAATAAAAATTATCAATACACCAAAAAAATATATAAAATACTGAATAATTTAAATAGTAAAATTAATATCTCAAAATTTACAGCCTCGTCAGTGGAGATTTATTTTACATATTTTTTTTTTTTTTTCAAGTAAACACACGTTTTTTATCTTATCATTTATCACCTCAGAAAAAAAAATATTTTAGCTTCCGAACACACACTCATTATAAATTGTTTTTCTTGAATCACCAGCATTGAGTTGAGATAGAAAAAAAAAAAAATAATAATAATACATAAATACAAGAAAATTGTCTATTTTATAAAATTGATAAGAGAGTAAGTCTTAAAAAAAAAAATTTAATTTAAACAGATGTTTCTGGACTATCCCAGTCTTCAGCATTTTGTCGTTCGAGTAATCGTGTATCTGACGATTCATGAATAATAAGACTAACAGCATCACAATAATCATCATTAACTGAACGTTCATAGCTTCGTTGATTTAATGAATGTAGTGACAATGATAATTGACGATCTTGAAAATCTGGACTAAATGTATGTGAGTGTGCATGTGATGGTGTTGATAATTCTGATACAAGTGGTGTTGATTCATCATCACTGTCAGCTGATGTACCAACTTGATTTGATATTGATTTATCATTTATTAAACAATCTTTCATTCTACCAAATTGTGTTGTGGTAACTGGTATATTAATTATTATTTCATTATTTATTGATGATTCAACATTTGTATTTGGACAATTAACAGTTGTTTGTAATGTATCATCAGTTGATTTTGAACGATTTGGTGGTTTTGGTGATGATGGTGGTGATGATATCAATAATGAACGTGGACGATTATTAAAATTATTATTATTATTTGTTTTTTTTTTTAAATTTTGACGTGATGTTGATAATGTTGAACGTGTACTTTGTTGTGATGTAATACTGCTATGACGATATACTGAATCTTGTGAACTTGAATCAGAAGATTCGAATTCATCGGTAACTGGGACCCAGTGATAAATTGGTGATGGTTGAAGCATAACATAATCAGTATCTGGTGCACGAGTGACACTGTGAGATCGTGGACGAAAATCTGAAAATATAATAAATCATATTAATTTATAATTTCATCATAAAGGATTATTATTTAATTTTTTTTATCATTTTAATAAGCATTTAAATAATTATTTTTTTTTGTTTTATATTTTTTGAGTCCACCCTGACATCTGTAAAAAGAAATTAATAGTCTGGGGAAAAAACGCAAACACATCGAGTATCATGCTTAACACAAAGCCCAACTACTACATTTACAATTACATGAAAATATATACATATATATAATAAATTAATTAAAATATATATATATATGTTTTTTTTTGTTGTTTTCTTTTTTTTTTTTTGTTATTTTGATATACAAAATAAAATTATACAAGTGGTGATTGTTTCGAATTTATCCATTTATTATTGCCATTATCAGGATTTATCAATTTTATTTATTTTTTTTATTTAAATATAACAATACGCAAATATTTTGTTCATTTTTTTAAATTATTATTTGCAAACAATCCAATAATATAAAAAGCCTAATGCTTTTATATTTATAATATGTATTAATCTATAATTATTAGATTGGATTTGTCATAAATGGCAAAAGCCGACATTATCACAGTTTTTATGGCTATAGAGAAGTATTTTTTCTTTTACACTCAAGTCCTTTTTTATTTTTTTTAAATTCTTATTATTCTTTTATTGGATCGATTCGTAATAAATTTAATTGGGTTCGATGATTAACAATCTTTCATCATGACTAATACCCAGTATTTTGAAAGTAAAATTTCAATTGTAAGTAATATAAAATCTTTATCTCAATATTTAACAGAATATAATACAAATTAATAACTAAAAAACTTTTTAATCTTTATTTTTCATTCACACAGTATAGTCTCATTTTGGTTCTTATTTTCTTCTAAAAAAAAAAAAACTTATTTCACGAGCATCACAATTAACGAAAAAAAAAAAAAAAAACAAAAAAAAAGACATGAAATATTTGATAAATTATTTATAATAATATTACTATTATTATTAAATCTATTTACTTTTGATAAGCTTTTAAAATACAGAATGTAGCATTTATTTGTCGTGAGCTTTGAGAGCATTCAATTGGAATATTTTTTATTTATTAACATTAAATACTTTTTTGATTATTGACAACAACAATAATAGTAATAATAATGATAATAATAATAATATGATTAGGCAATCATTTGATTGTAACTGTTTAATTATTTGTTTGATATATAAATTTCGTCACATTGACTACTTTAGTTTTTTTTTCTTCTTAAATGTTAATGTGTTATTTTTTTTTCTTTCATATTTTCATTATTGTTTTATTTATTCTTGCAATATAAAATTGTAGTAGTTGACTAGAAATATGTTCCATACTCGATGTCGATGTCAGGGCTTGGATCGGACTTCGGTGGCTCTTCAACAATAACCAGAGGCAATGATATTGATAGGGAAGTTGATGGCTCACCTGCAAGTGAGTCTGTTGGTATTTCTGGAGCTGGTACATCCAAACAATCTTCAAGTGCTTCTTCATTTAATGTTTGCAATGCACCACAAATCATTTGTTCCTCCAAAGTAACCTATTACATCAATTAAATTTGTTATAAAGGAAATTAAAAAAAAAACATAAAATATAATTAGTTATTTACAAATTGAAAAATAAATTACAAAACTATTATTTTATTTTATTATTACATAATTTTAATTTTGGGGGGTATTGAGTCGATATCTCACCTGAAACTGTAGCCAATAATTGAATTATGTAAGCAGGGGAGAAAAAAAATATATATTTTTGTATTATTTTAAATAATTTGAGAAAGCAAAAAAAAAAAAAGAATTTATTTTTTTTTTAAACCTGTTTTTCCATTATTGAGTGTTTTGTTGCATCACGACGTGGTGGTGGACCATCTGTTCGACTTGTTGATGATTTTTCCTTGTCATTATGAGATGAACTACGTTGTACATTAAGTTGCATTTGATCCTGATGATGACCACGCTGATCCTTCCAGCTTATTTGATCTGGCCCAACAGTAAATCTTACACTTCTTGAATTTTCTTCGTTATTTATATTTATTGTTTTTTCTTGTTCTCTCATTGTAATTATTACCATTCTAAATAATTCCCAGTCACCAAATGCCATTTTAAGTACCTACAAAAAGAGAAAAATATATAAAATTAAATAAATAAAAATAATCGTGTCAAGTGTTTTTTTTTTTGATAAAGATATATTTACCTCTTTTAAGTCTGTTAATTCACAGTATAATAAAACTTTTCCATTAATATTATTATCTCTAATGATATTTTTATATAATTCAAGTCTACTTGAATTAATATCTTCAATTTTTGACAATAAATCACATATATTATTAACATTTAATGTAGATAATTTCATTTCCATAATTTCAGTTGGTAAATTTGTTGAAATTAATTTTGGTTGTTCTGGAGGATGAATCCAAGGTGTTTGTGACATCCAATCGTATGTTGGTATTGACCATGGTAAACCTGGTAATTGTGGATGTTGTATATGTCCAAGATGTGATGATACTGATGGCGGTGGAGGCAGTGGTATTGATGATGGTGGAATACTTCCATAAGTTTGTAAATTATTTTTCATTGATTTACTCTGACGGTTTGTTAATGTAGATTTATTACTATAATTCCATGGATCATTATTACCACCATGCCATGGATTTTTAATTAAAAGACCTTGATTTAAATTTTCTTCAATACTTTGATGTTCTTCTTTAATTTTTTTTTTAATATACGGATCAAGATTAATTGTAAATGGTAAAAATATTTTCATATCACTAACTAATAAACTTGAACGATGAAATGTTAAAAATACATCCATTTTTTTTTCATCTCTATCCATATCTAAAAATGTAACACCATCTTTTAATACTCGTATTTGAGGACGTACTTTATCATAAAGTGTTTTTAATGATGTTGAATCTTCAAGTGTATCCTCACACATATCATAATAAAGTATAAGCCATGATGTTCGGAAAGGCCATTGCTCGGTTATGTTGATCCAACTGGCAAGGTGATACCAGTTGAAATCAATCTGGAATGCTTTGAGCAATCTGCCTGCAAACAAAATAAAAGAAATAAATTTATAAAATAAATAAAAAAATAAAACACCAAGATGCTTGAATAATATTGTTATTAGCTTTAACTTATTTTTTAAAAAGAAAAAAAATAAATACAGATAACAATATTTGCTTGAAAAAAAAATAAAAGTATAAATTACTTGATTTTAAAGTAAATATTATAATTATTATAATATTTTTGTGAGTCAATAAATAAATTGTATTAAATTTTATATTAAAACAATAGGAAATTAAAATTCCCTTAAAAAAAAAAAATACCTGTTACATAGACGACATTCATAAGACGTCTCATACTCCTTGGATTAACATCACTAAAGTAATCATCAGTAAGCAACATTTTATTCAAATCTTGTGCACCACCAAGACGATTTAAATTACTTCCAATACTGCTTGCAACTGATTCACTTAATCGCATTTTTCTACTACCTTTTCTACTTGGTGGTTTTAATTTTTCATTTGAATTCATAACACTTGATTCAGTACTGAGTCTTCTATTTGACATGGAATTATGAATAACACTTGTTGTTGCATAATTAACATTTTCATCATTATCATTCCATCCAATAATGGTTTTTTTACTGTGTTGAGCAATTTGTTGGGCAACTTTAATTTTTCTTAATCCACTATTTTGTAAATAAAATGGTAAATGTACCATATTACGTAGATAATCATGTCCACCAATATTTGATTCGGTAAATAATCTTCTTGAATTTGTTTCAACAGCTTTTGCAATAATATGAGGATCAATAGCAAGTATTATTAAAAATGGACAACCATTATCACTAAATAATGCTTGCATTGCATCAAGTACAAGTAATACTTTATCTTGTTCACAACTATCAAGACCATCAACAATTAAAACAAGACGACTTTGTTGTAATGTATATCTATCAAGACATCTAACCATTTCAGTCATTAATATAACTTCACTTCTTAATGTTTCAGTGAAACCTTCACTTTTTAATGAATCCCAATTTTTAATAGCACGTTGTAAATGTCTTCTTTGTGAAAATAATAATGATGATATTGTTCTTCCCCATGTATAAAAATTTGCAATAATACCAAATGCAAGTATTGATGATACAATTATAAAAATAAGTGTTGCTTCATTTTTTTCAATAACACGTTGATAATTTTGTGTTGGATTATTTGTTTGATTATTTAATAAATGACTTTCTCTAAAATCATCAATTGAAAATATTGTTATAACAATAATACCAATAATAAAACTTAAAAAACATATTTCAAATATAACAAAATATGGTAAACAACATAAATGTCTCCATGTCCATGTTGTTGTTGATTTTGATAATTTTGGACGAAATGCACGATATAGTCTTGTTGCTAATGAGCCAAAATCATTTTCAATTGAATCATAAAGTGAACCAACCATTTGTACAACAGCATTTTCACCAGCAACAGTTGTACCAACTTTCATTTGATCAGTAAAATAAAATTTTATTGGTTGTATTGTTAGCTGTGTATCTGTATCATTTGCTGCTGCTGTTGTTGTTGCTGTTGTTGCTGTCGTATCAATACCATTTGGTGGATGACAAAAAATTATTTGTAATAATAATTTTATTGAATTAAGTCTTGTTACTAATGATACATTAAAATTATAAGGCCAATCCCAATCATAATAATTATTTGCATAATATATTAATATAAGTATTGTATAAATAAATATAATTATAAAACAACCAAATGATAAACCATATTCCCATGATTGTAATGAAAGACCAAGTATAACACCCATTATTAATGCAATATGTAATATTATTACAAATAATAATGATGTAAATTGGAAGACTGGATCAATCCATTGTTTTGCAAAATTTTGCATTTCATTACGTAATTTATTTAATAAAAAACCTTTACCAGAACCCCATTTAGCATAAAGACCAACAGTTATTGGTGTTGATAATGATGGCTCACTTAATATATCAGCTAATGCTGAACTATAAAGTTCATAACCAAGCATATTTTCATTATCTTCATTTGTATTTAATCTTCTAGCACCAAATATTTGTCCAAGTATTGTTTTTGGATGACTTAAATCAATATTATATGGTGTTTCACCTTGTTTATTTGGTCTATATAATAATTGTGAATTTTTTGGATTTCTTAATAATATTTCAACAATTGCTTTTGATCTTGCTCTCATTGCAATATGTAATACAGTATCACCTTTTTTATCAGCAGCTGTTACTTTAGCTTTTTTATCCAATAATAATTGTACTATTTCAGAATTTCTTGATCTAACAGCACGTAATAATGGTGTATCACCATCTTTTGTTGCTATTTCTAAATCTGGATTTGCATGTAATAACATTTTTAACATTTGTACATTACCCTTTTCAACAGCAACATATGTTGCTGTTTTTTTTTCTTTACCAGCAATATCAACATCAACATATTTTTTTAATAATGCCTCAGCAACACTTCTATGTCCACCTTTAACAGCATGAATTAAATTTGTATCACCAGAACGATCTTGTATATTTATATAAGCACCAGCATTTAATATAGCACCAACAATTTCATGATATCCTTCTTTTGATGCAATTGCCAATGCTGTATTTCCATCTTTATCAAGTGCATTAACATTTGATTTATGTTCTAACAATAGCATAACAACATCTAAATGATTACCCATTGTTGCAACAATAAGTGCTGTCCATGAATACATACCAGCAGTATCAATATTTGCACCAGCTTTTAATAATGTATCAACAATTTCAATATTTCCTCGTCTTGATGCCCATATTAATGCTGTTGTACCGTATTTATCACCAACATTAACTTTAGCACCATAGCTCAATAATTCTTTTACAATATCTGCATGACCACGTCCAGCTGACCATAATAATGATGATATATGATAATTACCATGTGCATTTGCATCAGCACCACGTGATAATAAAAATGTCACTGTGTTTGTACGTCCTTTGTATGATGCCCACATAAGTGCTGTCCAACCACCATCATCACGATGCTCCAAATCAGCACCATGATCCAATAATTCAAGGCACACATCTGTATGACCCTCTTTAGCAGCACACAGTAATGCACTCCAGTTATCGTTATCAATTGCATTGACATCGGCATTGTGATTAATGAGCTCACGGACAAATTGTATTTTGCCTTTTGATGCAGCAAGCATAAGAACTGTTCCTCGGTTCTATAATTAAAAAAATAACTAATGAATTTATTCAAAAAAAAAAAACATTGATATTGTTATCACAAAAAGAAAAAAAATATACGACTACTTGTTTTTAAAAAAATTAACATTAACACATGCTTACTTCATCTCTATCATCGATAGTAACTCTCTTGTTTTCAAGAAAACTTTGCAATCCTGAAAGATTGTCTTCGGTGATGTATGTGGCAAGGGGCCGGTAGCAAAGTGAAACCATCGAGTCCGTACCCTGGAGTGTCTGTCATAAAAACAAAAAATGATAGAAAAAAAAAAAAAAATAGTAAAAAAAAATATAAAAACATACTTATTTTTTAACAATTCAACAAAAAACAAATAAATAATTTTACAGTTATAATATTAAAAAACACTTCGAACACATAATTATATGGTTAATAAAATACATAAAATTAAATAGCAAAAATAACGAGTTTATTATAATATAAAAAATGATTAAAATGATTTTTTTTTTTTTGTTTTTTCTTGCTAATTTATTATTGAAGAATAAAAAAATATTAAATAAATTCACATACTCGTAGTCGAGCAACGACATTATCGAGACTGTAGACTGGAACAGTCACACTGTTCATCCATGATATAATCATCAGGTGCATTTTCAAACTGAATAAAATTTATCTAAATTCAAATGAATACTATTATCACACTGTATACCGTAACTTTTATTTATACAATATGAAATCACAACACGCAATACTAATTGGTCATAGGTATCTCTAGCCATTTCACATGGTATCATTAAAAAAAAAAAAAATATCTCGCTTATGAAATATCCAGTAGAATTTAAATGCACCTACTATTCATAAAGAATGTGAGACTTTAAATGACATTTAAAATTCATGCTTATGGACTAATAATAATAAACGATTAATCACTTGAAAAAATAAAATTTTGCGCTGGTAAAAAAAAAAAATTAGTTATTCAAGTAATTATTTTATTAAATTTATTTTATGTATGCGTTTATATATATTTTTCATAAATTTATAGCAACTCTATAAACGTTTAAAAAGAAAAAAATATAAACAACATTAAAATGTTTATAATATTAATAAAAATATTTTGTTAATGTCGTCAGAATATCAGTTAACACACCGCACACAGTATTTAAAATAAATATTTCAATTGAAATATGAAATTAATCATTTTTATAATAAATAATATTATTACCATGTAATTGAATAAATAATAATAATAATAATAATAATAAAAATTAGTTAATATTAAAATTTTTAAATCAAAAGCTCAAGTTAGTTGTTGTTGTTGTTTTTATTTTCACCCATAAACATATATGGATTTTTTTTTTTTCGTTCGTAAAATTTGTTATTGTAAATATAATCAAGCAGGTTTTTAGATTAAAAAGAAATCATCACTTTATTTTAATTCATCACTGGCATTATAATTTATTTTTCCAGCTTGACTAACCATCTGTGAATGTCTTCGTATTCCAAAGCTGAATTTTCTTTGTGGATTACCATCAGGACCAGTTGATGTGAATGAAAAACTTGGTACAGGTATATGTGGAAAATGAAGATGATGATGATGGTGATGTGTATGATTGTCATTGTCAGGTGATGAATGATTATCTGGTTCTTCTTGTTCATGAACAGCATCAAAATTTGACCATGAATGTGGTTGTGGCATGTCAATGCGTAATAATGGTAATCTTGATTTTCTACGATATGCAAGTAAACGATTTGCAAGACAATTATCATCTTGTTCATCATTTGGACTTGTTGAACATACTGAATTTGTTGATGCTGTTGCACTTTTAGTGTTTTTTGTTATATCAAGATTTAATAAATCATTTGATACACTCGTTGATATGCCAACTAAACTTGCTGCTAAGCTTGAACCAATTGCAGTGTTTGTTATGCTACTTCGTCTTTCACAATGTTTATCAGTTACTAATGAATTTTTTATAATCTTATCATCATCATCATTATTATTCTCCATATTATTTTCCAAGTAATCAATATTATTTATTATTTTTTGACTATTTATATTTTTATTATCCATTTTTTTCATTATTCACGTTATACTGATAATTATTTTTAAATACCTTTTTTGATAATGATTTTATAAATTTTACTGGTAATTTATGAATATCCATTGGCACTGTTCTGCATTGCATTATTATTTTTTTTTATCCTGAAATATTTCTATTTATTGCTCAATTTTATATCAAACGTATATTTTTAATTACATTTAATTTATTAATGTGAAAAAATAAATATTAATTTGGCTTTGATATGTTTTTTGAGAAAAAGTGCATTGAGGTCAATTGATTATAATCCAATCATTTATTTTATTCAAAAATAGTAATTGGTTTTTGTATTTCGTTAAGTAAGAAATAAATAAACACTGATCAATTACACATTTTTTGCTTTAATTCATTGACGTTTTTTATCAAGTGATCCACTCATGTGCCAGCCACGAGATGATCCACATGAATGACTGATTACAAAAATATAAATAAATGTAAGTAACTTGAAGCTTTTACGCAGTTTCATACACTTGCACATTATCAATTAAAAATATAAATATAATAAAAATAATATTACAATTATTTTCAAATTTATAAATAATATTTTTTTTTTTAAAACTAAATATTAGTGATACCAACCCTGGAAAAATTACCAAATCTCAACACTCTGTCTAAATTTTTTGATGACATATTTTTTTGATTTAATTAAATTTTAAAATACTTTTAAATTATTTGATAATTATATATTTAATTTTTTTTCGTTTAAAAATAATGTCATCATTTTTTAAGTAAATAATAATACACTTGCATTTTATCATGAGTGAATTTAACTAAAGTGAGTTTTGCAACAAGTCAGACTCGATAGAGATGTCACTCGGCAATGTTCTGTGAAAAATATATATAATAATCTTTATATATATCTGGAAAATATAGAAGTATATATCCCGAAAGACAGTGTGTAAACTGTGGCATATATATTTTTTTTTGTTCTCTCGCTCTCGCATTAAACATTTGTTGATTATATTTGCACAAATATATAAATTGTGTATGTGCGTGTGTACATTGTAAGAAATATGCAATTACTTTGTTTTCAAATCACATTAATATACCACTTCAATATATATTAATTTATTATAAAATAGAATCAATCATATTAAATTCAATAATGAAAAATAAGTTTACTTTATCCGTTCAGTTTATAAAACCACAAAAAAAAATAAAAAAAAAAAATGAAATAAAATAAGTAGATATCAATTCTAGGTCTTTGAAAATACTGATAAAATAAATATTCTGTTGATTAATTCAGTTTGTATGGGAAGTTTTAAAATTACCTGACTCATTTTGCTCATTAGTAATTACTTTTGCACAACAACTCACTGTTAAATATTAATATTATTTTATTCTTTTTCAATTCCAAAATGTGTCATAATGAAAATATGTTTAAAATATTTATTCTCGTCTTCCAAGAATGAAGAATATTGTAATAAAAATTAAATTTGGAATAGAATAGTGTTCCAAGTTTGAAAATTTGAAATAACTGGCTTTGAGTTTGCCTAGACAAGTATTTTTTCATAAATAAATGCTTGACAAGATGCCACAACGATTAACATACTGTCCTGTATGTACGCAACAATCATCATATTTTAATCATCATACCAAGTGATTTATATTTCAGTGTCAAAAGATAAATTTGATTGAATAAGAAAAAAAAAAAACTACAAATGTCAACATTGAAGATAAATTTATCAAAAAAAAATATGGCATTAATAAATTTAATCATTTTTTTTTTTAAATTTAATTAAAAATATTTTTTTAATTTGATACCTTTTTACTTCTATTCCAAAATGATCGTACAATTTTTTGACAAGCTTGAAGTGATCCCAAGGATCCATATCGACTTTTACCAATTATCAATGATGATATTGAAGAATTATTTGAGCGATCAGAATTTCCAAGAAGACTTAAACTTTCATCCTCATTTTCAACACAAAGCTCAATATCTGGTGGCACTACCATTTTATTATTATCTTTTTTTCACTCTCACAGTCAACACAATCATCAAATATAACATAATTTTTGAAATTCACAATGTAAACTATATCACAACAGTAAAAACATAAAATCAAGTGAAACTTGTCAGTTGAATATTATTCTTTTAACTGGTTTAGTCGAGTCAAGACTCAGTTACAAACTATCAGTGTTACTATCAAATTTCATCCACATAAATATTTATATAAAAATAAATAATATCATAAATATATATATATTTATAAAAAAAAATAATAATTAAGAGCAAATATGGGCTAAGGAAAAATCAAAAGCAAGTCAGCCAGAAGTTACTCACTCTTGATAAATGATAAAAAAAAAACAACACAAGACCCTCTTCCTAATCAATATCACAACGATAACTGTCAATACCGTCACGATAAAATATCTGACTTTTTTTTTTTTTAAATAAATAAAATAAAAAATATTACATATGAAGAAAAGTAAATATATAAGATAAATAAAAAATAGACAATAGACTATTTCTAGAAATGACAACATTGATACAAAAAATACTGGATTTATCAATTCAATACAAATGGAAATGATTATTTTTTGGATTTTTAATATATAGGGTGAGTTGTACCTCATCATGACGTTGATCAAAATATTGAGCAACAATATCCTGTGATCGCCCTCTCAGCAATCCAAATCTATTTCTTCTATAAATATCAGTCTGCATCGGGATCTCACAATAACTCCACAATTTTGATAGTCTGAAATTCTTTGAATTCACGTGTGACATGATATTTTTTTTTCTTTAAACTTATTTATCAATGTTGAAATAAATTAATATCATTTAATTAATTAAAAAAAAAATTTTTTTGTTGAATGAAACACGTGTTTTTACTAATTACAATATATATTTTTTTTCTTTAACGTTGTCCACCGACAAATCACTTTGTACAATGAGCGATGGAAAAGACGATAACAATGCTGTTTAGTTTTTTTTTTTTTTTTTT
>MKYW01000132.1:22858-34513 GCA_015776835.1 Aphidius ervi | reverse complement strand
AGAAAAATGAACACGTGGGTGACTAACCAAGTTTGATAATGTCTTTTATGTATTTTAACACGCCAGTAAAAAAAAAATGTTTGTTATAAATAAATATTTATTCATTATTGAAATTACCATTAAATAAAAATGGATTTAAGATTAAAAAAAAAAATAAATATTAAATGCATAACTGTATATATTAGTCAATAATCATTAACATAAAAATGATAATGAAAAAAATTTACCAAAAATTCAACTGATAAAATTAATTCAAGGAAAAAAATTATGATCTTTTTTTTTTTTTTTTTCATTAAAAATTTCTTATGATAAACAATGAAGGACACTTTGGACTTTTTAATAGCACAACATTGTCTCAAGGATATTTTTTAAATGAAAAAAAATAAATAAAAAAAAATTAATGGATGAGAATAATGTAAGTGACACGTTACATTATTTTATTTATCATCATTCCGAATAATTAAAATACATACATATATATTTCAAGCTTCATTATTATTTTAAAATTTCATATTTTTTATTATTAATAAATATTTACCGATGAGGAATTTTCCCCGTTTCCAGATGTCCATATTTTAGGATGTATCCACAAATTCATAACAATTATATTTAAATTTACAAAACCAATAATTTAAAATAAACTGATAACACACACAATTTTAATTTTTGTTTATTTTATATATACACTAAAAAGAAAAAAAAAAAAAATATTAAAAAAACACTTTTAAAAATAATTGATAACGAATAAAACTATAAATATTTCGTTATAATCACTAAACTAAATGTATTGACTCAGTCAATTTTATTTAAATAAATGAAAACTTAAAATATGTAATTTGTTTTTTTTTTTGTTTACGTTTTAAATAATATTGCTCCCCTCTTTTTTTTTTTGTCATTGTAAAATCTAACTCATCATAATAAAAACATGTATATTCTTTTGCTCTTTGATCAATTACCAAAGTATGCTTGATGATATCAGAAATAATAATAATAAAAACCAATTCAATATAAACTACTCACCAGTCAATTGTAGTTAATCAGTATTTAAGTTTAAGAATATTGGAGTTTTTTTTGTTGTATTAAATTATTGTCAATTCACATTCCAAATAGTTTTTTTTTTTCCTTGTGTTATAGTTTCATTTACATTTGATCTGAAATCATTAAAAAAAATGACAAACAAAATGAATATAATAATCATTATTTGTGATATAGAACAGGATAAAAATCTTATCAATGGTCTATTGACATTATCAATTAGAATTGTAATAAAATCTATGATTATCACACAGTAAAATTCATATAAAAAAAACAAAAAACATTTATTTAATAATAACTAATGATTACTTTAATAAATTCATTATAGCAATAATTATTATGTATTAATAGAATTTAAAAAATATTTTTAATTCAGCATTAAACTAATTGTTTCTTTTTAAATTATAAAAACAAATAAATATGGACATTTAATCATTGGAATAAGAGAAATGTACATGCTTATACATTGTCTCATAAATTACAGGCCAAGTTTTATTTCAGTGTCAAGTGACACATAAAAATTAAATGATGAGTAACAGACATTTACAAACAACTGTGACGTATACGTACATTTTATTATTAGGATATATTATTTATATAAAAAAAAAAAAATTTATATCAATTCTTTTTTGCTTATTTAATAATAATAAATTAAATGAAAAAAAAACATTTGTAAATAAAATCTTACCTGGTTATTGTATTACAGTTATTGTTCACGTTATTGTTATTGCTTTTTTTTATTTTTAAATTAAAATCAATCAATTTGTTTATTGTAAATATATTATTTGCCTGATAAATGATGATGCCCGAGGCCAATTTTGGGCCAAGTTCAATTCTACGAATCTAAATGTAACAAAAACATATAAAAAGTATTTTTTTTTTCTGTCTTGTTTAATTTTTTTTAATCAACGACAATTAAACTAAGTTTTTCATTTTACACACACAGTCTCACACACACACACAATGATTGATGATTATAAGAACAACAATAAGCACTGATTATTCGTGGTGTAATATTTTTATTATTATTATTGTTGTTATTATTGTTTTTTATAACTGGACAATGAGAATAAACATTCATTTGGTTGAATTCAATCTACACGTTCCACCATCTTTATTTTGTTGCTCTTTTTTATCATGCTTTCTCTTTTTCTCGCTCATACTACCTGTATATATTTTTCAAGTTAAAGGTTTCATCCACCAGAGGGATGACAAACAGTTTTATCAGCTGTTTTGTTAAAAAATTTTGCACGTGGTAACGTGTGTCGTCCGGCTCCGATTTTGTTATTAACATAAATTATAATTGTTTATTGTTTTATTTAATTTAAATCATGATGGAGACGGAGACAAAAGTCTTGTCGTTACCACAAAAAAAATATTATCGACAACGTGCGCATTCAAATCCAATTGCTGATCATTGCATTGAATAGTTGGTTATTTTTTAAATATTTATTTAACATTTGTTTAATAATTTATTAGACTTTATTACATGATAAATTTGTTTTAACAAAATTAATAATTTTACAGTCCTATAAAACCAGATGATATGGACTGGAGCATTTTGTATCCTGATCATTTTACCAATGACAAAGGAGATGGTGAAAATTCTGGTAAATGTGTTGAATTTGCTGACATTGGATGTGGTTATGGTGGACTACTTGGTAAATAATTATTTTAATATTATTGACTGTGTTATTAAAATTTTATTCTTTGTATTTAATATATTGTTTAATTTATTCTAGTTACACTATCACCAATGTTTCCTGAAAGTCTCATGCTAGGAATGGAAATTAGAATAAAGGTGTCAGACTATGTTATGGATAGAATTGCTGCATTGAGATCACAAAATGCTGGAGAGTATACTAACATTGCTTGCTTAAGAACAAATGCTATGAAATATCTTCCAAATTATTTTAAAAAAGGACAGGTATTTTAAATTTGTTGTTATCAACAAAAAAACTAAACATTTAAATAGTTTAAATTATTTAGTTTTATACTTAGAAATAATGTTTGTTTCAGTTGAAGAAAATATTCTTTTTATATCCTGACCCACATTTTAAAAAAGCAAAACACAAGTGGCGTATTATTAACAAAACATTGCTTGCTGAATATGCATATGTTTTAAGAGAAGAGGTAATTATTTTTACGTAATATGTCAATTAAATTAAATGCATTTGTTACGTTTTATTGTATTATACTTTTCTTTTTGTTTTCATTCTAGGGTATAGTGTACACAGTTACAGATGTTAAAGATCTTCATGAATGGATGGTTAAACACTTTGAAGAACATCCATTGTTTGAAAGAATTTCTGAAGATCAGTTGGTAAGATTAATAAACAAAAATTAAATTAACACTTATTTTATATTTTTAAGTAATTAATATTATTTAAAATTTTATTTTTTAGGCGAATGATCCAATAGTTCCAAAACTTTATGGAAGCACTGAAGAAGGCCAGAAAGTTACAAGAAATAATGGTGATAAATTCTTAGCTGTTTTTCGACGAGTTGCTGATTCCTATGATTTTTCTGATGACGAAAAAAGATAATCACTTTTGGCATTTATTGTTGAACTTTTTTCTGGTATTTGAAGCCACATTTTATTAAATGGAATTTTTCCAGGATTATTATCTCGAGCAAGATGAATTGTGTCCAATGCAAATTCTTTATGAATTGTGGTAAATATTATCTAAATCAACAAATGAAAAAATAAAAAATCATAAATAAATATTGATAAGATATTTTGAAATATTAAAACAAGAATAATTTACATTTTCAAAAACTTTTTCCATTAATCTTGACGATGGGTACGTTGAAAATTTTTCATTTTCATCCAACTTTTTATTTTTTAACTCTGTATATGTTAAATGTTTTTTATCATTATTGAATTTTGATGAATAAATTTTCCAATGATTTTTAAACAACTTATCATCGAGTATATCCCTGAAAATTGGTGAAAAAATTTATTTTAATACATAATCAATTTATTAAAAATAAAAATTACCATAGCATATTTTCAAGTACAAGTTTAGTTGTGTTAAAAATATTTTTTGAAATATAAATTTTATCGATAATATTATTCAATTGAATTTCTCGTGATGGAAACTTTTTTATTCTTACGTCATTTGGTAATTTTTTTTCGTTAACAATAACACAACAAATACTTAGACATTTGTTAAAAGTTGTTGGAGTTTTTATATTTTTTTTAGGCATTTCCTGTTAAACAGAAAAATATGAATATTTACAATTAATTATTTTAATTATAAATATCAAAATAATATTTTTTTATTAATATAAATTTAAATGAATATTTACTTTGAAAAAAGTTCCTTTCTCTGTAATTAAAAATTCTTCATAATTTTTATAACTATCATCATTATGAAATATTATTTTATCTCTTTGATAAGTTCTTTTTTCATCAAGATTAATTAACTCACAACAAACATGGCAGTTGATTTTACAAGCCTTTCCACCACAATCAATAATCAAACGAAATGTTTGCAATGATTTCGGTTGAATAATACCACTATCGGGTTTGACAATAATTTTAATAACATCGGGAATATTGAATGTTTTCCACTGATAGCCAAACACTTCTTGACAACTTTTATTTACCAGAATAATCATTTTCAAGACTTGACCATGACACACCATCGATGATAGTACAATAAAATCTGGATTTAGTTCAACAGGATCAAAATTCAATGGAGAAATGTTATAAATATCTCTATTGAACAAATTGAATTGATTATTAATCAAAGTTGATTTCAAATTTATTTTCAATTTTATATTTTCATTTTTATCAATATTATTATTTAAATACAATGGTATTGATATTGGAAAAACTCCAGATCTTCGAGGATAATACTTGAAAAATATTGGATAAAAAGATTTACCAGGAATAACTCCACTCATATTTGAACATATAAGTGAAGATTTACTGTGATTATATGTATTGACGTTTTCAAATACATCAGTGTTGATATAATAACTAATATCATTTTCTGTTTGATTATAGAGCCAATAAACTTGATGATCTGGATTTACATCACCTAGGTATATTTCGTCAAATTCAATTAATTCCTCACATAAAAATATTTTTGAATCTATTTTTTTTAATTCCAAAATAATTTCACGTTTATAATCAATATTTAATATAATTCTCCATATTTCAGGATTTATTGTAATGTTGATTACAGTTTTTTCATTTTTTTGTAATTTAAATTTAGAAACTATTGGATCTTTATTATTTAATTGTATTTGTTGAATTGTGCAATTGACACGTAAACAGCTATTATTTTTAAACATTATTTTTAACATCAACGGAAAATAAGTTAATGGAAGAGTTATTTCTATTATTTTTTTTTCATTTTGTTGAAGAGTGCCTAAGGCACTATTCCACTCATTGATTTTTAACGATTTCCATAAAATGTATTTATTTAAAATAACGTTTGATATTTCTAAATCTAAAATCTATTTAAAAAATAATAATGATAATAATAAGATTTTTTTATTTCATTTTGATTTTTTCGAAAAAAAAACAAAAATATTACCTTCATTGTTGGTAAAATACATGCATAATTAATCCAACAAATAACTACTGGATTTGTTTGTTTACCAAGATTGCAGTTTATGGCATATCTAAACACCCCAACATTTATTGGAGTAATTGATACGACAACTTCTTTTGAATCATCGTCTTTGAGAAAATTATTATTATTTGGTGAAAACGTAATTTCACTCTCTGGACATGTTGAATTTAATTTAAAACAAATTAGCATATTTTTTAGAGATTTGTTTATTTTTAAAGTATTTTTTTTTGAACTGTTGTATGGTATTTCACCAAAACTCAATTCATTAACTTCTGCCTGTGTTAATTGAAAAAAAAAAAAAACAATATTATTACTTATTTTGTTTGTTTAATTTATTGAGAAAAAAAATGTTTGATACTTCTAATGATCCATATTGGCATGAGCCAGAGACATTGACACACATATCAATTGATTTTTCACTGTCTCCTTCTTGTTCAACAACATAAATTGTACATAAAATACAGAAGTCATAATCTCCAGATTCAATGGGTTGGAAGATCCACTCGAGATTAATTATTTCATCCGCATTTATTATTCCGTAACATTCATTGATTTTTAGAAAATCAGGAATTTCTGATATCACAAATCTAGGATAATTTTTTAATTATCAAATATAAATAATAATAAAAATAATATTCTCAAAAAAAAAAAAACGAAATGCATCATCAGAAATATATTCAATAGTGAATAATAGAAAGGTAGAATGAAGAACCTTAATGATAGCTTGGAAATATTTTTTATAGCAATTATTTTTTTATCACAACATCCTGGATATATGATACTATCAAAATGAATAATATTATCATTTGAAAAACTAATTTTTGGTATATCAATCAATCCTCGAAATATAATATCCAGTTGTAAGCCTTCATCGAATTCAATCAACCATTTCTGTTCGACTGAAGTTTGTTTGACTGAATTTTGTTGAATCAACGGAAGCTTTTCCACAACGACAATCTGAAATTTCCTGTCTTTCACACAAAACAATTACATTTTGATATAATTTATAAATATTAATTCCACGAAGGAAATATAACTAACTTTATTTCAATCAGTCCAACTTGTGGTTTCACATTGAATTGAAATAAATTTTCATTGTTATTATTATTATCATTATTGATTTGTGGTGGTTTAAATTTAAATAATAATTGTGAAAATCCATTATTTTTTATGATAAATGTTGTGTAAGAAAATGAATCATATGTGCTTGTTGGTAAAGTAATTAAATTATTATTATTATTTATCCATTTTTTTATTGTATCTTTTTTATTTTGTTGATTTGAGAGCCATTTGTATTCTTCATTTGAGTGACGACCTAAAATAAAATGAGAAAATTTATACATTAAATTGATTAATATAGATTATTATAGTTTTTTTTTTTTTTTAGTAAAATTTTTTAACCTATTACACGAATCATTGAAAGAAATATATTTTTATGAGGATTATTCCACATTGTTTGGGCTGTTATATCATCTTCAAACCACGTCTTATCCTCATTAGGGTTGAAAAACAACTCAAAGTGATTTGTTTCATTTCCATGAATTGTTAAAGAACCAGGTATTATATAAAAAATATTATTTGAAACTAGAATTAAAAATAAAATAATTCATTTTTATTTTACAAATAATTTTAATTGATAAAGTTTTAAAGTTTAAATTTAATACTTTGATTCCACTCGAAAAATATATCTTCTTTGCAATGATTTGTGACTGATATTTTTTGAGATTTAGGACTCCTCGATCCATTTGTTTCAAAAACAAAATAACTTTGAGATATTGAAAGAGGAGGAATTTGATGATGTTGACGAATATTGCTGTCAATAAAATATCTATTAAATTGATTTGAACTACATGATATTGATGCTTCAAGAGAATATTGATAATCTTTAGTGAATAAAACTCCTGAATAACCATAAAGTTCAATGAATATTGGAGCTTCATTCAAAATTAAACAAGCCAAATGATTTATGTAAACTTTTTTTTTAGTTGGTGAAAAAGACACTGTGATTGATATGCTCGAGCTTGGCTTGATTATTCCAGATGATTTATCCAGTTGAAATGGACTTTGGATAGATTGCAGTGAATCAAATTGATATATCACTGGGATTTTTGTGTTGTTGTTTGATAGTTTAATTTGTTGTTTAATAATTTTTCCACGTTGAAAAATGAGTTTTGTTGGTGAAATTAACATTTTTTAGACCAAAGCAACACATAAGCTTTGATCTAATTTTTATTTATTGATTTATTGAGTTGTATTTAATTTTGTATAAATATAGTTTTTAATAATTGATAATATTTAACATAAAAATGGTATCCATAGCAACTATAAACCATACAAACATGGAATTTTCATGACATTTTCATTTATACATCGATTTTTTTTTTTGTTATTAAATCAAAAGATAAAAGTATAAGTATTTATATTGATCACATTAGAAGTTTTCAAATTTATTTTCAGTTCACATCGACCATTTAGATTTTTTTCTATTTAGGCCTCATATAAAGAGGCTTAATTTTAATATACGAGATATTTTACAACATATATTCAAAATAAGAAACATAAAAAACAAATAAATATTCGCTTCTATAATTAAACAATTTTTTAAACTCTTTTATAGCTTTAAACTAGATAGAATAAATGTGTATTGTATAATTCTTCAAAACAAAAAAAAAATATTTATATTTATTAGTGCAAATATTGATTATAAAAATAAAATAAAAAAAAAATTAGAATAAAAAACCTTTGTTTCTGATTAGCCATTAATTGTTAGTACAACACCAATTACATGATGAAGTTGAAAAAATAGTTGGGCATTCTGTTTAAAAACTTCAACAAATATCTTGAAGATTCATTTGCAAGTGAAGGTGATTGAGCTGTTGATGATACTAAATTTTGTATGTTATTATTATCATTATTATTTGATGTGATAATTTGTTCTCGTATCGGAGAAACTTTAAACACATTGGAAATAATGTTGAAAATTACATAGGACATTTTTTGTTTGCTACAAGCTTGTCTTGTATTAACTAATTTTTGTCGTCACTGATTCTATTCTAATTTTATTCAATCATAAACGAAACGAGAAAATTTAATTTCAATAATTCATGATGAACTTCATGCTATTGTAATTTTTATATAGGTAATGAAATCGATAACAATGTAAGTATTATAAATTAATCAACACGAACATAAAATATATAGATTGAAACAAATGTTAACTTCTTACAATTAAAAAAAAAAAAGATTTATCTCAAAAGTTTGTGCATTCAATGACAATCGAAATGATCTTAAATTTTATAATTTCATAAAAAATTGTCCATTTATTATAAACAGCTTAGTAAACTGAACCGCCTAACATTGTCGTCCAATCATATTGTTTGATTAACATTATGTAGAACAATGTATGTTTGTGTACTAGATGCTGATTATAATTTATTATGTGCATAAAAATTCAGTAACACCTGGAATATCAATCATTAAATATTATTTTAATGAAAAGTTTTAATAAAACAATAAAAATGATTGTTTTATTTTATTATTTCAATGTGTTAATGTTTTTAAAAATTTTTATATGAAATACCAATAGATTTGATAAACATAAACAAACCGATAAAATATTATCGATATAATAAATAACGTCCTAAAAAAAAATGGATAAATACAACAGTACAAAAAATAATGTGTGTAAAAAATGTAGATTGATTTGATATTATTTATTATAAAATCAAATTAAGATTTAGTTTCTAATTCACAAAAAAAAGGCAAGACATAATCTCCTGGTACGGCATTTAATTTTCCACTTTTACAAAGAGTACCACTATTTCCATATAGATTAGGTCTTCCGTTGACCCATTGGTTAAAGCCAATTTTATAAATTGAATCACCTAAAACTGTCACCCAGTCATAAGGTGAAAAATAACTATGTAGTCCAATATATGCTTGATTATAAGTGGATCCTGTACCAGCAAATATGTTCAGCAACCACTGCAACATTAATCATTTAAATAATAAGTTTTCGATTATTTAAAAATTGGTTCTATTCATTGGTGTTGGTAATTTTTCATTCCATTTTCTAAACTCAAGATTAGGCTGATTAGTTTGGGAGTTTTTTTTTGTCAATAATTTTGATTTTTTTTTAAAACCATTCAAATTAAATTTTATTCAAAGTAAAAAAGATCGTTCCTTTCAGGGTGCATAATTGTTTTTTTAAGCCAATAGCTATAAGTTTATGGCTTTATGGTAGCATTTATTTTTCCATGTATGCTTCTCAATACACAAATGATCTATTCGAAATTTAGTCATCAAAAATTCAAACAAATTAATTATTTTTCTATTTAAATGTTTAAAAGACTGAATCTTATTTTTCATTTTTTTCCGTACGTAATTCTCAATAAATTAAAATATTCTTGTATCCATTATATTACTGTCGCGAGATTGCTGCTAAATTGGAATCATAAATGAAAAACCATTTGTTAATAAATCTTAAAAATAATTAACATACTTATCGCTTGCGTACTTATAGACTTCATTTGTTTGTCTTGAAGAATCTGATGGTTTCCAATGTATTTAGAATTTTTCGAATTGTTAATTTACTCATGGTTGATATAAGAGAAAGGGTGGGAAAAATTTAAAATGATTGTCTCTTAAAAATAAACAAAATTATGAGGTTTTGAAAATTTGTTTATAAAAATTAGTCGCTATAGAAAAACAACAACTTTAATTTAAAAAAAAATAAAAATCATCTAATATACATATATAACTTACCTTTTCTTCTATTTCTGAATCAATAATAGAGAGATGACCACCTTCTTCAATACATATTTTTCTTGCATTATTAAATGTATTTGGTGTTTCATGAAATTTATGTTTTCCATATGCAATTATTCCAGATTTCATACTGTCTTTGCTTGATACATCGTTACTTAAAAAATCGCATGTACAAGTCAAGTTTTGAATTTCAAAACTTCTTATAATTTCTATATCGAATTCTTCGGTTGACAAAGTAAATGTTGTACTATTGTCACTATCGTTATTCATAATTGAAACCGCAGTAACCATTGTTAAAGACGATAAAAAAAATAAAACAAACATTATGATATAACATATATTGTTAAAATTCTGACAATGTTTTTTTTATTTTGTTATAACAGCTTCAAAGCCAAATAATAAATGTGAATTTTTATAATAAAATATATAACCAGAGCACGTTATCGTACCTCGTTAGTCATTAAATTTTGCGTTAACGGTTAACGATATCGTTAACATTGAAAATTAGTAACGGATATATTAACGATCGTCGGTTTTTTATGTATCATTAATATTGTACATCGTCAAATTGAAAATGAATTACAATTTATAAAATAATTTATGTCTAGAAAAAAAAATTATCATATTTTATATACATCTAATTATTTATCAGGCATTTGAAATGTTTAACGAGGTTCTCATGTTTCAAAATGCATTCTGTAGAGCTGCAATTTGCTTATAGTGTTTGTACATTTGTATATGAAAGAATCAAATGAGGGTCTGGATCGTAAAACCCGCTTAGCGCTCGGAGCCCGAGAAAACGCGACTTGCTCTGGGTAAAAAATCAAACATAAAAAATTCGAAAAAAAAAAAATATACAATCATCTAAAGAATTAAAAAATACATATTTTTCAAGAAAGAAATCAATACAAATATAAAAAAAATAAATCGTTCAATTTACTTTTATTTTAACTAAACAAATTTTTTTTAGAACCATTTTGTTTATTACTTTTATTTATAAAAATTTGTCCATGGTAGTTTTTTTTTTCTTTTCAATAACATGATAATTTAAATAACTATTTTATCGATCAAGCAAATTATAGGGTGCGTTCCGTGGCTACCCAGTCCGTACGAACTTCAAAATGGCGACGAAAAAAATGAAAATCCTAATAATGTTAAAAGTTACTATGATACATCACTATAGCCAGAGAGAAGGCCAGAGATTTATAAAAATTTAAAATATTAAGTATTACTATTTTTTTCAGGTTTAAGTTGACAGAGTTTC
>MKYW01000132.1:0-10498 GCA_015776835.1 Aphidius ervi | reverse complement strand
TCTCATACTTGACGCGAGGCACTACCGTGCCTCTTGATAAAATGTAGTATGTTTTGTAAAAGTATAAAACATAGTAAAATTAACTGTATATACATAATCAATTACACTGTTTTTTCCAATACTTCCACCGTGACTATAGAACATAATAAAAATTAACTTTTTTTTTTAGTAAAACATAATATATTTTTTATTCCGTGTACCAACTAAAATTCTCGTTGCTGCAGTTAGAAATGTTTTCCAATGTGTGTGTCAAAATATTCAATGCGAGCACAGACTGCTATTGAAAAATTCGTGTCTTGCTTATCATTTATTTCAGATACCATTTGATTTCTTCATTTCTATCCGTTGAATTTTTCATATAGCGGCTGGAATGGGAGTAATATTATCAGCAAACGCACTTGCACTCAATACGTATTTCAAAAAGAAGAGAAGAATTGCAGTCGGCCTCAGTTGGACATGTACCGGAATCGGACCCATCATTATGCCCCAGGTTTTTAATATTAAAAATATGAATGTTCACTAGTCATCGTAATTTCGTTAAGATCGTATTTTCATTTTTATATGATGAGTCCAGTTGTTTGAAAATTGTAATAGAATCTTAATTTCAGATAATTACTCTACTAATACCGAAATTTGGTGTTTCTGGGACTGTTCTGATTCTAGGCGCTGTCACTTTCAACTCTATTGCAAGTGCACTTTTACTGCAACCAGTTTCTTGGCATGCAAAAAAATTGAAGTCTTTAAATACAACTCAAACTATAACGAGTGAAGTGAGTAGAGATTATTTTCTTCTTTTAGTATGTTCTTCACTTTTTTATAATAATGTTACTGTAGCTTACAACTTAATTAATTTTAGGAAAATGATCATGTGCTTTTGCTAAAAGATACATCTGAAAACCATGAAATATCGAATGAAAGTAGTACAATCCAAAAACTAGAAAGGCTCCCAAATGTCAGTTTTATCCGACAGGGTTGTGACAGTCAATATTTGTATTGCGACAATGAGAAGCAAGCTATTGGAATTGATATTATTGCTTCGTAAGTTTCTATGATTTCTCGTACCAATGATAAATGGTAAAAAAAAACTATTTAATTGTACTTTTAGAAAAACGTAAAAGATGTATCATCTAAATTTATTTTTTAAAAGAAAAATTTGCTTGTGGGTTTTTTAGCTCATCTAATCGAGATTCACCCATGAATGGATAAAAAAGGCCTATCTTGACGATAACAAAGTATGCCGCGTTAGATTAGAAACTTGGAAAAAAGGAGATGTAACCTCCTTTGGGAATCGAACCAGAGTATTTTGCATTCCTGGGCAACTGCCTTGACCATAAGGCCACGAGAGTTTTTTATTTTTTTTAAGCCCTACCCATTTAAGCACCGACGTTCTTCATTGTCGTCAATAAAGCACTTTTCCTACTATTTAAATGCGAATCTCGATTAGATGAGCTAAAAAAAGTACAAAAAAACTTTTGAACTTCAATGAAAGTTATAGTCAGGTGTAATCTGTACCACCTATCAATAAACTTTTTTACCATACTAAGTTTGGAAACTGATTGTTCTGTCAAAAAAAAAAAAATATGTTTTTAAAGTTTTAGTGAAAGTGGAAATCGACAAAGAAAAATTTCTTGCCAAGAAATTGTGAATCAATCGCTATTGATCTTAGCTGAATCATTGAAATGTCCGATAGCAATAGATACAGATAAAGCGGAAAAGAAAGAAGATGAATCGCTGATTACTTTGGAGGTGGAAGTTGATCAAGAAATGCAGGAAATCAAAGTAAGACAGGGGGCTGGTCATTCACATTTTGGGTATAGACAATAGATTTTTCAGTGAAATCTTTTTCATCCATGATTTCTAAAAAAAAGGAATCCTTCATGATTTCAAAGATTCTACTAATTTCATAGATATTTAAAAGATTTCGATAAATCGTAAAAACCATGGAGTTTTTGTATTGATGAAAAAAAATATAATTAAAATTTTTATCTTCATAAAAAATACACTTACATCAAGTGAATAAGATGAAAACAAGTATTTTATTTTATTAGATACGGTATTATTTATTGTGTTTTAACGCATTATTTTTTCAAAAATTGTTTTCCATTGACACGGGCTTACGTTTAACACATCCAAATGAAAAATGATGAACAAAGTTTGTCATTGCCTTCAATATACACCAACGCACGCAGATTGATTTCCTCAATTTTTCAATATGTGTGTATAATACGCTTTATGACATAAACATACCCATGGACGTGTATAGACTTGAATTCTTTCGAAGTCTCCATTAAGGAAAAACATAAGACGATCGATATAGTTATTCTTTCTTATATACGTATATGCTTTTTTTTTTCAATATCAGGAGAATCGTCGGTGAATATATATATTGTAATAAGATTTGGCAGATCTCGTTGTTCACGGTCATGTATTTTAAATAATATGTCACGTTCTGGAGTCATTATAGAACTATTCTCTTGGTGCAGAATTGTTAACAAAGATAATGAATACATGAATACTGGTTTATGAGCAACCTCATGACGCCATCCTGTATGCCGATAGTCAAGACGACTAGTAATTTTGGCCATGTTGCTGATATCTCGATGGGTCATCTGGTTTCAATAGATGTACATGAGCCGAAAAATGTTCAGGTTTCCATATTCGACGTCTGATCCTGATCCGAAACGGATCAGGTTGCCAAATGTCATAAATCTTGATTGAATCCCAATCCGAACTACATCAGGAAACCTGACCACATCCTGAATAAGATTGCCTGATCCAATCCTGACCAGAATCTTATCAAGATAAATTATTTAAAAATCTTTAAATTTTTCATGATGGTTTCCTCTTTAGAAATGGATCAAGGAACCTTACTACACCATTCATGGCATTCAACAGAGTAGCCTGATCCAATCCTGACCAGAATACTATCAGGATAAATTGGTCAAATAGATGTATTTTTTTTTTAAGTTTACCACGCTACAAATTTATTTTTATTAAATCATGATATTGTTATTATCATCATTAACACTCCAAATAATTATTAACTATAATTGTTAAAAAAAAAAAGTTAACAAAAAAAATAAACAATTCAATAATTTGGTATATTCTTTTTTTTTGATTTGCGTAGAATCACTTTGATCGTTGAAATTATAAGTTTCAAGAACTCAAAGTATAACTGACGTACACAGCTCATACGGCTCTCGAAAGGGGAGTATCGAAGTAAGGAAATTTCTTTATAAAGTAATGTGCGTCTAATCCTATGAGCTTTCCTGTATTTGATACGAGAAATTTTTTCGTCAGTAAAAGAATAATTTCTGCTTTTTCGATACCTGTTTAGTTCCTATTGAAATCTTTCCGAGTGGAAAAATGTTCAAGATACCTCTATTTCAGGAAACCTGAATGAATCCTGATCCAGACTGGATCACGATACTTTAACCAACCGGAATAGAGTAACCTGATTCATTCCTGAACGGGACAACATCGGGTATACCTTAACAAATATCTAATATATTAGATATTTAGGGTTAGGGTTCAACTAATATACACGGAGGGAAAAAAATATTAGGTTTTACTATGCTACTGTAGTACCGGTGGATNGAAAAAAATATTAGGTTTTACTATGCTACTGTAGTACCGGTGGATGTTTTCGGATTTTTGATAAGATATAATATTTTTTTTTATATTTTTAATTATTTATACTATATATTTTATTAAAGGCACATAGTAAATTAAATCATATGTAATTAAACTATGAAACAAGATTCTTTTTACTGAAGAAATAGTCGAAAGTACTAATGAAATCTTGTTTTTTAATAAACTTTAGATACAAAGTGCTATGTGTAAATTAATGTTTATTATGTTAGCATAGTAGAATTGACAATTGACGCTCGTTGAAATAATCATTCAGTACCTACATTCAAATAATGTTATTTATACTACTCATCAATTTTAAAAAATACGATTCCCGATTTAATTTTTATTGTGTGTTTTATATTAATTGCGATATTTTAAGCAAATTTTACTATGTTCACATGGTAAAGTATGCGGAAAGACGAAATACAAAACAAAAGAGTCAATTTTACGTTAATTCCAGTTTTTTTCCGTAGCTGAGCGGTCTAAAGCGTACCCGTTACTACGTCAGTCTATACTTCGTCGGTTTGATCCCCGGTCAGCGTGTGTGTCCACTCAAGCCAGACAGTTGGGTCCCATTTTTGACAAAGTTGATGAAAAAAATCACACTAATTCGGAGGTGGGGATAAAAAGTAGCAAAAAATTTTTTTAGAGATAAAAAAAAATAAAAAAGGTTGAAAATGAAGGTTTTCTGGGAATAGCGCGAAAAGTAAGGGATTTAGGAAAAACTAGTTTAAATGAAAGTTGTTTAGAAAAAAATTCGGCGGTTTTTCGCGTATTTCGAAGGGTTAAGCGGAAAATCGCGAAGAAAAATATTAATAAAAATGCCCCTGTTCAATCATGAAAAAGGGACACGGATTCACTTTCTCCTCTCATTCCCCCCCACGGAAATATTTTATAAAAATTTTGCAAAAATTATATAAAAGTCATTTTATAAAATCACTTTGTAAAATATGGGCAAAAAAATTACTTAAATTATGTAAAAGATTTATATAATTTTTATAAAAATTTCAATTTTTTTTTTATAAATATTATATAGATAATGAATCGAACCCAGACCATCTTGGTGATAAGCGAGTGCTTCACCACGATGCCACAAATCTTTTGAAAATCTGCAATAAAAATGTACATAAGAATACTACTTTTTCAATTTCAATTACTTTTCAGTTTTAACCGTACTTTTTCATCGATTTTCATACAAATCTATATAAGAGTAATCAGAATTTATTTTCCAACATATAAATATATAAGAATTTTATAAAAATTTTATAAATCTTTTACATAATTTAAGTAATTTTTTTGCCCATATTTTACAAAGTGATTTTATAAAATGACTTTTGTATAATTTTTGCGAAATTTTTAAAAAATATATCCGTGGGGGTCGTATCTCATGCACGGCCGAAATTCTGAGAATTTAAAATAAAATAATATTTTAAAATAAAATATCATAATATTTTAAAATTAAATTTAAATTGTGTATAAAAAATTTTGTTTATAACAATTTTGTCAAACTATCGAGATAGTCTTAGAAATAGTATTTTGATTTGACCTTGAATTGGTTAGTTTTTAAATTATTATTCATTTTTAATTTTAATTGTTATCTTTTGAATTATCAACAAAAATCAAATAATTGTGATCTATACTATAATATGATTATTGATTATTATGGATTACACTAATATCTAACATTGAAGAATTTAATTTACTTTAAGAAATTGTAATATAATTATGTATTTTGTATTAAATTGCTGACTGCAATTTTACCCTGGTCCCAATAATGGCTTCCAGCCGCTGGGATATTAAAGAAAATAAATAAATAAATAAATAAATTTCGTTAATTTAAACAATTTTGCTAGAAAATTAAAAAAAAATGAAGAAGTTTCATGTAAAAAAAAAAAAATTTTTTTTTTTTGATAAATTATCAAATAAACAATTGAAATTTATAGATAAATAATTTAAGAAAAAAAAAAATTTTTTTTTCTTTACATGAAACTTATTTTTTCTAAATTTTTTATAAGAATTTTTAAAATATACGATATTGTTATAAACTAAATTTATTATAAACAATTAAAGCCTAATTGCAATTTTTTATTTAAAAATATTAATATATTGTTTCTGAAATAAATGCAAAGAAAATTGTTAAATAAAAATTTTTATTTTCATTTTTTTTCGCAGCGCGCAACGGTTCTGGGGGAAAGGGGTGGCTTAATCGCGGAAAACATGGAGAACAAGAAGATGGCTCTCGATTTCTACAAAATTGCCGGTTTTTTATTTTTTTCAAAATTGATTATAAAAATGTTATTCACGAAATTCTTAAACATAGTAAAACTCACTGTTTACATGATAAATGTTGCTAAATCTCGCAAAACTTCAACCGGTACTATAAAACATAGTAAAATCCAGTGTTTTTTTTTAGTAAAACCTAATATTTTTTTCTCTCCGTGTAAATTATTAGAAATTTTTATATTTTGAATTGGGTTTTTCCGTTCAGGTTAACATCGGATATGCCCTATTGAATAAATAATAAATTTTTCCTGACCTAATCCTGAACAGAATATTATTAGAATAAATTTTTAAAGATTTTCATATTTTTACTGAGTCGTCGTGGTATGGAAAGGATCAGGTATTCGTTAAAAAATCCTGATTAAAGTTGCCTGATCCAATTCTGAACTATTATTGTAATTGATAAATACGAAAAAATTATATCCACCATTGATAGTCAGAATGGCCGACCATACCAAGGCCCGTCGTTGTGATCAGGAAGTCACGAGATCGCTTCTCAGGCGAGATCATCAATTTAGGTCGTGTTTAGATAATTCTCCTATCTGTCGCGTTGTTGTTATGAATAAATTAAAGACTAAAAAAATTTTTTAGGTAGTTGATTATATGGGAAGAATAGAAATATAAAAAAAAGTTTACTTCTCCTGTCAAGAATACTTTTTCTCATAGTTGTCCAAATATTTTAAATTTTGCTTCAAAAAAAAAAAAATGCCTCATATTTTTGAGGGCCATTTTTTTTCTTATTTTATTGTTCGGAAGAAGAAATAGCCTCAAAATATATGAGGCCTTTTTTTTTTTTGACAAATTTAAAAAGCAAATTTATTTCGGTCTTTTTTAAGGAAAATTTTTTAGAGCCATTTAACGTCGCTGTTTCTTGACCTGATTTTACGATTTTTTATCAATTTTGAAAAAGTCATCTGAAAGTGACTACAAGATAATAAATAAATAAATAATTTTTTTTCAATTAACAAATTATTTAATTTTTAAATTAATATTCAATTAACTCAATATTTGGAAGTAACTATGACAGTGCAATGTTGCCAAGTCTCAAAAAAGTTTTGCATTATCGATACGCGGTATAATTCTTGCTACGATAAAGCCCGCAACACCCTGTATAACATATTAGTTGAATTATATTCATTCGTTATAAACAATAAAAAGTTTGTAACAAATATCCAATGTTTGACCCAAACGTTATGAGGCATATTAGTGGAAGTTTTTTTCTCGAAGAATTTTTCCTGTTTGTTGAAACAAGAACTTATTTTTTTGTAATAATCATAAAAGTGTTCAAGTTTAGAAGTCTATTTTTCGTTACATTCGATGTATCATTTAAAACAAAAAGTTACTCGAATAAAATGATAGAAATTCTTTTTTAAAGCACGATTTTCTTTTCATTTCAAACAATTTTTGCCAAGAAGTCTACCCGAGTGGAAAATGAGATCCGGGCAGCCAGATCTTGATCAGAGTCGGATCCAGTATGGCTAAGGTAATCTAGATCTGGATTTCCTTACTCTTTTCTGATCTGAGTCGGATCTGGATTGCCGGACTTTAATCGGAGTTTATTTTTTTTCCAGAGTTATCTCCGGGTCCAGTCAGGTTTGGCTAAGGTTAGCCGGATCCGGTTTCCCTGACTCTTTTCGGATCTGAATCGGATCCGGCTTTCTTTACTCTGTCCTGATCTGAATCGGATCCGGGATGCCAGACTTCAATCGGATTTTTTTTTTTTTTAAAGTTATCTCCGCTTTCGGTCAGGTTTGGGTAAAGTAAGCCGGATCCAGTTTCTTTTACTTTTTCCTGATCCAAATTGGATCCAGTATTGCTTAGGTAAACCGGATCTAGTTTTCCTTACTCTATCCTGATCTCAATCGGATCCGGAATGCCGAACTTTAATTGAAGTTTGATTTTTTTTCAAATTCAACCTCCGGGTTCGGTCAGGCTTGGCTAAGGTAAGCCGGATCCGAGTTTCTTGATCTGAAACAGATTCAACTTAAAAGTATTAGGAAGAAAAAAAAAAAAATTAATTTTAGAACGCCATTTTATTTTTTGATAATATCAAATACATTGTTGCCTATATATACTATTAATCATATCAAGTGTTTCTATCGTAATTTTTAAATAACTGTCTACGCTTGTAAAGGACTTTTGATTTTAATGATTCCATGTACGCCGCCGTGGTCAATAGAATAGTGTCGCCGACTTTGAACGGAAAAGCCCGGAGATCAATCCCCGTAAATTCCGGAATTTAAGTTTAGTATAGGTTGAATTTTCTAAGATTGAAATATCGTTTATAATGATTGTTAAAAAAAATAATTGAAAAAAAGCATATATGTAGGAATATGGATTTTTAAGGATAGTTATAAGGAATAAACTCGAGAGGTTTTTCTTTTTTTCAATAGTGGGGTATATTTATTAAATCTTCACCTTCAAAAAACAATACAAAAAGTGACTTTAGGACTAAGCGTCTTTTCGTCTTGCTTATTCACGCGCCAGTTACTAACTAACTCTCATACCTCAAAATCACCATGCACCCGGACAACATTCATTCTTTTCAAACATTCTGCCGATTTCTTTTACCTTCTTGAATATTTTCTTTTTTATTTTTTCTTATTTCGGGTGCTTCTACTGTTGAGTACTACTATTTTCTTACTCATATAATATTACAAGAAAAGATTTGATAGCTTTCTTCCTGTCAAAAGAAGAAGAAAGCTTGTCAAAAATGTCGATTTGGTAGCGGCTTAAAAATATTTTCTGTAACTTCGAAATGATTTTTAATAAAATTTTATAAATTTTCCAGAAAAAAAATAAATCAACAATAGAAAGATGGATACATGAAGTTATAATTTTCTTTGATCTTGACGTACTAAAGGATCATGTTTTTGTGACACTCATGCTAGGAATTAATTTCGCCTTATTTGTTGAAATGAATTTTTCAATACTAACTCCATTCATTTTATCAGAATATGGGTTAACTAAACGACAAATTGCTACGGTTTTGTCAATTCTTGCAGCGACAGATGTAATTGTCAGACTATCAGTATCCTTCTGTGCATCAAAAATTGGATGGGAAAATCGTACTTTTTTTCTTTTTGGAATCGCATGCCTGGCTGCGGGACGAACAGGTGAGTTACGTAATAATTAAAGTACAGAATTTCATGGTATTTATAAATCGCAATACTGAGTCATAATAATTTAGACAATTTTTTATCATTGTTTCGTAGTAATTGCACATGTATCATCTTATAATGTGATAATAGCAACAAGTGTGCTCATTGGATTTGGAAAAGGCTTAAGAACAGTATTCATGGCACTTGTAATACCGTCACATGTCTCATTATCAAAACTGCCCGCAGCATCAGGAATACAATTAGCATCAAGCGGAATTATTTATCCGTTGTTAGGGCCATTGGTTGGATGGATTCATGATAAATGTGGAAATTATACAATTCTGCTTCATGTACTTAATATAATAACATATGCCACCATCATAGCATGGACCATCGAGGCTTGGATAACGTCAAAAAGCGCTAAAGAGACAAAATTAAAATTGGAAAATAGTGACAACTATCCATAATGTTAAAAAAATTTTGCATTATTAAATATACACGCAACAAGATAATTACGCGCTGTATCGTTATTGTTAGTTCTCATAATGTATAAATCAATTAGTTTTTGGAATGAATACTGGCGCTGGTAGAAATTATGCCAAAGAGCCTTATACTATCTGTGAAAGAAAGCATTCATGGCAGAAAACTATGACGGAAGAGTGTCGCTATTGCACGTCATTATTCATTTGAAAATGTAAATGTCTTAAATGTTAGTAATAAATAATAATTAAAATTGAACATAATTTTCTTTTTTTATTGAAAAACGTAATAATTGACAATTATTTTAAACAATATTATTGATTCATCGCTTATGGAAGAAGTTTCTAAGAATTATATGAAATTATCTGTGTGAAATATTTTTGTGAAAAATCAGCAAATGAATTGAGAAATATTTATTAAGACCATTTCGAAGTTTTGCATGAGTCTTTAGAAGATCTATAGAAAAAATAGTATTCTCTCTTTATTATTTTAACTGACAGGTTATACAAAAAGAGTATTACCAAAAAGTAGATTCAATAAGCTTTTTTTGTTTGTTTCTTTTATATGAAATTTAATACATAACATGTTCAAAACTTTTTAAAAAACCTGAAAACGTTTGTTGGGGCGTGTGGCTCCGTTGACCGTTGAAAATTAAAAATTTTCAATACTCCGGCTAGGGCCATGTGTATCTTAATTGCTCAGATATGGTTTCAAAAATAAATTTTGATGTTTGTTTTTTTTCTCAAAAACTATTGAAGATTGCGGAAAAAACCCACAATAAGGGCGATAGAGCTTTTTGCGCCGCAAAATATGAGCCGAAAACAAAGTCTCTATTCACATTCTACTTTGAGTTATTCAATGCTTAATTGTTCAAAATTGTTAAAAAATTGATTAAAAATGCTATAACTTTCAGGATAATAAAGATAGAAACATTGCATTAGGCTCAATTAAAAGTTCTAAAAAAGCTCTGTTACGAGATATGTGGGTTTTTTCTCGACCTTAGA
>MKYW01000131.1:293291-306543 GCA_015776835.1 Aphidius ervi | reverse complement strand
TACAATGATATACAATTGTATGCAATAACATGCGAAACTATCGGGTCAATTATAACATACAATAACATGCACTCAATTTTAACATGTTATTGTATACAATCATAATCGCATACAATTATATGTTATTATATACAATTCCACGTACAATATTTTTTCCCGGGATGTGCTTCAATATGTATGATTTTAATATCACTTGATAAAGTTAACAAACATTGTTTCGCTGCTGATGTACTTATTTTAGTTAATTTAAAACTTTCTAATTTTTGCATTTTTTTAAATCCATGTGTATCATGTTTCATGGTACGTGTTTTAAATGTTAAATCAATGTGTTTTAAATTCTTACAATGTAGACATATTAATTGTAAAATTGATGAATCAATTGTTAAATTACCAACTGTTAATGTATTTAGATAACGTTCACATCTTATTAATATACTTTTCATCGTTGGCAGAAAATCATTTTTCATTTCATCATCATTAACAATTGTCATTTTTTTTTCACTGATCCATGATTGTCGACCAATTATTGACCATCTGTAACAAACTTTTTCACAAACAACATGTTGAAAGACCAGTCCCAGTATTATTTTTCTACACAATATCTAGTTCTAAAATACGTAATTTATTAGGTATGAACAATCTAAATTATGATCCAGCTGGTAAAGATCAAACTCACCAAAGAATAATATTATTCCCAAAATTATTAAAAAGCAGTTCGATTATGGTTTTAAAAAAATTATTTTCATCAGATACTTTCATAAAAGAATTAAATACAAAACAAGCTCATGACATATTAACAAGAGGTACATCACTAAGAGATTTTTTTAATATATCATCAAAAATCACCAATAATGATGTTGAAAATTCTACTATTCATTCAGCAGCACCAACAAAAGATGATGATACATATAAATCAATTACAAAATCAAAAGATGCAAAATTATCATGTATCGATACAGATACAAATGTTAATGATAAAAACAAGGAAAAATCAAATAGTGGAAATGATGAATTAACAAAGAATAATAGTAGACAAAAAACACCATCTGTTAATAATAATATTAAAATTATTACCAATTCTGATGATAATAGTCAGGGCAGTATTAAAAATAAAATAAATAATAAACGTAAACGTTCACAGCTAGAAGTAACAGCTGAGGAAGAAAATTCAAATAAAATTTTACTCTCAGAATGAAAATAATGCTTTTTTTATTCATAAATAAATAAATAAATTAAGCATTGACAATCCATATTAAAAACAAACAATATTAAGTGACAGAAAATATAATTCAGTTATTACATGTGTGAAAATTACTTTAACATGTTTCAACATTTAATAATGTTTTTCTATTAATTAATAAAGGTTTCACGTTAATTATTAATTAATAATTGTTTCAATTGTTTTTTTATTTTAACATAAATATCAATTCTGGATACTTTATTACTAATTTTATATTCCCAATAACAAAAAAAAAACAAGATGAATCACAAATAATAAAATAAATGTATTTTATTTATTTATTTTTGGCTTTGGATGATTATTGAGTGATACAATGTTACCAGGATCTCTCTATTTTTATTAAAGTATTAATGTTATTTGGAGCATTATCATTACTCGGGTTAGAAATGAATCACCAGGTCAAATAAACTTTTCCTAAAAATAATAAATTGTTTTATTATGGTTTTCATGACATAATTATTTGATGATCATTCACCTACACTTGTTCTGTGTGATCTGTTTGGATCCTGCAAATTTTTTTATCCGTACCATTCAGCTGGTACTTGAGATGCATCATAATATAGGTATATTAAAATATTCATTGTTTATTTCCTGTTGAAAAAAATAACTTTTTATTTATTGATTATTCAGTATATTTGTTATCAGTAAAATAACAAAAATAAAGATTTAAAAGCTATGTCAAATCTTACCTTAAAAGAATTAATTATTTACAGATAATTTATTTTCATATTTATCCGGACGACTTACAAGTCTTGTAGTAATTACAAATTAAAGTTGTAAAACAGTTACATAGTTTTGATCAAGTGTCAAATTAACGTCAGACAATCTAACCTCGTTGTCAACTATCTAAAAATTTTAATTATTGTAATTATTTTGATTAAACCAAGTTAAATATTTGTTATTGTAAAAATTATATTTTGTGTTTAGTTGTTTAGATATTTGTGCCAAATAAAAAACCATAATAAAGATCTGAAAATCTAAATGTTTAGTTTTTATAAACCATGGCAATATTTATTTTATTATTGTCATTCTCATTTACCTTTCAATAGTCACTTTAATTTTCAATAAATAGACGAATTAATTTATTTATTAGTGTGTTAAATTATTTATCAATTATCAAATCTAAAATGAATATAAACAAAATAATAATATGACATATAAACACTGATAAACACAATGACACATGCCCACATGTTTTTTGTTGTTTTTGTTTTTCACAAGGTAATAGTTGACATGTACACCGTCAGATAACACTCCACTTGTTTTCTTATATAAAAATAAATTTAAATTCAAACTCAATTTTATCATCGATACTTTTATTTTTTTTCAATTATTATATGTCTATGTATTTATGGAATTAAAATTAAACTAAAAAATTAAAAAAGAGGGCATAAAGTACCTTTGTATTAAAAAATATATATTTATTTAATTGATAAATTATATAATAAAAATATTTGATGTTTCTATATATCAAAGAGATACAAAAGAAAATTTTTTGTTATAAAATTATATTGATATATTTATTAAATTCAAAAAAATTTTTTCGGTGGAAGTGAAACACTATCATGACCAGAAATTGGATTAGGCAAGGAAGCAATATTTTTGATCCATGTATCATCATTATCACTTGAAAAACATTCAACGGTTTCAAGGGTTTTCATAAATACCGTTGTGACACCACCAATAATCATCAATTGATTGCCTAAAATTGAAAAGAACAAATATAGTTTATTTAAATAAAATTGTTCCAACACATTGTTGTTTTATTAATTTGGAATCTAACCAATTGAGCTTGCTGAATGACTATGTCGTGCAATATCCATTTTAGTAAATTCTCGCCAAGTTCGATGAATAGGATCCCAAACATCAATACTATCAACACTTTCTGTTATTGATTGATCTGGTTGGGGTCTTCCAGCACCACCAATAATATACAAACGATCAGAAACGACATGAAGAGAAGCAAAACATCTTGGTGATCGAAGTGCATCAATTTTTATCCATCTTTAATATTTTTAATTTATTTATACAATAAATAGTAAATAGAGATATTTAAATTATATGAATATGACTTACGTATTTTTTAATGGATCATAACATTCAACATCTTTTAAAAGTGCATCACGTTTTGACATTGTCATACCTCCAGCAACCCAAATCAAATCTTGATATTTCGAACATGCTAAACCAACTCTTGCTATTATCATTGGTTTAACTATTCTCCAAAATCCTTCAGCAGGATCAAAAGCTTCAACACTCTTCAATGCTCTAAAAAAAAATTGAATTAAATCAACACTTTATAAAAACAAATAATAATTAATTTTCTACAACTCACAATCCATTTTTATCTTGACCACCAATTGCATACATTTTACCATTACTAACAATGAGACCAAAATTTTTTCTTGGTGTCAACATACCAGCTTCACGAAACCATTTTCTTGTTGATGGATCATAGCTCCAAACAGTTCCAACAACGTGACTTTTTCTTGCTGATAAATCATCACCAGGATGAGCTCCACCTATTGAAAATTACGTCAGTATCAAAAAACAACATGTCTTATATATTTTAACTTTTTTGTTTGCGTGTTACTTTAAAAAATATATTATGTAGTTAATTTAAACAGCTTAATGATTTTATTTTATATTTTTCTTTTATTTAAAATTATTCAATTGTAAATTCTAACCGACTAAGTATACTCGATCACGCAAAAATGCAACCGAGTGGTGGTGCCTTGGTTCTGGAATTTCGCCAACAAATTCCCAAGAATTGTCTTTTGGTTTGTATCTAAAAAATACAAAAAAAAATATATTCACAAACTTAAAATAATCATTATACAATAGCAGCTATAAACTTTTATAAATTTTTACCTATACATGTCTTTTCCAGTATTACCAATAGAGCCATAATCACAATGTGGATCAATTCCACCAATAACTAAAATAGCCTCACAGTCAGAAAACCACAAAGTATTATTATCTTGAGAATTTATTTGTGTTTGATTGATCATTGATGATGATACTTGATCTATTGAATATTTTTTATTCTCTTGTGATGAATAAGAATCATCTGAATCATCATCATTTGATTGTGAACTTGTTTGTTCATTAAAATACAATGAACTTGGTGGTTTAATAACATTAATTTGTTTTACTGATGACTTATCCTGTTCTATGCTTTTTTTGGGACTCATTTTTTCGACATTTGATCTTGCTGAATTTTTGTTACTCTGTAATTTTTAAAAACAATTATTATACTTATTTAGTTTTGTTATAATATACAATCATTTATTTACATGATAAACATTTTCAATATTTCTTGAGTTTTTTAATTGTTCATAATCAGTTGATTTATGAAAATTATTTATTAAATTTTTTTCATATCGACGTGGACTTTGTGGTTTTTGTTTTAAATTTTTTTTTTTTTCATAATTTATTGTACAATTAGTGACTCCACTTGTTGTTGCTCTTAGAGGCACAAGAGGGGGATGAAGTTTATGATAGTTTGATGATGACATAGACAATAGTTCAGACACTTTTTTAGCGTTTTTATTTTCATCTGAAGTTACTACTTTGATCTATATAGAAAATAATAATAAAAAATATAATTAATGGTGAAGATAAAAAGACAAAAATATCAGCAGAAGAAATATTATCAAACAAAAGGTGAACCTGGTAAAAATATATTATAAATATTTCATAAACAAAATTAAAAACTTTAAACCTCACTAATTTGCTGTCGAGTTTTGTAACCTCTATAAACTGCTTGAATTTTTGTTGCTGCAACAATTTCAACATTTGAATTTTTATTTATGACATCATTAGAAATACCGATATCATTTCGTTTACATTGATTAGATTTTTTCGTCATTTTATTATCAACAGTTCTTGTTTTAACATCACAACAAACCTGAAACAAAATTCAAAATTGGAAAACTTAGGTCTATCAAAATTCTGTTATTCCAAACTCACCTATAATTTTATTCTTCAAATCACATTTTTCAATTTCTTTTCAGCTCATATAATTACATAATTTTGTGTTGGTAAAAAATCATTAAAAAAAAAAAATTTCCCTATATTTTTCATAAAGTATTTTAGGCTTATTTTAAAGTGAAACTTTATTTGAATATAAATAAATTTATTTATAGAATTATAGTTTTTTATAAGAATGTCTTTTAATATACATTATATATTTATTTTTTTTCCGTTACAATTATTTTTTCTAAGTAATAATAATTGATAATGAAATTATCATTTTTTTTTTAATTTCTATTTCTGGTGACATTGATGATTTATTTTTGTATCTAAGTTATCAATTTTCTTACTCACCGGTTTCGAATAATTATTTCCCAATGAGCTTAAATATTTTCCTAAAAATTCTGGTGGCATTCTCATGCCAGATATTTTAGGCGAGCCTAATTGATCTGGACCTGGAACTTTTGAACATCTTGAAAACATGTTACAATTTTTTCTTGCTGAATGATCTGATATAAGTGAAAAAATTTTTAAAAAAATTACACTGTTATCAATAAAATTTCATTAATTTATCGATTAAAAATAATATATAGCTTTAATAATTTTTTTAAATTTTTTGCTCGTTACACAATACCTGGATTGACTTCAGAAATAAAATAATTTTGGCAAGGAACATGTCCTTTAGCTGTTGGAAGTGATTCATACTCATTTATAATTGATGTTTTATTTATTTTTTGATCTTGACATTTACGACTTTTCAATTCTAGTATTTCTTTTTGTTGATATTCTTCCAAATATAATAAAAATTCACGATATGTTGCGTAATTCTGAAATCAAAATAAATAGATTAATTAATTATTTATCAATAAATTAAATTTTTACAGTTTAAAACATTAAGAACAAGTGTTTTATAATTTTTCAAAAAGATAATTAATTTTATTTACTTTGTCTTGTCCAGCCCAATTTCTATTTGTTGGTTCACCAAGTCCAAGTAAACTGATCCAGTGATGATAATCCTCAGCCTGATTACTATACCAATATTTTATAATAACGTATCTGAGAAAATAACAGAAAGAAACGATTAAATTTGAATGTTGAAAAAAATAAATTTGACAGTTATAATAGCTATTATTACAGTGTTTTTTTTAAACATACTTTTAATTCTTTATATAGAAATAAAAAAAAATAGACAACTCAACAAAAAAAAAAATGATAAAAAAAAGATAATAAAGATGTACTCAAAATTAATCACGAGTAAAATAATTTAACTTGACGACAAATATATAATGAAGTTGAGGGAATAAAATAGATTTAAGGAACCACCTTTCATGGTTGATTTTGGGTTAACGAAGATGATCCAAAAAAAAAAAAAAAACTAAAGGGTGAAAAACACTCAACAATTCTCAGGGGTTCTAGATGAATTTCCTGCTTTCATCTACTACTCTGTTTTACTTGTTCAATATGTACAATGAAAATAGGCTTTTGAAGATGTTTCAGTGAGTGAGAGAGAGAGTTGAAATTCCATTGGGATACAAGTACTCTAGAGACATACTCATACTGAACTCAGACCTCTATCCGTTCTCAATGAGTATATGTATGTTTAAAAATTAAACATCAAGGTTTGTTAAGACTTAATTATTTTTTTACTATCCACGTGACTTAAATTAGATTTTTTTTTTTTCAACATTTTCAAATTATATTTTATAATAAGTTGTTAAAAAATTTTCTACAACTAATTTTTGTGTTAATTTAAAAACTAGGCAAACAAAAAAAAAAATATAAAATGTTAAAATATGTTCACGAGTCATTATTATTATATTAACTCAAAGTTTAATTTAGAAAAAAAAGGTTAAATCAACATTTTATATAACGAACCCATGAATTTTACCTTTCGTAAGGGTAACACAAAAGTTTTCCTTTAATTTTTAAACTGTAAATCTATTTTTTTATACTTTTAAAATCGTTATTAAACTATTTTTAATTATTTAAATAAAAAATTCTTACGCAAGACCATCATCAACCATTTTTTGAATTTCAGGATATGACATTATTTCCATAAATTCTGGATTTTCTGGATTACGTTTAACATCAACAAGCTGCCAAGGAGCAATAAGACCAAATCTTACACATTTCATAACTTCTAACAAATATTGTTTACGTTGATTCCAGTCATGCATTAACCATCTTACAGCAGACATTAAAACTTCCATTTCACTGTTGTTGAAAATTTTACAAATTTATTTATTTATTTATTTATTATTTTATAATTTTTATTTAGTTTTGATATATTCAATAATTACCTATTAACACTTATATAATTGGAACGTAAAAGAAGACACAATTCATCAACAGATAATTCAATAAAATCTTTTGTACTAACAAGCATTAAAAAAAATTTCATTATTCTTGGTATCATTAATTCCATGACAGCTGTATTACCAATTTTTTTAGCTTCTAAATAAAGTAAAAATGCTGTGTCTTCTGAAAATAATTCATCATTGTCGATAAATGCCCAGCATTGTTCTTCCAATTCTAAAAAAAAAAATCATAAAAATAATAAATATGTAAAATAAATTGACATTTCGTGATACAAAAAGTTTTTCAAATAAACATGATTGATCTTTGTCAAATATCTATGTAAAATTTTGAATGAAATTTTTTATCTATTTGACCTTTATATATATTTTTTTTTACTTTGATATAAAAAAGGATAGATCATGAAGAGAAAAAAAAATTATGATCACCTTTTATACCCAAGTATTGGGCAGCTGTAAATATTTCTAATATATTGTCTCGTCGTAGTAGATGACAGCTGTCAACAGTTGAACTTATCATCCAATCATAGATGATGGAAAATGCTCGTGATGTCACACTACTCTGCAAAATCATTATTGTATTTTTTATTAATTATTATTATCATAATTCTTTTTTTTTGCAAATAGATAGGATATTTATAAAATGGATTTTATTTACACATCAGATATAAAATAAATTGAAGATAATTTTTTTTTTTTGTTGGTTTTTATATTTATATTATAGATATTTAATTGGTTAAATATTGATAGAATTGATTGGATAACTTTTTTATTTGAAATTACTTGGAATCAATTTTTTTTTTAAATAAATAAAAGTATATAAATATGCGCAAGCACGTCACAAATATAAAGTGATTTTTTAAAATTATTTAAATTCTTTTAAATATAAAAATTAATGATATAATTTTTAACAAAAATTATAGAATAATCAAATGAACTCTTAAAATTAATGACATTTAATTAATCACGTTTTTTTTTACATATAAAAAATTTTATTATTAAATGAACTAATGACATTAATAATTGTTTTAATTGTTAATGGATTTGTAATTTTATTTTTAAATTAAATAGCCAGTTTCCTTTATTTTTAATTATAATATTTCTAATGAATTTAATTTGTTTATATTCTCTAAAAAATGTGACTATTACTTTCCAGTTTTATGATTAAAAAATATAAAAATAATAATAATTCATGTAAACTTTTAAAACCAAAAAAAGCTGATTGTTGAATTTTTCTTTAAATTTATTTTTCAATTATCCTTAAATATTCAAATTTGTATAAATTTTCTACCCTCATTGACTCGAAAATTAGTATCAAGTTTAGAGAAGTTATAAAATGGGTCCAAGGTCATTTTCTATGGCTCTCCCGAGACCCAGGGGTTTATTTCCTCCTCTTTTTCTAAATCATATATATACACTTCCTCTAATAAAATCTGCTGACATTTGGGGTCTCGTTTCAGGAAATGTATATCAAGTTTCTTTTATCTACACACTAAGCTCGTCATTCCAATAGAAAAAAAAGATGCACTTTTAATGTGACAAAGTTATTGATAAAAATATTGGATTATCTATTTTTATTACAGCTCAATAGTAATTTTGTTATATGTAATTATTTTGAGCTATTTTAATTCTAATAAGTGATAACCAATAAAAAAAAATTTATATAGGTCAAATGTGATTGATTTATCAATTTAAAAATTTTTTTTTTAAATACTTGTCAATTTTTATTTTAAGGGATGATGATTTTAGTTGTGCGCACGTGTTAATAGACTAATATATTATCGATGTTCATGAAATATGAACATCCCTCTCATTCAACAATTTATATATGTACTAGTTATACTCAAATGTGTATGTGTAATAAATACGTAGTACACAAAATCGTTGCCATGTCATGATCACGACATTGACGTTAAGTATCCAACAAAACACTCTTTGTTTGGCTTGAACATTTTTATGATTTTAACTCCCTTTTTTTTTATATAAGGTTTCAAATAATTTTTAACCTTGATAAATATATATTCTCTTTTTAAATGACTATAGAATTGTGTATATAATTGTATTTTTTTTCTTTCATATAAAGCTTTTTCTTTAATAAAGCTTATTATTGGCATTAGAAAGGCAAAAAAAATTTTTTTTTTCCTTTATAAAAGTGTGAATTATGTGATTTAAATATTTAAAAACTTTTTTATTTATTTTGTTGAATTTTTGTATTGTTATATATACCTTTGTTATTTTTTTTTTATTATTACGTATAAAAAGTTGAATAAAAAATTGTATTATGTTCTTTCTTACGGAAATAAATTAAATTTAATATTTAAAAAGAAAAAAAATTTATTAATTAGTAGGAAAAATTCAATTACTTTACCCCTGTTAAATCAATTTCATGACAATTTTTTTCATCAATAAATGTACTGTAACTTTGTAGAACCAGTAGATGGCAGTGGAATTCACCTTCATCGAGTTTGATAATGCAATCAGCATTCCTATGCAAAAAATATTATTATATAAATATTTTTTGAACTATTTAAATAATTATTAATTTTTTATGAATTAATTATTACTTGTAACTGGTGATTCTTCGTGCAAGTTCATCATATAAATTTGTTTTTTCTGGTAGAGTTATGTTGTCCCAATTGATGGGCTCTTCACCAGTAAATCCAAGTCTTGAAAAAAATATTACAATTTAGTAATTGAATAAATTATAAAACATTTACATTATTATTAAAAAAAAAAATGTATTTACGATGATAAAGGAAGATCATTGGCTTGATAATATTGTGTTTGTTGTTTTTTCGTCTCCATTTTTTTTTTTAAATTATTATCAATATTTGTTTTAATTAAATAATTTGAGTTATCTATTTTTGGAAGTTTTTTAATTTTTTGAAGATGATTTATTGTTGATGTTGTGATACCTGGTGGTAAATAATTAAATTTATTTTGACAATTTGTTTCTTGAAAGTTTTTTTGATTTTTCAATTCAGCTGTTACGTTGACTCTTGTATGACAAGGATCAGCTACTAAAACACTAACTTTTTTTGACTCAAAGATAACCTTGTTTAAAAAATAAATAAAAAACAAAATTATTACTTTGTAAAACACAAATTGTTGAGGGATCAAACATTGAGAAATTTGTTAAATTATCAAATTTAAATATATAAAGTTGTTATTAAATTACTATCAATTAATTTATATTATTAAATTAATTTAATTAGTAATAGAATTATGTGTATTTAATCTAATAACATTAAAGTTATTTGACTTTTAAAATAGCCAATGTCTAACCCCTCAAGAATTACTTGAACAAATTGATAAATTAAATTTTTTCTCTTATAAATACTTGATTAGGGACGATTTTCAAATTTCCACTTGGTGTCTGTTGAAATGGAAATCCTCTGACTCGTTTATCCATATGCTCAATACCACTATCATAATTGAATATTTGATCAACGTTTTTTCGACATTTAAAATGTTTCTTTTTTAAAAAATTTTCTTCACAAATATTTACATTTAATTCTTGATCTTTCAATTTACGATTACGTTTTTTTTTTTTACAATGTGAATTTGATTTTTTTTTACTTTTTAAAGTTTCAATATCTTTAATAATTTGTCTGAAAAAAATCATCATCAAATAAGATTGTTTTTTTTATATGAAAAAGGAAAAGTAAACAAATAAAAAAAAAAAATATTTGTCGTTTGATAAAATTAATTGGACACACCTTGTGACAATTTCGTGTGGTTCAGAATGTTGATTAAATTGAAGTGGTTGTGTGAGGATAGTTTGCTCGGATTTTGATCGACGAATAAGGCTCTTTGATATATTTGATGAAATTGATACACTTGGTTTATTTGAAATTTCCTTGTGGTATAAAATAACGACGCTGCTTTTACTACTGTCACCTTTGAGACAATTATTATCTGGCAATATTTTATGCAAATTAACTAGAATAAAAAATTAAATATTACTATCATCATTATTTAATTAATTTATTTATTCTTTTGAATTTCTAGTACTTTTATTTCCACTATTATGTTCAAGTGTATCCTGGCTTTTTCTAAAAAAAAAAAACAAACCGATAAAATTAAAATTAAATAGTTTTTTTTTTTCTACAGTTTAAAAATACGTTCATCTTAATTAGACGAAAGAAAATATAAAATTACTTTAATTTTTCTTCAAATATGTCACAAGGTTTACCCTCAATTTCTCTTTTTTTCGTTTGTCTGATTAAATTTTCTTGGTGCTGAAATCGAAATAAATTTTGACCCAATTTAAGTAAAGCTTTTTTTTTTTTTTTATCGTTCAACTTTTATATTATCAACGGATAGTTTTTATTTATTTATTTTTTTATTTATATATTATTACCTTGTATTTTTTTCTTTCATCAAAAAAATTGTTAAAGCTGGAGCTTCGTTGAAACGTTATATATTTTTTTTGTTCTAAATTTTATAAAATGAAATATTATATAAATATATATAATTTTTTTATAAGAAACATGAAAAAAAAAATCATGTTGAATCTATTTTAATATGTTTACTACAGATAATTATTTTTAGAAAATTCTTTAAATTCAACAACTTACTTACGTAATTTTGTTGTCAAAAAACTGGGACTATTATTTTGTAGGTCAAGATCAGATGTGTTTTTTGTCGACGTTAAATCATCTACTTTTAGCTAAATAATAATGATAATTATATAAAAAAAATATTGATAATTGTGGGTTTAAATAATTTGAGTAAATAAATTGATTGATAGGTAGCTTAAATTTTTACAAAATATGAGGTTAACTTACATCATGACATTGACAACCTCTTTGCATGTTACTCCGTCCTCATTTCAGAGAAAAGAAAAAAATCTTCAAGAAAAAAATGAATAAAAATAAAATAAATATATATATAACTATTTATGAATATATTTTTCAATATAATAATAAAATAAAAAGTTATGATTGTAAAACTTCTAAAGAGTTTGGCATTGGAAAAAGTTACCAACTAAAAAAATATAAATAAAAGAAAAATAGAAAAAAACAAAACACATAAATATAAGAATTGCTTGAAATAAGCTTATCAAAAACATAGGTTTAAAGAAAGGCTATAAATTTTAATAAAATTACTAAGCCATTTTTAAATAAAATTCCATAATTAGTGAAATCATAAAATCTAAAAATTTATTAATGAGCTTTTTTTAAAAAAAATATTAGAATTGAAAAATAAATAGATCAAATAATAGGGAAAAGAATAAATAAATAGTTAAACAAAGAGACAAACACTTAGCTTCTTCAAAGTATACTAATTAGTTTTTAAGTATTTTCGCTTCCTTTTTTTTTTCTTTTATATCAGAAAAGTCAGGTCATAATAGCTTTGTTTACCAGAATACGTTTACCTTTGAATTTGAAAGAAATAGAATCTACAGCTGTGTCAGCTGCTCTGATTATTGTGATTAAAATATGTTATTTTTATTAAAATGAACAGTTGGTATTATTAAACATAAAACCATCCATCGGCACTATAAAATAAAATATGATTTTGCCCGAGTGGAAATCTGTTCAGGCTAGCTTGATTTGCTCCCAATCTTGATCAATACTTGATCAATGTTGCCTTAACTCAGGAAACCTGATCAAGTTTTGATCAAGATTTGATCAAGATGCTTTATTAAGGACAACCTGCTCAAGATAGGATCAAGAAAACTTTAACTCGTCTGTGATAAGGCCGTCTTGATCCAAAC
>MKYW01000131.1:278209-291358 GCA_015776835.1 Aphidius ervi | reverse complement strand
TGTGAAGGTTCCTGTTATTTTATTAACCGAAAATTTGAAGTTTGCAAAAATTCAACTACATTGGTATCTGTGAGAGAAACAAATAAAGACAAAATATCAAATTTAAAACATCCACTTTACATTCGAGATAAAAATATATCAGCTATTTCGTCAAATGCTTTTAAAAATTTAACAATTTATCATCTTATACTTGAACTTTCCGATGAAAAATTAAATGTAACACAGGAGTCGTTCAATGGCTTGCCGCAGTTGGGAATATTGGAATTTTTTTCTGGGATCACGACCATAAAATATAATATGCTAATAAAGGCAAAATCATTATATCAATTAACATTGATTATTGATGGAAAAAATCAAGAGTATTTCAATAATAGATTAGATGAGTTTCGTAAACTAAAAATATTAAAAATTCATAAAAGTAATTTGGGAAAAATTAAACCTGATATGTTTATTAATTTTGATGTACCAATTGAAAAATTAGAATTAATAAATAATAAAATTGTTGATATAAAACCATACTCATTTGATCATCTTGAACAACTCACCATTTTAAAATTAGATAACAATAAAATAAACAAACTTGAATATGGGATATTTAATGGTTTGAAAAATCTCATGACTTTATCAGTTTCACGAAATCAATTGAGCAATATATCTCGTTGGGAAATTAATTACTTATTCAAATTAAAAAATCTTAATATGGCATATAATTCAATTGTTAATATTGAAGCTGGTGCTTTTGAAGGACTAAATCTAAATACTTTGGATCTGAGTTATAACAAATTACATATAATAAAATCTCAAAATTTTCAAGGACTAACTGTCGAATATTTGGATCTATCGAATAATCAAAATATTTATTTCCAAAAAGACGCATTTCTAGGTTCTAATATTACAAAATTAAAACTTGTTCAAAGAGGATTCATGGATAATTGGAAACTTTCCGTGTCAACAAATATTACAATTGATGAGTAAATTTATTCGATTAACTTTAAATTATAAAGTTGAAAAAAAATTTAAAATGTTGTGCTTTAATGGAATTGACTTTATTAAATTCTAATAAAAATAAAAATTTATGGTTTATTGTCATTATTTTAATGGCAAATTAATTAAATATTGGTCAAATAAAAAAAATTATGAAAATTAAAAAAACAAAGGACCTTTCTTTATTCTTTTAAATATCATTACAAAAAAAATTGTATTATTTTTATCTTTGTATGTACATTTGTCGTATATATTTCAAATATATATAATTATGTCATCGAAATTCAAAAAAAATATCTGAGACATTTTCGTTATCAAAAAAAAAAAAAAAAAAGGCTATTAACATACAGTAATTAGCGAGGCATTTATATTAGAATAGAAATGATGAACATTGACACAAATACAAAAATAATAATAAAAAAAAAATAAAATTTAACAAAAATCGAATGATCGGAAATCCCCAAAAAATTATTGGGTAACATCCATCAAGAATACGTCAAATCGTATGATCCATTAGAAACTCAATTTCATACATATACATGTATAGTGGCAGTCATTTTGGAAGTCATGAAAAAATATGTCTAATATAAAAAAAGAGCACATTCCTCACACATATCCTTTGTTTAAATTCTTATCATTGCAATCTCACAAAAATAGACCCATTTTTGTTATCATTTTTTTGTTTGTTAACTCCTGGCATTCACGTGAAATTCACTATATAATAAATCAACAAAAAAAAACTTAATCCCACTATTCTAAAAGTGACAATATATTATTCTCATATTTTAATCCCAAACAATATATATAAAAATAAAAATACTATATATCTCTAAAAACCTTGTCGTCTATTCTATCTAAGATTTACAGGCTTGAGTTAATGTGAAAGACGATCATTCTATATGATTTGATCAAAAAATAAAATGAAAAAAATAAAAAGAATATAATGAAGTTGTAAGAGTTTGAAATACAATAAATATATATATATAGAAGTTACCACACAGGGTCAGATTTATATTAAGTAAAACGATCAAGAAAAAAGTAGTTATATATCCTTCGATTTATTTTATTTTCTTTTTATATATACATTTTGACATAAAGAAATAATAATAATAATAGAAGAATATAAATAAATAAAAAAAAAATGTAACTTACAACATGTAAAAAAGGAAAACCCCAAAACTTTTCGTTGAAAAAAAAATAAATATATACATATATGTATATCAAGAGGCACGGTAGTGCCTCGAGTCAAGTATGAGAAAGAAATATATATGTGTTGATGAGAATATGTGTGAGACGAAATTAACTACTACTACCGTGCCTTATTATACATCAAATATTTTGTCCCCTTCCGTCTCAAATCTTTTAGAAATTTAATTAAAATATGATAGAGTTGAATGAGGATGTTGAGGTTTGGTAATGATCCCATAAATCGATGTCAAGCTTTTTTTTAAAAAAAAAATCAGATTTTTTAATTGCGGTAATATATATTTAAAGCATAATTGATATTTACGGTCTTTGCGTTTTTATCAAATCGACCAGATTTCTTCCGTTCAGTTGGTAAAACTTTACAATTACTTCTCTTCTCTTTTTTTTAGTGTTTATATTTTGGCTGCACTGCAGTATGTTATTATTTGTTTGTATGCATGACATAACCTCTAAACTAATTTGACAGCATAAATAAATTGTTTACTTTACAAAAAGATGTGATATCTCAACAAAAAAAAAAAACAAGTTTTTTTTACAAAAAAAGTGTCAAGTATTCGAAATTGTCACTAATTGTGTGTATATTAATTAAGATGTGATACCAGAAAGACAAGAAAGAAATATATTTTTGACGTTGTAATTAAGTCTGAACTATTGAAAAAAAAAAATTTTAAACTTGACCCCACCTGGTTTTTCCCAAATAAAATTTCAGTATTCTCTAGACATATATTTTACATCAGGTGGGGTCAAGTTTAAAATTTTTTTTTTTCAATAGTTCAGACTTAATTACAACGTCAAAAATATATTTCTTTCTTGTCTTTCTGGTATCACATCTTAATTAATATACACACAATTAGCGACAATTTCGAATACTTGACACTTTTTTTGTAAAAAAAACTTGTTTTTTTTTTTTGTTGAGATATATATATACAGAATAGTACTTGAATGAAGAGTAAAGGGGTGTAGAGGTGATATAGTAAATGTTTATAAGAAGGGGATTGTTTGTTAGCCTGAAAGAGAATAGTGAGTAGGGCGTAAACAAGAGGGTCAGGTTGAGGCGGGTTGAGGTGGATTCAACGTGGGGCTGATTACCCATTGGGGTGTGAAGTAGGAGAAATGAGGGATGATGGAAATTGAGGGATGGAAAAAAAAAAAAATAAATAAAAAAAAAAGGATAATATACATGAACGTGGGACTGGTGTAGAAATGGCGTGTGCTTGGCAGGCTGCATCGATCGTCTCTGCGTCCTGGTGACCTCGACCCAATGCCACCCTCTTTCACTTATACTCATCAAAACTAGGTACACAAATACATACATGTTTATATTATAAAAATAAACCCCAAAAATACAAAAATTTTATTTATTTATTATTTAATTTTTTTATCTATTATGTTTTAATAATTTTTTATTTATTCTATTATGTGAATAAAATTTTTTCAAAGCATAATATATGTACAGCTACACACAAATACCATAATGTTTGACCTAAAATATTGTCTGACCTATATTTAATTTTTTAGTAATTTTATTTAAAAAAAATTAATTATTAATAAATTATAAAAACTACAATTATAATTATAATTATTAATAATTTCAATAGTTATTTAATGAATAATGAAAAATTATGATATTAAAAAAAAAATAGGAATTTATTAAAAAACATAAAATGATATAAAAATAAAAAAATAATATATTATAGTGGATGACATATTTTAAAATAAATATATATATGTGTTCTACTTTTGGTCCATTTGTACGAATTAAACGTGTTGTTATATATACAATAGAAAAAAAAATAAAAAAAATAAAAAATTATATATAAAAGAGAGGGTTAAATTTGCAAATGTAGACTTAAAGTGAGTGGGGAAATAAAATTTTGTTGTAATTTATATGTATGTATATATAAAAAGAAGGAAATGGAAAAAATTGGTAATGGGTTTAATGGTATATATTGGTGGGGTTAAGGACGAGGCAAGAGGGATGACAAGCGGAGGAAGAGCAAAAGTTCGTGAGTTACCAAGGTTACACCCGCGTCATGACCACCCCGCGGGCGTTTTACTATACCGTCGTTCGTTCGACATCCCTCTTGGTCTATTTTCATCCCTACCATAATTGTGAAAATTCTGCTATATTACACAGTCAACATTTCCCCCACACATACAAATATACAATGAATCCAGTATCATTTACGACACACCTCCTAGATCATATTTTCACCGTTTTTTTTTTTTTAAACAATAATTTTTTTAGTTAATCTTTATATGTTTTTTTATAGAAGCATAATACTGTGTACTTACTCCAAGAATTTATCTTTAAAATTTAACGATAAATTTTTATGACTACATTGAGTACAACTGGCTACGAGAACGACTAGAAAAACTACATCCGACTTCATAATTCTACACAAGAAAGGACTTCATGCTAAAAATAAATCTAGTATAATTCTCAATGTAATCTTTTTTTTTTCTCTTTGGATTATAAATATATTATCATTTTAAAAATAATTACATGTCCACTGTTTTTTTTTTCATTGTCTATTTCGTTTAATCAATCATTTTAATTCTCGACTTTTAAAAGAAAGGCGATTAATATTAAATGTGTACCATATCATCCTAATTTTTTATTAATCGATTGATTTTTTTTTTAGAAAAAAAAAAAAAACAAATATAGAAATATTTATTTTTATTTTTTATCATTTTAACATTTTATTTATATATTTTTTAATTTATTTATATTTTTTATTTTCTGTACACTAGGTATTGAATTAAAAAAAAAAAAACATAGAAGCTAAATAAAAACAATTGGAATTTAATTATTAATGCATAGATGGTTATTTTTCCTGAAATTAATCTGTTTTTATTTATTGAAAAAATAAATTGATTAATGATAAATACAAATTAATTTTTAGATGAAAACAAAAATATTGATTTTTTGTCATTTCTTGAAATATTATAATTTTATTAAAATATAATTATGAAGTTATTTTTTTTAAAATTTAATTTATGAAAAATATATTTTTAAAATTATTTATTCCAATAATTACAATTCAAAAATCACCTTGTAATTATTATTATTTTGTTTTAACAATATAAAAAATTTGATTGTTGTGATTAAATTATAAAATATATATTTTTTTTTCTTTATTTTGATAACACATATTAGTCATTAACGACCTGTTTTTATTTTTCGTTAGATTGTGTTGAGAAGTCGTTGATCTATATATGTAGTTTGTCAATGTTTGCCGATAGTTATGATGTCCGTTGCATTTGAAAGTCCCCAATAAATTTTATCACCTCCTTGAATATTCAAATTTGTGACGAATATTAATTGGCAAATCATATTTTTAAATGAATTTGATTCAATAAGACTAATTCCATTCATTGAAAGATCCAATACTGCACATTTAAGTCCAGTAAACATTTCCTTTTTAATGACTGTCAACTTGTTGTATTTTAAATCCAATAATTGTAAATTCAATCCATGAAATGCTTTATCATAGATATCATTAATTTTATTATGACTAAGTGTGAGATTTTTTAATGACTTGAGATTTCTAAATGTGTCATTATCAATGTCTGTGATTTTTTCATACATAATTTTAAGATTTTCAAGATTATGTAAACCAGCAAATGATTGAGATTCTATATACTGTATACTATTGTTAAAAAATTCCAATGACTTTAATTGATAAAATAACAAAAAAGATTTTTTCGAAATTTTTTTAATATTATTTTCACTTGAAAATATAAGTTGTGTTAATCCTGATGGAAAATTATCAAATGTTGAAATATTAATATTTTCAAGATTACTATTAAATAGTGTAAATGTTTTTAAATCCAATAACTCTTGACCAAGTGATTCCAAGGATTGTTTATGACCATCGATTCTGATTGACAAATAACTGATATGTTTAATATGAAAAAATAAATTTGGTTCAACAACAACAATACCAGATATTATATTTAGTGATCGTAGTATTTTTAAACCATTGAATGAGTCTTTTTTTAAAATTAAATAATCATTTTTAAATTTAATTGTAAGCTCAATGATATTTATATCCTTGAATGCTTTTGGTGCAATTGTTGTTAGCTTTGTTTGATCAATATACAAAACGCCTGATGATTTATTTGTATTTATATCATTCACAGATAACAGAGTTGTTGAATTTTTACAAATTAAAAATTTATCGTGAATAACTTGACAAGAGTTTTTAGTATCAGCACTTACATCAGCCAATAAAAATCCACACAATATACATGTAATAACAGTAAAAAATTTTTCCATGATTTATTGTTATATTTTTAAATAATAAAATTAAAAATTGTCAATTGATTTGGTTGAATAAATTTTTTAAGCACACTCAATTGAACTCTACATCACAACTTGATAACTTTCGTTCGAATAATGTGTTATGAAAGATAATAGTTGAATTGTTAATGGATCATACGATTCTGAGCTGATGTTACTTAACATCTTGTTGGGGATTTCCAATCATTCGATTTTTGTTATTCTAAAATATTTTTAACGTTTAACATTTTTATTTTATTATTTCTGTATTTGTGTCATAGTATCCATCGTTTCTACAGTCTACACTAATGTAGAAGCTTAATTACAATATGTTGATAGCTTTTTTTTGTTTGTCGATAACAAGAATGCTTCGATATTTTTTTTTAACGTTGATGACCTAATTACGGATACATTTTTATTTATAATAAAATATTTAAAATGTCCATCCTTGGTTTTTCAATTTTTATAATTTTTTTTTTTTATATACATATATTGGTTTGATAATTAATTGAATTATTATTAAATTATTAAAATAGTAAGCATTGAACTATAATTCTTTTTTTTGAGATCTTTTTAATTCTCATTATAATATTTATTATTATTGAATTATTAAATTAGCAAAATTGTCTTACTTTTTTTTTATTATTGTTGATGATAATTTTTTTAATTTATTTTTTAATTTATATTTGGAAAAATAATTTCTAAAATTTACTCATCAGTTGTGATATTTGCTGATATGCCAAGTTTCCAATTATCCATAAATTCTTTTTGAGAAAGCTTTAAATTTGTAATATTAGCACCTAAAAATGCGTTTTTTTGGAAATAAATATTTTGATTATTCGATAGATCCAAATATTCAACAGTTAGCCCTTGAAAAGTTTGAGATTTTATTATATGTAATTTGTTATAACTCAGATCCAAAGTATTTAGATTTAGTCCTCCAAAAGCACCAGCTTCAATATTAACAATTGAATTATATGCCATATTAAGATTTTTTAATTTGAATAAGTAATTAATTTCCCAACGAGATATATTGCTCAATTGATTTCGTGAAACTGATAAAGTCATGAGATTTTTCAAACCATTAAATATCCCATATTCAAGTTTGTTTATTTTATTGTTATCTAATTTTAAAATGGTGAGTTGTTCAAGATGATCAAATGAGTATGGTTTTATATCAACAATTTTATTATTTATTAATTCTAATTTTTCAATTGGTACATCAAAATTAATAAACATATCAGGTTTAATTTTTCCCAAATTACTTTTATGAATTTTTAATATTTTTAGTTTACGAAACTCATCTAATCTATTATTGAAATACTCTTGATTTTTTCCATCAATAATCAATGTTAATTGATATAATGATTTTGCCTTTATTAGCATATTATATTTTATGGTCGTGATCCCAGAAAAAAATTCCAATATTCCCAACTGCGGCAAGCCATTGAACGACTCCTGTGTTACATTTAATTTTTCATCGGAAAGTTCAAGTATAAGATGATAAATTGTTAAATTTTTAAAAGCATTTGACGAAATAGCTGATATATTTTTATCTCGAATGTAAAGTGGATGTTTTAAATTTGATATTTTGTCTTTATTTGTTTCTCTCACAGATACCAATGTAGTTGAATTTTTGCAAACTTCAAATTTTCGGTTAATAAAATAACAGGAACCTTCACAGTTATTGAACACCAACGATAATATTATCACTTGAAAAATTAATAACAATTCAAAAGATTTCATTTTAAAAAAAATTAAATATTTTAATCACAATAATCAGAGCAACTGACACAGCTGTAGATTTTATTTCTTTCAAATGAAAAATCCAATGTATAAAACCACTAATAACTAACAGCGAAATAAAGAACTTCTGACCTTGTTGCTCTTATATATACATACATAAATAGTCAATAGAAAAAGAAAGAAGTGGAAATACTTAAAAATCAATTAGTATGTATTCATAAAACAAAATCATATTTTATTTTATACTGCCGATAGATGGTTTTATGTTTAATAACCAACTGTTCTCATCAAAGGAGGTCAATGAATCATTATATATTAAATTCCAGACATTCATGTACGGGATTTACTATACAATATTATCTTATTAATTAATTAATAATTATTTATCTATTTTCTTATTTTCTTTTTTTATTTATATCCATATTTATTCATTCATAATACAAAACAAAGGAGTGTATGAAAGAATAAACACTGTAAATATTATATATCTATTTGAACCGAAATAACATTGAACAATAATTATATATTCCGGTGAAAAAGAGAGAAGAAGTAGAAATACAGAAACATTAATTAGTATATTTCATACTTACATAATAACAATCTGTTTTTATCAAAAAAAGTCAATCAGTCATTATATCGATATTTATTTATATTCGATCACATTCGATCACGTGTTTGCGAATGATTCATTTGTTGATTTATTAATCTACTTATATTCATTTACATTTTTATGGCTTTATTAATTTGTTTATTCATTTGTTTTTTGTTTATTTAATAATATAAAACAGAAGAATTTATGGAGAATAAATCTTTTATATTCATTTAAACTAAAATAACATTTAGTCCTATTGAAAAGAAATTTAGTAATACAAAAAAATCAGATTACTTATGTCCTAAACAGAAGATTTTTTATCAGTAAAAACTTGTGTTGTTGACAAAAGTCCCCAGGTGCTTTTATCAATACAAATCTTGTTACCATAAAGATAAAGTTTTGTAATTTTTGTATTATTAAAAGCATTTTCTGAAATTTCATTGATATGATTGTCGGAGAGATCCAATTCTTCAACAGTGAGATTATTAAAACTTTCTTTTTCAATAATAGTTAATTTGTTACTTCTTAAATTTAATTTTGTAAGATTTAAACCAGTAAATGCATCTTTTTCAATTTTATTTATTTGATTATTCATCAAATCTATTTCTTTTAAATTTTTCTGACAATTTAAAATTTTTTTTGGTATTGTTTTAATTACATTTAAATTTAGGTTCAAATTAGAAAGCTTATTTAGTCCATTTATATTCAGTGAAGCCAAATTATCAAACTTTGGATTTTGCTGTAAAAAAAAAAAGAAAAAAAATTGAATTATTAGACATATTAGTTAATATGTTTTAACATTTTTTTATTTAAATTGTGTACAATTATATCAACTCAAAAATAATATGCTAAAGTTAAACACATAATAACAAAAAGTCAAGAATAATTTTATTTTTATACTTTAAATTATAAAAATAAAAAAATGTTTATTCCCATAAAGTCAGAGCTTTTCAAGAATTTAAAATCTTTTTATGGTAATTTTTTTTTTTTGTATTGAAAAGAAGTTGAACAATAACAAAGTTATATTTTTAGAATTTATAAAACAATACTTGAACTCTGTGTAACCAATTATTTAATAAATGAAAAAACTTTCAATAACAAATAAACTATAATAATCAAATAATTTTCTTACCATAATTTCCAGTGATTTAAGATTTTCCAAATCGTCAAATGATTTATCCGAAAATGATACAATATTTTCATCACTAATTTTTAATCGTTTAAGTTGTTTCAAACCAACAAATGAATGATTATCAATTATTGTTAAATTATTTGAATTAATTTGTAAATAATCAAGATTTTTAAATGAATAGAATGCATTTGATTTAATTAAATCAATATTATTATGTGATAATACAAGAGTAGTAATTGTTGGATTAATATTTAAAAATGTATAATTATCAATCACTGATAAATTACTTTTTAAAATTGTCAATTGTGATAAATTTTTGATTTCTAATAATCCATTTTCAAATGTCTGTTCTGTTCCATTAATTGTCAATGACAAATACGTCAATGTATTTATTGATTTGAATAAATTTTTTTTTAATTTTACAACACCGTCAAATAATTTTAAAGTTTCTAATATTGGCAAACCAGTAAATGAATCTAGATCAATAATTAATTTTTGTGAAGCAGTATTCATTATTAATGTTGTTATATATAAATTTTCAAATGCACTTGACTCAATTGATGAAATATTTTTATCGTAAATAATTAATGTATCAGAACACAGTGATTTTATTTTACTTGTTATATCTACAGACACTAATTTTTTATCGTTTTTACAAATTTTAAAACATTGTTGTACTTGACAATCAGTATCATTATTGAATGAATAAATACATGTCAAACTAATGCCACAAAGAAATAATAGTTTAATGAATAATTTCATTATGAAAATATAATTTTAGTGTATATATTTTTAATTTTCTTTCAAGCAACAACAGTCTACTATTGGTTTTAAATTTAATCTGTTTGTTTGTCTGGATTTAAAGTCATTTATATAGTCAACGATGACTGATAACATTTTTATTGTTAAATTCAGGTCGTCTGGACTTAATGATTGAATTCTAAATATAATTTTTTATTTTGATACGTCTAGTCAGTCGATTTTGATATGATAAATTTCTAAATATAATTTAACATATTTTGTTATATTTTTTATTGTTGAAAAATTTAATTTTTAGTTATTTACAAATTTAATTTAAATTGTCTAGACAAAGATTTTCAAAATTAGAATTATTATGTGATTTTCACTTACCTTAACATTCATGCCCCGGATAAATGTATCGCTTTAAAAAAAAAAACTAAAAAAGAAATTGAATTTATTTTTTAATCAATTATTTTATTTTCCATTTCTTTTATATATTTTCCGAGTATAATTTTAAAATTAATATAAAAATAAAGTATAAATATTAGATCATTTTTAAATCAAATTTATTTAAAATTTTACATATTTTTTTAACAGTCTAATTTATGTATAGAATAAATTAAAATTTGTTACATTCAATTAATCGTTTTTATGTACATAAATGTTACAAGTTTCGTTAACGAGAATTAATTTTTTTCTTTTTATTAAACCAAACTGTTTCAAAATGTCTTAATAACATGCAAAAAATTTACGTCATTACTTGAAAAAATAAAAAATGTATTCCTTTTATGTTCTTTTGAAGAATCTGACTAAAAAAAAAATAAAAAATATTATTGTCTGCATAATATTGAGGGTGTCAGGATTCGTTCGTGCAACTGAACAATATAAATCGATCTCAAACTCCGATAAAAGTATAAAACACACGCGATTATACTAGATAGTTAGGTAATATAGAACGGTAGCATGTGTATATATATTTTACTATCATTAATAATCTGATCGATCGATTTTCAAGTTGCTCCGGGAAACGTTATGTAATTTACTAAAATCTATACGTATATACTTAATGATTTTATATTTCAATATATCTATATTTTACGTTTCAATTTTACTATTAATATATAACTACATTATTTTTATAATTATATTGTATCATATTTTTTTATATAATTTTTATTATTTATTTCATTTTTTCACGAGTCAAAAATATATAAAAAAAAAAATAATTAACCTGGCTATAAAATAATCACATTATTCATTGATGTACATTTGATATAATTCATTTGATTTTTATTATATGGTAGTGCTTGATTATTTAATGTGAAACATTTTAGCTAGGCTAATTAAGCAATTAATTTTGCTTTACGTTGTTGAAACTGTCGTGTCGTCGTCATTCACAATGTTTGTATGTTGTCTTCTCTAATATAAACGCTTGCAATTCCACAACTTTAATTTCAACATGGCATGTGCATTTGAGATCGTCTTTCTTTTATACCCTCATCAACCAACACAGCTTTCCAACAATGCATTGGTTTTTTACAAGCAAAACTATACATATTTCAAATAGCATATAAACATTACACCGTTAAAAAAAAATGTAAAATATACATAACATTTTTTAAATGTCAAAATAAATCTATCTTTTTTTTTATATCAATTTAACATTTTAGCTTGAATGTTCAAATTTAACACTTAAAAAATGTTTGAATTAGTCGACGTTTAAAAAAATCGATCGATAAAGATTCAACTTATAAAACTAAGGTTTTTTTTCTGTCCATTTTGCACATTATTATTATTATTGTTATAAATTTGTATAGATAAAAAATAAAATTTACTATTTATTTACTTTTTTATCATTAATTTACTGAATACAATTTTTAAATTATGTGGAATAATAAATATGTGCAATTTTCACTGTATTTTCAATATTGAGATTGTTATAATAATATCAATTATTATTAAAAACTTCAGTTATAACAGAGAAGTTCAGAGAATACTTGTTTTTCACCTATTCTCCGTATTTTTCCGCAACGAACAATTGAAATTTCTCCGTTTTTTCGTTTCGATTTTTGTATATTTAACTAGTTTTTTGGATACAGGAGTTTGAAAAAGTCGTACAAAAGCCCCACTTTCTGAGGATAAAATAGAGATAGCCTGATGCTATCCTGATCAGGCAATTTGTAAAATTTGAAGAAATAAATTTGATACTTTTTTCTTTATCCATTTTGGATCCTGCTAGCCTTACTCTATCCTTAATAGGGATAGCCTGATCCATTCTGGATCAAGACTGGATCAAGAAAAAAATATTTGAAAACAAAATAAATTGAATATTTTTACCTTGATCAAGTTCTGATCCAGAATGGATCAGGCTATCTCTGTTAAGGATGTAATAGAGATAGACGGATGCTATCTTGATCAGGCCATTCCTACTCTATCTTTAATAGGGATAGCCTGATCCAGTCC
>MKYW01000131.1:237520-266618 GCA_015776835.1 Aphidius ervi | reverse complement strand
AAAAAAAAAAAAAAAAAAAAATCAATTCATCATTCAAATGTCTTTTTCCCTGCAATTGAAATATTTTTTATTTTCCTCTATTATTTGATTGAGAAAAATAAAATATAACATGCTGACATTTAAAAAAAAAAAATAATAAAAAAAAAAAATCTATACATGTGTATTTGAGGGTTGCAGAAACTGGAAAATAATTTTAAAATCTAAAAATATATATTTTTAAAATGAAAAGTAAAAATATAAAAAATATATAGATAAAGTGCGCACTAGTGAATGGTCTTCAAGGGTGCGTGGGTGGTTAGTAAATTGAGGAGGCTGACCTAGGCCTAGGAGGGGATGAAAAGTAGGGGTAGTTTTAGCTGGGATGGCCCGGGCATGTACTACGCTTTGCTTTGGTGTCGTTCCGGGATTTGCAGCCCCTTGTTGCTATGCAACCATTTCAACGTGACGTCAGATATGACGTCACATTTACGACGCCCATATTTTTTTTTTTTTTTTTTTTTTTTTTTTTTTTTTTTTTTTTTTTTTTTTTTTTTTTTTTTTTTTTTTTTTTTTTTTTTTTTTTTTTTTTTTTTTTTTTTTTTTTTTTTTTTTTTTTTTTTTTTTTTTTTTTTTTTTTTTTTTTTTTTTTTTTTTTTTTTTTTTTTTTTTTTTTTTTTTTTTTTTTTTTTTTTTTTTTTTTTTTTTTTTTTTTTTTTTTTTTTTTTTTTTTTTTTTTTTTTTTTTTTTTTTTTTTTTTTTTTTTTTTTTTTTTTTTTTTTTTTTTTTTTTTTTTTTTTTTTTTTTTTTTTTATTTCGACACAATTATGCCTAAACGTTAATGTTCTACTTTCATTTATTAATTATTTCAATTTTTTTTAATCGATAATTACTTTCCAGATATAATGATGAGATGAAAATTTTTATAAATTTTTAAAAATTCTCAAAGATAATTGAAAGATAGTTGAGAGTATATTTTTTGAATTTAATTTTTAGTAAACTAATTATAGAATTTTATTTATATTTTGACTAATTATCTATTATTATTATTTAAATTTTTTATTGTATTTTTCTTTGTTTCAAAAAATGATAAACACTCCTGACCTTACCAAAAAAAAAAAAATGTATATATTCGAGTCCAGAGTTTTCATGTCCCACCAAACATAGCTGATCAAGCGTATATTTTTGCCTTAAATCTCTGCTTTTAAGTACTTTGTCCTACATTTTTTATATTTTTATATTATTTTTTTTTTTTTAGCCTTGTATATATTCTGGCATCGAAAAAAATATATCCAATCGAAATACTCTGCCAATTGTAATTTGTCTGTATTATTAATGCATCATATATATGTCAGTTTCTTTTTAATTGTTTTTTTTCTTTTTCATTGTGAGCTTAAACACAGACATTTTTAGAGGTCAGATCGCTTGGAAGCACAAAGCAAAAATTTTCAAAAACACTATCTCCACCCCAATTGGTATCAACTTTCAATTTACCAATACAAAAATCTCTGGGAAATATTTTTCAATGAAAATCATGAATAATTATAGTTTTTTAAATTAATTTTAGGTATTTTTATTTTTTGAATTTCAGTATACCCTAATACCTCAAGTCATTTTACTGGTTTTTCTAAACATTTCGCCAGTTTTTGAGTTTTTTTTTTTCATCATTAGTAGATTAAAAAAAAATTTATTATTATTTTAAGATTCAAGTATTTTAAAAGAGACTTTATACATCAATTTGTATATTATAGCTTTTTAAATTTTAAATTTGTAAAACGTTATTTTCAATTACTTGTAAAATATTTAAAATTTTTTGCAAAAGCATTCACTTTTTTTTCTTTAAATTAGGTACGTGTTTTTCACTTGGACCGAGTAATTGAATATATCTCTCTCTCTTTTTTTACCTGTCACCTTTACGATTGTACAAATTGCCTTTACAAATAGTGACACAAGTCCAAATTAATACACCTAGACACATCAGAAAATATCTGTATAGAAAAAAAATAGAAACCTTAGAAATACACCTTGTATTGCATAAAATTAAGAAAATAAAATCAAATAACGAAAAAGTAATTCTATATATACACTTTTCGAATTGTATTAGTTGCATTACACAATTTGTAAAGTTAATTCAATTGCCAGTTAAATTGTTCTTACATATTATTTTAAATAAACATTATTTTTAACTAAGAAAAATGTGGGTATATTTTAAAAGTGGTTAATGAAAATTTTAAATAAACAAGACCATAAGGTTAATAAATTTAAAGTAAAAAAAAATTTTATTATATTACTTTATAGATAACCGAGAATTTCACTTTTATGCTAAACAGCCTTGCAGAAAAAAAAAATACCAGTTACTTTGTAACCCTCAAATATGTGGCTTAACCATTATTGTCGACAAATGTGATTAACTCACAAAGTGCATCTACTGAACCACTGCACTTGTATACATTCCCTTATACCATCGTCATTTAATTATTTTTATAATCAACTTAATTTTTCTTATCCAATTCTAGATACTCATTTTTTTTCTGCCTCAAATCCTCAAAGTTTATCAATGAGAAATCATCAGTTAAAATAAGTTGAAACTTTTTTTTTTCTGTTTGTTTATAGATCTATAAATAACATTATGGTAAATAAAAAAAAAAAAAAGTTGAAAATATATATTATTACTATTATTTTTCATACTTTATAAAGGCAAAAGTTAAGTTCAGTATAAGAGGGGTAATTGGAAACTTTTGGATTGCAAATCTCTGTTGGGTAGCAAGCTCATTTTTTTTTTTAAATCTAATTTTATACTTTGAAAAAAAATTAGTCAACAAAATTTTTTAGTAAAAGTTTAAAAATTGACTCACTGAATATCTATTAAATTTTTATCTGGACTGACAAAAAAAAAAAATCCATTTTATTTTTAATATGATTACATGAGTAGCCTCGGAAAAAATACCTTGTTGAAATATGATAAAGAAAAAAATATCCACTGGCAAGTAAAAAATAAATGAACAACGTATATGATAATTATTTTATTATTCTTTCTTATAAAAAAGACAATTATAACTCTGATAACTCGTCACCTGAATGGTCATTGATTTCTGGGTTTCTTTTTTTGTTTTTCTCACTTTCCTTTTGTATTATTTTTTATGTTTTCTTTGTTTTTATTGCTCAGAGGGAGATATTTGACTAGAGTAATTATCTTGAGGATATTTTTATTTATTATTTACTCGTGATCACCGTTTATATATAAGCATCTCGTGTTTTCAAAAATAGTAAATTTTATAAATATATACATTTAGAGAATTATTATTAGAGATATTTCTCGTATATCGATTGATTTAAAAATAGCAAAATTATATATATATGTACTTTTTTTAATCTTAAAACTGAGTAAACTAAACTGGGTTAAGCATAATTAATTGAATTTCGTATCTATCACCTACAGCCAATCGTGAACCCCCCAGCGATTAACACTCACTGGGCAAAGTTCCAAGGGTAGTTTGATAAGTTGACTATATAGTACATCCTCCATGACAAGCACCCTTCTCAATGACTATCTGTATTTGATAGACAATCGAGTCTCGTTACTGTCAATATCAAATTTTTATTGAATAAATATATATTGCGTCATATATTTTCTTAATTTTCCAATTCATAAAATTCAATGCGAAACATAACATTTCAATCAAATTATAAATTTATTCAATATTTCCATCGTTTATTCATATATAATATAATATTTATTTATATTCTCTATCTTTAAAAATTTGTATGATATATAAAATAAAAATAAATACCATAAGTTATTTCATTTTTATAATAAATTGAGTGAATTGTTTGCAAAAAAAAAAAAAAGTGTTTGTTAAATGATGAGATTTTGGCAATGGGGTGATTCCTTTTTTTTTTTTTCTATTTTTTGTGACGTTAGTATACTATTTTCAAAGAGGGTGAACAAATATCGACATATAATATTCCTGCAAGGGACGAAAAAAAATAGGGGATATAAAAAAAAAACACAGAATTTTGCTTACTGAACTTTTATTTTATCGTATACATCTTTGCTTATCGAATATCCCCTACTGGCTCGTTTGAGCTCAAAAATAAAAAAATAATATGAAAATGTCTACCTTGTATTGGAGACAGATAAAACTTTATATCAAGTATAATTTGGCACTTTTGTAACATTAAATTTTAATCTTTTTACTCGTCTATTTTATTTCACAAATTTTTTTTTTTATATGATTTATTTTTTTTTATGAAAACAAACTTCATGGAAAGCCTTATTTTTTTTTTATCTCATTTGAAAAATGGTTTTTTATATTCACATTGACATTTGTGGTGTTATAAATGAACAATTTAATTTGAAGATAATTGTATTTGTTGGCTAAAAAATTTGTTATAACAGAAGAAAATTGAATAGGCAAATTGAGTGAAAAAAAATATAAATTAACTGTAGTTTTGTACTATTATTTCAATATAAAAAAAAATAATTTATAAGTACATAATATCATGTTCATAAAAAATATGATAATCTTATGCGAATGAAAGTTGTAAATATTAAATTTTAGAAAATTGAATTAATAATTTAGCAAACAGAATGGAGAAAGTTGTGATGAAACATTCATTTTGTTTTGTCTTTAAAATATATTTATTTATTTTGGTCGAATGAAATATTCAAAAACATTGATAAATAAATTATGTTTTATGGTGGGCTGATGTCTTCATGTATGTCATAACTTTTTCCTAAAAATACTGTTGTATTATGTAAGTGACATAAATCTGCAATTCCCCTGTGAAAATATTTCGACGAATTTTCGCCAAAACTTGAAGAAATAAGTGGAGAAATTATTCCATCAAATTCTTAGCATAAGTATATGTTAATAATTGTATAACTACTTAAGTTTATTCCAAAAAATTATTCCACAATTTTGTTAGAGAAAAAAGTATTTAAAATAATTTTACCTACTTTTTTTAATTGACCATTATCGAAAAAAACGCTGAAAAATTCAGAGAAATATTTGTACTATAGCAGCCTAGTTGTACATCTCAAATATATGTATGTCTTAATTATTTATCTTCTTAATTATTACATATTATTTTTGTCCAACAAGTAGTATTCATTTCATTTAAAAAAATTATTTTTATAAATTTATTTACTTGATTAATCCGACTATCAGGTCTTAGAAAGTCATATCGTTATTTCTCGTTCAACAACAATGTAAACTAATTAAAGATATATGTTATATATAATATAATAATTATAATTATTATTTTCTTTCAATTTCAAGCACTTTATTCATTGTATAAAAGCTAAATCTGACGTCAAAAGCTTCTTCCATTTCGGCATGTATTTCATCATGATAATTCACTTGAAGGCTTTTTCCTCAGATTCTGTATAATGTGCGCTTTTAAAGTGAAACGATAATCGTATATATATATTTATTTGCATCATCAATCAAACCTTTCTTTACGCTTCTTAAATTATATTTTTCTTCGCGGTATTCTACGAAGACCCACATTTACATTTTATACTAAAAAAATAAAAAATATATTGAATTTTAATTTTTCAACTAAATTATTATATTTTGGAATATAAATTAAAACTAATTATTAAAAATGATAAAAAAAACAGATATGTGCATTGTATGTTAAATTACAATAATAAATTTTTTATAAAATTTAATTATAAATTTGATTAAAAATAATTGAATTTCTATGGCATTTAATTCAAAGAATATGCGCACGTCTTTATTGGGGTAAATCGATGAAGAGGTGGAATAAAGAGGAAAAAGGGGGTTGTTTCAGTACCAGTACCACTTTTCCTACCCTTATATCGATTCAACTTCGAATGCAAGATCGCACAAGTACTGTGAAGGTCAAGGTCACTCTATTTCCTGCACGAGTACAATATATATTTATAAACTAAAATCAGTTACAGTATTTCACAACAATCTAAACAATTTTATTTGCACAAAGTTTATACTGTTTAACATCTAAACATGCGAAATTACAAACTTTATATTATTATTTATTTTCATTATATATTTATCCCTATGTTATTTACGAATATAATGATTATTATAAAACATTTGTTTTACTCTAGCTGTTGACAAAATAATTCTAAACACACTTCATGAGTTTGCAAATTTTATTTTACACATGTTTACAGATAATTTAAAAGTACATTATATCATTTTATTCATACTGTTAGTATTGTTTTTTAGGTTAGAAAGTATTATACATGTATAATATGACTTTATAGGTTAGAAATCGTTTTTTTTTAATTTTATATCTTTTAAATTTTTATATTCTTTTAGAATAATAAATATTGCTTGTATTTTTTGCACAAAATCAAATAAATATGTTGTCAAATAAATTTAATAAATAATAAACATTAAAAATTTATGATAATAAAGTGTAAATATGTGCAATTTGTGATTTCCTTGGGGACAAAAATATAAAAATAATTTTTTAAATATATTGGAACGAGAAACAAGTTAGTATATACTGGAGAGAAAGGGGTATGTATTCTTGAATGTATAAAATTATACAATACATTTATATATGTATTTATCTATAAATAAATTTGAAGAGTAAGAGACACAGACGCGCAGTTACCGAATACGGGTCACAGCGCCTCGTCAATAATGGCGCACAAAGTACTACGTCGACGCAGCATATATCCCTCTATTTTTTATTTTTTTTTAACCTTTTTTTTCAACCACATACATAATAATATCCAGCGTCTATATATTTTACCCTCTTCTTAACAACAAAACAACCCTCTATCACATATATATTTGACCCCTTACCCACTGTTTTTTAGCTTGTTCTGGGTGTTAGTTTTTGTGGCCCAAGATCGACCTAACAATGGAACCAATGACACACTTTTCGTGCGAGAGGTCGAAAACAAAAATTCCCTGAAATTTTATTTTACTCGACTTGCACATATATATTTATAATTTATCTAGTTTCCCTGTGGTTATANTCATCAACTTTAATATTTTTTTTTTTTTTTTTTTTTATACAAAATTGACCTAATTTTCATCCCGTTCTCCTGCTTGACTTTTATGATCATGATAAAAATATAAAATATATTTAAAAACATACAATTTTTAAAAAACGCGTAATGGAGTTTCGTGTCGAGACATAATTTATCTTTTATTTAACATATTATTATGAAATTGATTTTTAAAACAATATTAAGTATTTTTTTTTCTTCTTTTTGTTGAATGTTTTTAGGTTAAGTTTGAAAATTCATGAGACTTGAGATTTTTGATATTTCATTTTATAGGTTAACAATTTAATGGGAGTTTTTATTTATGCTAAGAAGGTGAATATTTTTTTATTTATTTTTCATCATTTTGATATTATTTATACAAGATAATTATGTATATAGCAAGATAATAATGATCGAGATAATTATTTGTAAAAGCTAGACTGTATTTTTCTGCAAACTATGCTGAACCCGGAGTAATAGATTTAGTAATACAGAGAAGTATATGGGGTTGCTCAGAGTAATCCGAAGAAATGTTTTCACCGGGAAAGCAATCCCGATCCAACATATATTCTGGAAACACAAACCAGGTTAGCCCCAACAATACCAACTTCGAATTGGAACAGGATCAGGAAGCCCCAATTAAATTTCAGTTGTTCAATTTGTTTTATCCCATAAATTATAAATTTTTTATACTTCTTTACAACATTACAAATTAACATTTAGTTCAATTTTTAAAGTTGACGTTTCACTGTTACTGATTTTATTATCCTGAAAAAGATGTGGATAACACCCAAGGATTTTCAATGAAAAAAAAATCATATGAATTTCATTAGGATTCTTTATGAGATACTCATGTCCGATAGTAAATGTAACTGGCATCAAATAAAATAAAAAAAATCCGGAGTAAAAAACAAATAAATAAATCTGTAAAGAATATAAAAAATAAATAAAATAAGGGTGAAGAAAAGAAACTGAGATAAAATAAGAAAGGAAACGAAAGTTTAACCGGGGAAACAGAAAAAACTCAAGCTGGGCGTTTTAAATCAAGGCACAAGTTAACTTAAATTTTCCAATGTTTATTGAAGAAATAGCAAGTGCATGTGAATCCTGAGCATGCGTATTGGTCCTATTATATTTTATGAATTATACTACCGCACCCTAGTATTATTCGTTTGACCTTTTGTTACAATAAAAATCTTTTTATGACTTTACTGAAGTGTGACACGTGTGCAATTCAACTTTACTTTACCATCTACTTTATTTTTTATTTTTACTCTTTTATATTGTTATTATTATTTTCCCTTTTTACTTTTACTTTTACTTGTAACATATACAGTTTAAAGTTTCTGCTATTTCCAAAATTTTAAACTTCATTATTAACATTAAAAAAAAATTAACAGGTAACAAGTGTTTTTTTTTTTTTTAATTTTTATTCTCAGTATTTTATTTTTATATCTTATTGAATTTTATTGTATTTTTTATTACTTACTTTATCGTGAAAAAAAATATAAACAATTGGATTTTTTTTTTTTCTCCGTTTCGTAGGCGTATCGTCATAAAACAGTTTGTTTTACTGTACTTTTGACCTCTTGAATAAAATGCTATTTTTTATTATGTCTGATCATGAGGTTACTGTCACTACTTAAAAATAACATAAAAGTTTTTTTTAATTTTAAGAATTAACAACAGTTATTTACGAAAATGTGCAAATTTTTATAGTTTGTATAAATCAAAATAAATAGCTTGTTCAATTTTCAAAGTGATAGACTATTTAGTTAAAAAGTTTTAATAGAAAAAAAAACAATCAAAAAAGCTTCTTGAAAGAAGCTATATAAAATTCTAAAAATATGGCTCATCAAAAAGTTTTTAAAACTGAAACTAAAAATGCACTGATTTCTATAAAAATATATTTATTATTTTTGTTTATAATTTTAAATTTATGGGGATTAAGATGAGCTTGAGTAGATAACTAATTAATTTTGAAATAATTTATAAATGTCACTTCCACTGTATATCTTTAACATCATCATATTCATTGAAAATAACTTCAAGAGCTTTTGACTTTCGCAAACTCAATTTACACTAATTAACTGTGAGGAAGTTAGTTAAATTTCATGTTGTATATACTGTTAAGTTTCCGGCATTGACGCAGACTTCATCCAAAAATTATTGCAAACATAATACTCTCGCTCCCATCTGACCCTACCCTTCAAACACATCATTATTATGTTCAGTATTAAAAATTCATCCAAGTTATATCAATAACTTTACAAAAATAAATTATTTTTATTATTAAATTAACAATTTTAATAAAAAGACTTGACACTGGCTATTTGCAAATCGATTATTTTAAATAATTAATAAAATTTTTTGATAAAAACAAATAAATTTACTGAAAATTATAATTTATTATTTCATACTATCTTCGCAAGTACAAATCCGTTGAATAAAGACATCAAAATAATTATAAAAAATTAAAATATTGTAATCATAAAAATATAAAACTGTTATTATTAGATTTTATGATTTTACTTGTTTAATGTTAAGCGACTTAATCAGAGAAATGGGTAGATTTATATAGCCCAGATATTTATGAGCAGTTATTTTCATAAAAATAAATATTTTGATGATAAAAAAAGAAAATAATAATAAAGACTATTTTATGTGTTTTCTATATTTGTTTTTTTGTGTTATTTTTATTTTTCTAGGCTACTAGTACAAATAGACAGTATATGGGTTATATACAAGATAACGGTCTGTATAGTAACCTCCAGGGGATGAATAGGCATGCTTTGTGGGTTATAAGCTACAATATATTTATGTAGTCAGCAATATTTATTTTCCCCTCAATGATCAAAATATATTTTAACACAAAATTTTCTTTCACTAGATACTTGTTCATTTCTTTCTCTTTCTTTTTCTCTTTTCATTTTTCTTTTGAGGATGGTTTGAAATACAGTTAGCTAACTGATGAAAACAGGGTAAATCGAATTTTCAAATTTCATTCTTGAACCGTTGAATATTTGCAATTTACCGTATGAACATATTTGAAATATTATGCAAATTCGAAATAATTAATTTTCTAAATTGTTATGTGTACTTGCAGAATAGTAATTTTTGAATGCTTTCAAAATTACAATCTCATTAGTCCGACAATTACAATGATATTGAAGTAAAGTAAAACTATAAAAATTGTTAAATTCTAAAATTTAAAATTAACGTTAACATGGTGCGTTAAAATTTGAAGACTTAATTTATCTCAAGACAAAACAGTATTTTTAAATAAAACCGAGTTTTTTCTTAAATTTACATTTTATAAATTTATTTATAATTCAATTATAATTAATATAAATAAATTAAATTCATAATTCATTTTACAATTTGTCCAACAAAAACCACAAATTTATAAAAATAATAATTGTTTAAATCAAATGAAAGATTATATTATAAAGATAATATCAAAGGACATTAGAAAGTTTTACATAAAATTTTATATTATTAATTTTATAACAGTGAAAATAATATAATTAGATAAATAAAAATAACAATGTAAATAGAAAATTTTACAGGTTGATGAAAGCCCAGAAAATGTGAAAATAAATAGTTTGCGTTTTAATCATCTGACAATCAAAATCATGAAATATTCGCTGTATGTTATTCATACACTGTAATCATAACTTTCAATTATATATTTCTGGTTATTTGTAAGCGGCTCTTTCATCATCTTGATAACATCTAACCAGAATCCCTGAAACACGCCTTATCCAATCTTATTCTTCTTCTTTGTTATCCATCCTAGCAATCCTTTCGTTTGAAGCACTGCGCTTTCACCAATCCGCTGTTGTTTTTTTTTATTTTCTTGAGATTTTTTTATCTTAAATATTATGTATATTAATATATATACTTTTGTCTCTTAGCGATATGATTCTCGCTTCGAGTATGAGACGTTCCGGGATCCGTTTTTTTATTTTCCTATTGAATTAAAAAAAAACAATAGAATTCATTGGACTCTAAATTAGTTAATAAATTAGTTAAACTATGTCCAAAAGATTATATATAAATTAAATTTAATTGATATTTTCAAAAATATTAATCGAATTTATTTCAAATTTAATCAATATTTTTCAAAATATAAATTAAATTTATTTTATATTTAAATTATTTATATTTTTTCCACTTGTGACCTGCGTAATGTATTCAAACATAAGGGTCTATTCCTGTGGTATTCAAATTTTTATGATTTTTAAATCACAAGTAAATAGACCCTCGTATTATAATTTATATTATAATACAAGGGTCTATTTACTTGTAATTTAAAAATGATAAACTTAAAATGTGTAATAAAATAAAACAGTATTGCAAATTTGTTTCATATACGTTTTGTATACTTTAAATACATTTTGTATACATCAAACACTAAAAAAATAATCCGAATGTCCAGCTTGCTGCAGTTCCTCTCCATTATCATGGATCATCATTCATTTTTAATATCGTTTGTAATTTATATGATTAAGGAAGTTCGAACAACACTCGATTCTATTTAACTTTTTATTAAATTTTTAGAGTAGGTTTATGAAATAGTTATCCATCTTATGCCAAAATTTCAGAAGTCTATACCTGCTAGTAAAATAGTTATTAATGTTTAAAGTCAACAACTTTTAACGTGTACGTTTACGGGAAAATCGAAAAATGTTAAAAAAAAAACAACATATATCAAATTTTTACCGTGTTCTTATATTCACACCTAAATAAAAAACTATCTGTATGAAACTTTAAAATCTTAGAATAATTATAGAAAAAAAAAAAATTCAAGTTACCTGCTAGAAAGTTAAACAATCATTGTTTAAAAAAAAAAAAAAAGTCAAAGAGTGAAGGAGTGGAGGTAACAAAATACGTTGGTGTGCATATAGATACACACAACCGCACATGTATTGGTGGAAAACAGGACCGTCTACGCAGAAAAAAGTGAAGGGTGCCGCATAAAATTTTATAAATTTTTACTATAGCATTGAGGGGCCCACTAGGTCACATTTCTTGTTTGTACTTTTTTCGTTCGAACTCCCTTAAATGTTTTTTGTTTTTTTTCTTCGCCCTGACGTAGGGTTACCATATCGGAAATTCTATTAGGACATGTCCTGATTTGAGAACGAATGTCCTGATCAGTCCTAATAATGTCCTTTTCATATAATATGTGAAAAAAATGTTTTGATTTTGGTAAGACTTTTTTTTTTTTTCCAATTAATCTGATATCCCAAATTGACGCATGCGGAGACATGAGTGGAGAAATGTGTGAAAAAATTTCTCCGAAATCACTGACATTTCTCCGCATGGGTTAATATGGGAGAAATTCGGCGGTACTGAAGAGAATTTCAGAAAAACTCGGAAAAATATTTTCATGTCGCTTAAAAAATTTATAAGAGGCTTTATTTTTGTAATTTTTGTATTAATAAAAAAAAAAAAAAAAAGAGTAAAATAAAAGAGTGAAAAAAACATTTACTAATCATTAAAAAAAAAAAAATATGCATCATTTCAAATTTATAAATAAATAAATAGATATTGTTTAAATTCAATTTGTGTTACAGCTTGTTTTTTTCAAAATAAAATTCAATTAAAAAAAAGAAATAACTTTGGCCATTTTAAAATGAGAATTGTCAAAAAACGGTGGTTAAATTTTTTGGTTCGTTAAGTAATAATATATTATATTCATGAATATAAAAATAAACCCGATAAATTAATGCAAATTGAAATCTAAAAATACAAATATTTGAAGTATTTACTTTTCTACAGCGTCAGCATATCACGTCATTTTTTTGTCCTTGATATTTAACTAACTCGCTAATTACACTAGAAACATGTTGTTATTATTATTATTAATATCATTATTAATGTTAAACAAAGATAGATAAATTTGTCATGTATATGCATTTATATATATATAAATAAATGACAAATATGTTTATAAGTTTATTAAATAAAATACACATTACAAGTGACATGTTATATTTAAATGATTAAATTGACAAAAAATGTAAAAATAAATATGTATGTTATATTTATATTTGGATCTTTAATTTTATATTATAAACACATATGTACAACTATATCAAGATGGTATTTTCTCGTGACTCAAACTACGCATTTAAATTAAATTTTCATTTTTTATTAGTGTCTTAAAATTTTTATAAAAATAACTATATTCTTTTATACTTTTTTTTTTTTTTTTTCGAGATTTTAAATGAACATATATATAAATTTTTACTGTCACAATAAAAGTTATTTAATTTTTATTTATTTTTATTTACATTTTTATGTTTATAGATTATTAAAATATTTACAAAAATTTCTGATTTTATTTTTTGATACTTTAAATGCTTGTTTTCATTCATTTTCTAAATTTTTATTTTATTTTTTTTATCCCACAACGATTTATTATCATGCGGCATGTCATTTCGAAAGATATTTCGCTTGTTTTCGCGATGTCGGTGGTAGACACTCGTTGGCACGCGACGATTCAGAAAACAAATTTTCCGGAAATATATATATATATATACTATTATAGATATAGGTGACTTTGTCGAAAATAATAAACGTCATTGAATTTAATACGTCATTAAAATAATTTTATCAAATTATTCTTTTTATTATTTGTATACAAAAAATTATAAATAATTGATCAATAATTTTTATAATTTCTTATATTATTGTAAAATAGATTTTTTTTTTATCGATAATCATCTTTTTAGGAGAAATTGTTTATTTTTTTTTACTCTTGACAGAATATACCGTTACTGTAAACCAAAAAAAAAAAAAAACATTTAATTGTATCGTTTGACGTAATTATAGAAAAAGTATGTCGTTAATCATTTTTATGACATGTATAGCTACGTATACTGTCATAAACAAGACAAAGTGTCATTTCATGAATTTACGACTTCATAATTATTTAACAAGAAAATTTAACGTAAAAAAAAAAATATATATCTATAACTTCGATTATTTTAATTTATAAAATTTGAATAAATAAACATTTTTTTATTATAAATAATAACACAACTAATTATAAATCTATATTAAAATTTTTTTTTTTTTTTCTTAATATTCAAATCATGTCTAATTTGAACATAATATTAAAATAAAAAAAATGAAATGATGTATTATGTAAAAATGTATTCGATGACATAAACTCGACTTGAACATTATCATTATTATCAATTTTATCAATACTTCACATGACCTCGAAGCTTCAAATATAAGCTCATGTTTTTATATTTTTAGATGAAAATGAAATTCGAAATATTTTTAGATAAAAAAAAAATATGATCATAAAAAAATATATATTAAAAAGTTTTAGGAAACAGTTGAAACTAAATATTGATTGAATTCATTATTTTTAAATAAATTAAAATGTCATACTGTCAAGCGATTATTTACGCTAATAATAAATATAGATTTTTAAAATTTTTATTTATTTAATTTAATAGTTATAAATATCAGACTATGCACGGTTATATAATTTTCTCAATAATTTTTTTGTTAAAATTAATTGTAAATGCCAGTGTTTTACAACTTAAGTAATTGAATTTTCTTTTTAAAATAAAATCTACATTCACCTTAAAGCAATTATTATAACGCTAGTATATTTTTATCAATAATATTCATATACTTTTTAGTGCAAAAATAAAAAATAAAATTATGTAATCAATAATTTTAAAATACCGAATGGTGTAAAACTAAACTGACACTGACAAACATGTCATAAAAAAATAAAATTAAGATGAAAAATAATGTTAAAAATTTATCAGACGTTGTATTAAAGCATAATTTATTTTTCAAAATTTATGTAATAGTATTTTTAACTATATAAAAAAAACTAAAAAATAAAAGATGAATCATAGATTAATTTTTGTTATTTTCACGAAGAAATGATGACTTATTTAATTCGAAAATATCAATGTGATTTTTACAAATGCATTATGCAATTGTTCTAATTATCATTTACAATTGTAACAAGATTTTGAATTTAATAAATTAAAAGTTTAAAGAAAATATATATATCAAACGTAATATAAATAATAATCAACTAAAATAAATAGAAATCGTATATGAGTAGAATTTGACTCATAATTTATATCAATTCTTTTTTTAACATTTTCTTTGTATATATTCAACAAATGAGTCGATATAGTATTAAAATTAACACAAAAATTAAGTGTCGACTATTTTTAGAATTAGATTTTACATATTTTTTCTAACAGCAGAGTTTTTGTCGAAATAATTAAAATTAAATGCTCCAAGTTTCATTGACGAGAAATATTTTTTTTTTCAAATAAAGTAGATATAAAATTCATGGATAAAAATATTTTTGTATGAAATACTTAATCATTATACTCGAGGATATCTATATAGTTTCTTTTTTGACAAATAATATAGCCTTAAGCGATTGAATGCAAACAGGAACTTGAAGAGTATCGTTACTTCTCGGACATTGACCAAGTCTGGGAGTGTTACCGTTGGTTATACATTACGAAGAAAGAAAATAAAAAAATAAAAAAAATCAAGTTACGGTTTCGAAAAACACACATAGTTGAATTGCTTTCGATAATGCAAAACGGATACTTGGCATATTGACGAAAGGCAGCTATATGTAACCCCTGTCGTTGAATAAACACAAAGTATGAAATTCACAAAAAAAATATACATTTATTTCAAGACAAAATCAACAGAATATGCGTATATATATATATAGATCTTGCGTAACTCAATTGTCAAGATGTGCGTTTCATGAATTTTAAAGAGATATTTTATTTTATTTTTTTCAATCTGTTTTTTGTATGTAATTTGCATTATCTGATTTTTTTGGGATAACATGAAATAAATTTTGATAAAAATATATTATACAATGTTGAAAAATTTTTAAAATAAAAAATAATTTAAACTGTGACCTCGATTATACAAATGTATATATATCAAATAAGTATTGAAGAGAAAAAAAAAATTATTCTCTATAAAACTTGGTCCTATATATGTTCACAGATAAAAACATTTTCAGCTGACTTTTTTTTTTGTATTGGATCTGTTGGAATCCTTACTTATTTGTGTGATAAATTTGTGTGATAATCAAATAATAAATAAATGGAAAATGTTTATTTATAAATGTAGAAGAAATTAGTTATTACTTATTAATTAGTAGCTGTTGATTTTCTGTTGTAGACAACTCAATAAATTCAATATTTTTTTTTCGTTTGAAAATAATCACAGAATACTCCCCAGATGCAGCAAGATATTCTTTGAATTATTTTAAAATACTAATACTCGTGAACAAGAATTGATATCATATACAATTTCGGTAATAATAACACACATTTTTTAATAATTGTAAACAAAGTGAATTACTCAATTATAATTCAAGGAAAAAACATAAAATAATAGTCTATTTTGTAGCAGTAATTTTCTGTGGTCACGATATTAGCATGCAAAAAGTACTTTTAACCATGGTATACACGTAAAACGACGGATATACACTGTCGCGATAAGAAGATACATAAATTTGAATGATAATTGCACTCAGATATATCAGTCCAGGGAAAGTGTGTTATTCATAATTAAACTAAAAGCATATTATAAATATATGTTGTTTTTTTTTATTTCAATTATCCATTGAACCTTGTTTAACAATATTAATAAAAAACTGAATAATTATTATTTTTACAGTTAACTGTAAAAAATTATTTTATTGTAAGGAAAAAAATAGTAATAACAATCTTGAAAAAATGTTGTTAACGAAATTGTTTCCCGTTGAAAATTGAAAATTTTCAAAACTCCGGCGAATGCGGGTTTTTCGATTACGGAACCATATTTGTCATTATTATTATTAAGGCTGAACTGTTGTTCTTGAAGTAAGAACGAAAAGATTCATTTCAAGTAGTATGCGTCTATATTCAAGGTCATTTTAGGCTAGTTCCGAGAAGCCTCGTTCTAAAATTTAGAACTACTGATCTTGAAGTAAGAACAAAAAGATTTATTTCAAGAAGTATGCGGACTCTTTCCAAAAAGCCTTGTTCTAAAATTTAGAACTGTTGTTCTTGAAGTGAGAACAAAAAGATTCATTTGAAGAAGTATGCGGATATTTCCAAGAAGCCTTGTTCTAAAATTTAGAACTGTTGTTCTTGAAGTGAGAACAAAAAGATTTTTTTTAAGGAGTATGCGTCTCAATTAGGGCAATTTTAAATATCGTCTCGGTATCGTCAAACGTAATATCGTCTCGTCTCGGTATCGGGAAAGTATCGACAAAAAAAAATTTTTTTAAGTCTCGTCTCGGTATCGGTTTATATAGGATGTAAATTCCAGGTATTTAAAAAAAATAATTTTTATATCAACATAGATTTTCAATGATTAATTTTAAATAAAAAAAAAACAAAAGAGTGTCCACTAAAAAGATGAAAATTTAATCATTAAAAATTTTTTCAGATGACGTCCAAGAATTTAAACACAGCAATGCCCTCATTGACTCATCATTCATAGAGCTTCTTGTTTTTGTAAGGACCAAACCAGCGAGAGAAAATAATCTTTCTGATGGTACTGAAGTCGCCATGATCGATAATAAGTCTCTGGCCATACAAGCAAGTTTTGGCTGATGCATTGTCCATCATGATGCCTTGCACTTTGTCTAAAATACTATATTTTTCAAGGCAATTAAAAAACATTTTTGCCATGTCTTTTCCAGAGTGTTGTCTTTGAGAATAAAGTTCAATGCTAATGAGTGAATTTTCCAATCATCACCAATAAAATGGACAGTCACTCCATAGTATGATCGACCATTGAAGCTCGTCCAACCATCAACAGTAAAAGACAGCTTTGAATTATTGTCTTTTAAAATTGTCTTAATGCATTGATTCAAGCTCTCTATCTTAAATAGTTTAGAAGATATGAACATTATTTATTTTTTGCGAGTGATTTCAATACGTATGGCTTCGCCTCCGTAAAAAAACAACATTATATGCTTCAGCCAAGCCGACAATTAACGTTCTGAGATGAAACTTATTAACACTCAAGTAAAGTAGAAAATATATATTCAAAGTCTATTTCCTGTCTATAACAATAATAATAATAATAATAGAAATTATAATTGAAAAATAACATATGAAATTTCTATAAACCCCAATTGTTAATTCTTGTTAATCTCAGGATCTTTCTTAACTCTGGATTAGTTGTTTTTTTTTTTTTTAAATTAGTTATAATTAATTTATAATAATGAAGTAATTGCACTTGCACTAGAGACTGGCAAACTTTTTATTAATTAAATTTAACTGGGCTCATAATCAATTATACAACATGGGGTTATATTTAAATCAATCGATACAACAAATATCTCTAATAATAATTCTTTAAATGTATATATTTAGAAAATTTACTATTTTTAAAAACACGAGAACGGTGATCACGAGTAAATAATAAATAAAAATATCCTGAATACAATTACTCAAGTCAAATAAGCCCAAAATAGAATATCCACATGAATAATTTTCCAGAAATTTCGAAATTATTGTATAAAAAACAGTAATAATTCAAAAATGAAAATTATAAAAATAATAAAAGTATAGTAACATATCGACATGATGATTTAATGACTATTTTAAATTCGTTTAAAGTATGACAACAATAGATAAACACAATAAACAAATAAATATTGCAATTGAAAATTTAATTATTTTTTTGATTCTACTTTTATTATATATACCTTGGATCAATTCACAATTTATTAATTTAAAAATAAATCAAGTAGTCATCGTCTTGTAATGACTGAATGTTATCATTATTTCCAGTTTAATTTTTTTCAATATTAACCTTTCAAATCCTGTATGAAATGTTTATTTATTTTTATTTGAATAAATTATTAATTAAATAATTATTAAATATCTTGGATAAATATATACGTTATTTTTACTTGCTGGAGGGTATTTTTCGTCGTGTCATTTTTATATGTTTTCATATTATCTCGACAAAAATAGTATATACAAATATAAATTATACATTATATTGTTGATATTATTCCAATAAAAAATAAAATAAAATCGTAAAAAATTTATTTATAAGATTAACAATAATTATTTTAATTTTAAATTGAATAGCCTAGTTTTACACAATGCCATTTTTATATTAATAAACCTTGACATAAACAAATACAATTTTTTTAAAAATGAATTTGTTTTTTTCATAATAAATATACAGTAATAATTGTAAATGTGTTATATTGTGTAAATGTTTATCATGAGGCTCAGCCTCCAGGCGCACTCACAGACTGATAATAAAAATTGAGGTTACCTAAATCCAAGAAACTCAGATCTGATCTGAATTTTAAATATTCTCGAGGTTGACAACACAAAAAAAAAAATTATAATATTTACCACTGTTATCTTTTTTATAATATATTCAAAATAATACAATTTTTTTTATAAAATATTAAATAAGTTAATTGAAATAAATTTAGAAAAATAAAAAACGTACATTGATATGTATTATTTTTTATATAAATTCAGGTCGATTTTAAGATTGGAAGCTTCACATAATATCACTTGACTTTCCTATAGTTTGTATTAATAATAAAACAGCTCAACATGTGATGAGGATAAAAAATATATATTATTTTAATAAAATTCGTAAGAGGAAACATTTTTTTTTAAATTTATATGCTTATGTTTTATTTTTTTTTTGTTGATATATAAATACATTAAGATGATAAATAGTCATAAAAATTATGAGTGATATAAACTTGGATGACATTTAAAAATTATTTGTTGAAAAAAAAATTAGAAATTTTAAACAGTATATTATATATTTTGCATGACACTTGACTTGTGTATATCGTATGAAAATAATACTGACGGAAAAACATCATTAAATTAAGTGACTATCATACAAAGTTGTGTCATCAAATAATTTTTTATTCTAGTAATATTTACCCTGAAAGCTGACCTATGTTACTATGATTATGAAAGCGCCATAAAATATTTCATGATGATATAAAATTAATAAAATTTAAAAATGATAATTTGTTATATTTCAATAAACGACAAATAACATATAATACCATGTAATTTATTTTTATTATACATGTATACATGTATATAAATAATAAAATTAAAAATTTATTTTAATATTTACACTTGATTATTTTGCGTTTGCGCATTAATAGTAAATTTATCCTAAAATTTCAACGGAAGACTGGGCTTTTGTGTGTGGCCTCGACCTGTTTTCCTTTACCGTGGAAAATCAAGAACGACCCTGACCGGGGAAACTTGCTCACGGGCAAAATCATTATATTAATATTTTTCTCGACATATAAACAAACTAAAAAATCATCAACAAAATGTAAAATAAAAAAATGAGTAATTAACTAATATTTTTACATTTATTTTCTAATTTTTTTTCAATTATAAATGTCTCACAATGACAATAGACACTTTCATAAAAAAAAAAATTCAATTAAATATTTATAAAATAGATAAATAAAAGCTGTAACTTTAATAGTAAATAATAAATTGATAATATAAATAAATTTAAAAAAAAAAAACAACGAAAAAAATTATCTTCAGAGTTTAAAGATAAATAAATTTAATTATTTATTACTTTTAATCATTTAATCATAAAATTATACTAATATTATACGATTGTTTATTATCAATCTTATTATTATTATTATTGTGACCTGGTTAAATGTAATGTAATAAAAAATGTTTAATTAAGTAATAAATGTCATTATACTTGGTTTTTATTTATTTTTAATTTTTGACAATTTGCGTATTATTTATTTTATCTCTGAAAATTTACGAATGTGTTTACTGTAACGTGTTATTTGTATATATATATAATATGTATTATTTTTCATCATGACAATTAATTTTTTATCATGTATATATGCAAGAATGACAACAGAAAATAACCATGTTAAAAAAAGATGATAAGATAATATGACTTTAATGACAAGTATCAAGTTGAGGCGTCACCTTTCTCGTTTGAATTTCACTCAATTCTATTTTTATCACTGATGCCAACTAACTCTCACTAAGGTGTTTAATATTATCATCGAGTAATTTATTATTATTTTTAAAGAAAAAAAAATTTATTTATTTTAAAATATTTAATAATCATGATTTTATGTAACAGTAAAAATAAAATTATATATAAATATAAAATAAATTTCATAAAGCTAGAAAGATATGTATGAAGTATTAACACTTGCTGTAAATTTTAAACTATCAAAATTTGTTAACTTAACATGTAAAAAATGTTAAATACTGAATTAAAAAATTTTTAATTGTTAATTTTACATTTTCTTTTGTTGTTAATTTTTTAAAAATATTTTTCAAGTGTTAAATTCTAAAATATGACGTAAATATTAAATCAACATCTAATAAATAGTATAAATTAAATTTAACATTTAAAAAATGTTAAAATTTACATTTTTTATCTTTTTTTTAAGGATGTACATCCTTGTGTTTGTGTTACTTATTATTATTTTTTTATAACTGTATCTATATCGATCGTGTTCTATTTTTCCTTGTAAAAGTGGGTTGAATCGTGAGCGGTGGGTGAAGAGAGGAGTAATATTCCCAAGTCCTGGGACATTTCTGGGATTTCCAGTCGATGTTGCGACCGTGTTTTTGTGACGTCACAGGATACACCGTGACGCCCACGTGGATGCGCATGCGTATTCAAACAGTGGGTTAATAGGTTACGTTATCGATTGAGTCGGCACACAACTATCTAGTTGTATACAACCAACCCCTACATTATATATTTTAGATATACATATATATATTTATAGGCATCAATTCAATCTGGACGAAACCCTCATTTTTACCCTTCTTATTTCTCGATTTTTGCATGTCATTACTTATTTTTTTGTGTTTTTTTTTTTTTTTATTTATTCTTTTTTTACCGACAACCCAAGACGAATGAATGTTTTTCTTCTTTCATTTTTCTTTTTTATATATATATTGAATCATTATTAATCTGAAAAGAAAATTTTTTTTTTTTTCATATATTTATTTGATGAATTGTATAAAAAAATATTTTGACATTTTTAGTTCAAAAGTACTTTTATTTAATACTCAAGAGCTTTATTATGTTATTTTAAAAAAGTTATGTAATTTTTTTGTATATTACTTTTTAATTATGAATTTTATACTTGATGAAATAATAACAAAATATTTAATAATGAAAAAAAAATTAAAATTAACTTTTTTTTTTCTGGGAAATTTTGATTTATTATTGTTTTTTTGTAATTATATTTATTTAGTTATCAGAATAACATATTTTTTTATCTTTTTCATTTAATATTATCAACAATTGTTGATTAATTGATTTTGATTTTTATATTTGCCAATTTAAACTGGATAATTTACATTTACTGAAAAAAATCTGAATAGAGTCGTAAATTTTTTAGTTTGAATGACATAATACATTAATTAATTTATTATTTTTTTTTTTATATCTTTAAATACTATTTTTATTACAATCGAATTTTGGTTTTTTTTTTAATTACCCCATTAAATTTTCAAGTTACAATAAAATAAATTCTGTAAGTTATATTAATGTCAGTTTAATTTTTCCTTTTTTTTTGTCAGAATTATTTGTGCTTGCAGTCAATATACAGAAAAAAAATGCAAATAAATTATTATAGAATTATTTTATATAAATTTAAAATATAAAATAAATAATTTTGTAATGGTGTTGCACCAGGGTGGAGTCCCGATCGATATTCCAGTCTGTGAAGATCATGCTCTCTTTTCCTTCTCCATTTTCAACTGCCTTTCCATATCACGTTCTTTCAACATGAAATATCCAAGGATTATAACTGTCTCTTGTTCACAAAAAATATATGCTAAAAAATTTTATTCTCATGTCCAGTCTATGTTTATCTTTTAATTTACCGTGTTCAAAAATTCATACGAGTGTCCAAAACAGAACAAACAAAAAAAATAAAAAAATTGGAGTACATTTGATTTATTTTATTTTTGCGTCAACTATATATCTAAAAATATTTATTTTTTTCACCTCTATTGAAACATGTTACTATGGTTATTTGAGAGAAAAAAAATAAATAATTTTTGGTTGTTATTTTATTTTTTTTTCTCGATGAACCAGTGGAAGAAATTTGTTCGATCAGACATGGGGTCTAAAAATCCCTTACATTGACACAGCACATATCAACATTTTATGTGTACCTATACAGTCTCAGGGGAAAACTTATTGTGCAGAAAAACAAGGATAAGGATAATATATAGGCTGTCAGTATATAAATTTTTTTCTAGCTTCTAAAATCTTCTAGGAAAATACAAAGTCTCAATACAATTTTGACCTAAATTTACAAAAAAACCAAAAAGAAGCAAAAACAAATCTAATAAGTAAAAATTAAATTAAATTAATCTGTTTATGAACAATAAATAATAAAGAAAAAAATAAAACCCATAAAAATAATATTTTTTTATGTAATTAAATGAATATAAATGCTATAACAGATGAAAAAAACATGTTGGTATAAAATTTTTTTCTATATATTTTTTCATACAATTAAATTATATAAGTGATCAATAATAATAATAAATTAATTACAAAGGAAATATTATTGATTTATTACGACATTTCATGTTTAATAATTACTAATAAATTGAGTTAATTATTAACTTGAAAATAGATAACAATAATTTATGGTAAATTTAATAAAACATATAGAGCTGAGACAAACTCAACTACAAACCACATATTCAAATACAAACAGCCACAATTTCACCCTTAACACATACGCATACAATATTCATAGACAGTCAACCCTCTTTCCCTTTTTACATAGACAAACACACGCATATACAAATATCTATGTTTTATATCTATAACACCCCTTAATTTACTACGCGTCAAGCTCCTTTCATTTTCAGCACACAAAACCTTTCCCCCGAAATGAAAAAAATAAAAAATTTAGGGGAGAAAAAAAAAGATTGTTTTGACTCTTAAAGATATCAAGAGGCCTATAGGATATATCACATTTGAAATGATGCTCTTGACAAAATTAAATTTGACTCCCTTTCGCACTCTCAAACAGAAAAAAAAAAATCAAATGATTTTCATAATAATCTTTCTTTCTTTCAGATACTTTCCACATTATTTAGTATTATTATTTACTTGAAATCGATGAAAAAAAAATTTAATATTTTTTCACTTATAAAAGTCAATAAAATTATTGAAATAATATATTTTTTACGAAGGCTGGGAGTTGAAAGCTCAAAGTATTGAATTTTGAAACATCATATGGAATAATTTTTCATATAATTAAAATTTAAAATATTGGTTTTTATATCATTGGAGGTTATTTTCTATGAAAAAATAAAAATGATAATTATTTTAATCTCTTTTTAATAGTAAAATTAATTAAATAATTAATTAATATGTTATTATTAAACTTTTTTTATTAGTTCTGAATATAATATTATTCTGGATTAATTATTATAAAAATTTTATTCATTTTTAAAGAGCAAAAATTATTTTAGTTTGACATTAATTGGTTTTATTTTAAATTAATTAAAATTTATATGAAATTATAAAATTGAAAAGTTAATAATAAATTTTTTTTTTAATTATTTTGGAATATTTTTTTGAAATTCTTGTAATTATTTCAATGTTTTTAATTATTATTTCAGTTATATAAATTTGAATAAATATAAATTTTTGTTAATTAATAATAACCCGAGTGAAAAAACGTTCAGGTTCTCCCTATTTGACTTCCAATCCCTCATGAGTCATGAGGGTTCGTTCAGGCAACACCTGTTTCAAAGAGCCTGATTGGATCCTGATCAGGACAACATCAGGTGTACCTCAACAAATAACGAATCGGGTTCACCTGATTCTGCAATCCTGACCAGAATATTATTAATACATTTAAAACATTTAAAAAATATTATTATAAAAGTTTTCGTGTTCAGGATAGGATCAGGTATACCTTAACAAATCCTGAATAAGTTTGCCTAATCCAATCCTGACCAGAATCAGGACAAATAGGTCAAATAATTTTTTTTTAAATTCTAGTTTACCTGTCCAAAATGCCATTAAGTTTTGGGAGAACTTTTAATTTTCAAATTTCAAATTAGTTTATTGGTATCTATCAAAGATATATTTAAATTTTTTTTTAGAAATTTTTTCTGTCAAAAATTTTTGGAAGTAATCAATATGTTTTTTTTTATAAATACACACAAATTAATCCTATTTTATTATAAAATAAAATAATATAACCAGTCTAGTCCCTCAGTAGAAATTGTTTATTCTATTATAAAAATTTATTAATACTGTTGCCCGAGTGGAAATTGAATCCGGCTTGGCCGGATCCTGATCCGAATCGGATCCAGTATGGCTAAGGTAATCCGGATCCGGGTTTCCTGACCCTTTTCGGATCCGTTATGGATAAGGCTAACCGGATCCGGCTTTCCTTACTCTTTCCTGATCCGAATCGGATCCGGATTGCCGGACTTTAATCGGACCTTATTTTTTTTTTCAAAGTTATCTCCGGGTTCAGTCAGGTTTGGCTAAGGCTAACCGGATCTGGCTTTCCTTACTCTTTCCTGATCCGAATCGGATCCGGATTGCCGGACTTTAATTGGACTTTATTTTTTTTTTCAAAGTTATCTCCGGGTTCAGTCAGGTTTGGCTAAGGTTAACCGGATCCGGCTTTCCTTACTCTCTCCTGATCCAAATCGGATCCGGAATGCCGGACTTTAATTGAAGTTTGTTTTTTTTTCAAAGTTAACCTCCGGATTTGGTCAGGCTTGGCTAAGGTAAGCCGGATCCGGTTTCCCTGATTCAAAACGGATCTAACTTAGAAGTATTTGAAAAGAAAAAAAAAAAAATTAATTTCAGAATGTCATTTTATTTTTTGATAAAATTAAATACATTTTTGCATATATATAGTATTAATCATATCAAGTTTTTCTATTGTAATTTTTAAATAACTTTCTACGCTTGTAAAGAACTTTTGATTTCACCGATTCCATGTACGCTGCCGTGGTCAATAGGATAGAGTTGCCGACTTTGAACAGAATAGCCCAGAGATCGATCCCCGCAAAATCCGGAATTTTAGTTTAGTTTAGGTTGCATTTCTAAGATAAAAATATTGTTAATAATGATTGTTAAAAAAAATAATCGAAAAAAGCATATATATATTTTTTTTTTTAAATCAAAATTTTTTTAAAACAAAATTCGGATCCGGTTTAAATATAAATTCGGATCCAGTTTAAGTATAAATTCGGATTTAGTTTAAGCATAAAATCGGATCCGGTTTAGATGTAAAATCGGATCCGGTTTGGATGTAAAATCGGATCTGGCTTGGATGTAAAATCGGTTCCGATTTAAATGTAATTTCGGATACATAATTTGGTATCCGATTTAGCCACGGTGTCCTTATTGTAATCGGATCCGGTTTGCTGGATCCGATCCGGAGCCTAACCGGCGTTACATTTTCAGTCCGAATCGGATCGGGCTGGCCGGATCCGATTTGGATTTGTAATCAGGTAAACCGGATCCGACCTGGATCCGAATCGGACCGAAATTTCCACTCGGGATGAATATACAATTGAAAAAATATGTTAATAATTTCTATAGTGGAATAAACTTATTGATAGACATCAGAAAATCCTATCAATCATCTAAAATAATTCTTTTAAATTATTAAAAATTATTAATATACTTTTGTATAAATTTTTCTATATATAAAAATAAATTTGGAGAGAAAATCGAAGAATCATCTCATTTAATTAGTAAAAACTTTTCTTAATTAGTGATTTTATAAATATAATTTCAATATTTTAAAATTACATGAGATCATTTTCTCGTTTGTTTTAATAATACAAGTATTTTTACGGTAACAAATATTTTTTTTCTGTTCCAAAGTTTTTAATAAACCATGACGTGTTCATTTTGTGGTTGTAAGTATATATATTTGCATTGTGCATTAAAGTAGATAAACAAAATAATGAGAGCATTGCCATGGCTCAAGATACGTGCTGTTGGCCACGTAGTATCTGATATATTTTTACAATAAAAATGTGCGTAGTTTGTTACCAACGAACTCGACGTTTTGAAGATACAAATTAATTTATATATGACACAGATGTGTTGGTATATATACTTGTTATTTTTACGAAAAAAATAAGAAAATAAAAAATGTATGAAAATAAAATAAAAAAAGACAAAAGAAAATACAAAATGAAAAGTTAAAAAAAATATGAGATAATAAAAATATAATACAGTCTTGTTATTTTTCACACTTTTATTATTGTGACAGCCACGAATTAAATTTTCGAACATTTATCGGTGATATTCATTCATTTTCTTTTTTTTCATCGTGTCTATAATCGATATGAATAAAAGTAAATAATGAAATGACAAACCACAAAAAAAAAAAAAATATATATTTTTATATTTTTTGAAGATTTAAAAACTATGAATATAAAAATTTAAAAAAAAATACAAAAATATGCAGCTAATATTAAAACTTTTGACTCAACTCTTTATATATATGTTTGCGTAGATTTAAAGTTTAAAAAATAAATGATTATATGTAAACAATAAAAGAAGCTTTTATTTAAATATAAAATATTGAAAAAATAAAAAAAACATTTGATTGAAAATTATATTTAATTATATATAAAATAAAAATATAGCGTATCACGATTGAATAAATATGAGAATTTCAATTTCGCTATTTTTAATATTAAAAATAAAAAAATACAATAAAAGTCAACATTTATTTGAGCTCAATTTTAATATTCATAAACTTATACATGTATTTGAGTAAATATTATTGAACAAATTAAATTTTGAGCTTTGAAAATAATTTTAAAAAAAATTTCATATTAAAAATTGAAATTAAAAAAAAATCATAGACATTTGAAAAAAATAGAATTGATTGATTGTCATCTGATGTGATATTGTTCACAAAAAATTATTTTGACCTGATTCAACAATTTTGATTCAGGTGAAAATAAATTATACTGTTTTTAATATCTTTTTTTTTTTTGCGCTTATCTTTACCTTTTTATCGCTCTTATTTTATTGATAACATTGCGATTAGATGTAAATTTTTTTGATAGATATTCATAAACAATATGAAAAAAACGAAAGACTATTATCAGTATTTTTTTTTTTTTTTNTTTTTTTTTTTTTTTTTGAAACAGTCATCAAGGCCGTCTGGAATTCTAATGGAGAAAGATTATCGTGTCTGTCAGGCTTCACTGACCTTCAATTATTTTGCACGAAGATCACAATAATATAAACACGCACACAAAAAAATTATTATTTATTTATTTACTTTTTTCATTTTTTATATTTATTTATTCCTCGATATTTTATTGTTTTTTAAAGTATATTATTATCCTCTTAAAACCATATACAAGTATATATAAAAAATATATACTAAAAAGAAAAAAAAATGTTTTATGAATATCATTTTTTATTACTGATTTATTACCAATTTGTTAACACGTCGTAATAATTTTAATGTGTCTAAATTTATCCAAAAAAAGAAGCAACAATTTATTACTTTATTTCATATATATTGATTGATTCTATTATTTTTTTATTAATTTATAAATATGTAAATTATACATTGACTGATATAAATTTTATCTGTCATATGAGTCATAAGCTATAACTTATAACTTATGGCTCTATTATTTGGACAAAAAAGTTGTCAAAATTTTTAAAATTTAACAGGTAAAAAATAAAAAGTTATAATCTATTTCCATGTGTGTACATTATACATACATATATATTTTATATGTGAGTCAAAATAAGTCGGAGTAAATGTCAATATCGTTTGGACATTTAACGACGAAAAATGTGTCAGGATATCCTGTGGTAGACGTGTTCACCCACGGTACAATTTGCTCCCGAGGAGAAAGACTGAAAAGCTAAGCTATCAACTATATTTGAAGTTAAAATTATATTACTTGTATACAACTCTATACCAATGGCTTCCTTTTACAAAAAAAATATGACACATGATATAAAAAAAAAATGATAAATTAATTAAAATTGGAAAAAAAATAAAAAGTAAAATTTGCAAAAATAATTTTATTTGAA
>MKYW01000131.1:223397-237509 GCA_015776835.1 Aphidius ervi | reverse complement strand
TTTTTTTTTTTTTTTTTTTTTGATAACCCAGTTTAAAAAGTATGATAAAAAAAATAAATAAAGTCGGAAAGGTTGAGTGCGCGAGTTTAATTTATTTATTTATTGTCCGTAACACGATATCCATTATATTTTTTAACATAAAAAAAAAAAATTCACGATCAATTAATTTTTAAAATTATGCAAAAATATCGTAAGCTTTATTGTGGTTTAATAACCGATTTAAAAGAAATTTTTTTTTGTGTAACAAAATTTTTATTTAAATTTATCCCGACATTTTTGTAATTTTTAAAATAATTTTTTTTGCTCCAATAATTTTTTTTTATACACTGAGAGAAATTTTAACTAAAAATTACAAACATAGAAGAAAAAATTACAAAGCGAATAGTAAAAACTGCGTTCCTCCCATCATTTGTAAGAATTATTCGTATATTGATAAATAATTTTTACAATAAAGTTATGTAAAAAATTTGGCCATTGACTATATACAATACTAAGCCATAAATTTTACATAATTTTATTGTAATTTCTCTTTAAAAAAAATGACTAAATTCACGATACTCACAAGTAAATTTTAGCAGACTGAGAATTTACCCACTACCGGTTTTAGAATTTACTATATTTTATTATAAATTTTATTTAAAAGTTGGACATTTTTTGTGCTAAGTTCGGCAGTTTGTGCTAGATTCACGGAGAATAGCAATCAATTCCCGGCAACATTTTTTCTTTTCTGTTTACACGCTCAAAACTCGAAAACTAATTGTTAAATAGAAAAAAGTTATTCTTGATAAATTGTTTAGAAATAAATAACCAATAATAAACCTCGCTTAACCCCATACCTAGCTTCAACAGATAAGGCTGTAGAAATGCTAGAAATTACATGACAGTTCAATCATTTGTTCAATCAGTCGGCCATCTTTGTGTTATTTCGCCCCACAACCAGAATTTTTACAAAGCGATATAGTAAAAAATATTTAAGTCTATGCTAACTTTTATATGTGTACATGATAATTTTTATTATATATATAAGAATATTTATTAAATTGTGCAGTATTTTTTATTCAAACATATAATAATTTTTATTGTTTTCACTAAACATGTATGTTCTTTATTTTAATTAACTCATAACTCATAATCTAAGAGATTAATCAAAAAAAGTAATTCTTCATAAATTGTTTAGAATTGAATTTTCAATAATAAACTTCACTCAACCCCATGTCTATCTGCAATAGACAAAGATGTATAGAGGCTTGAAGTAACCTAGCAATTTTTTGACATTTTACACATTTTACATAATTTTATTGTAGAATTCCGACTCTCACGGCCAGTCCCAGAAATAAAACAAAAATTACAAAGCAGTATAGTAATTTCTATTCAACCATGGTTTTAATTTTTAGTTAAAATTTCTCTCAGTGTACAAAAAATAATATTTTTATCTCATTTGTCGCAATTATTTATAAATATTTTTGAGTATCATTAGTTATAAATATTTAATTTTTTTTATTTTCCATTGTGAGGATAATTTAAAAATTTTTTTACAATAAAAAGTCAGTTTATTCCAGTTTATTCCTGAGGTAATATAATAAAAGACAAAAAAAAATACTCAATTTTCATCTGTTGAAACGACACTTGGTCTTAATTTAAAGTACTTGCCGTAAGTTTCAAGAAAACAGAAGTTTTTTTAAGTGTAATTGTAAAGTTTTACTAATAAATGGTTAGAAGATTTCTATTATTATCATTAATTTTTTTGTTTTTCGGTGAAGAATAATTTTTAAAAGAAACATGAATAAATATAAACACTCTCTATGGATCTCTTAAATACGAATGAAAAACATTTATCTTTCCGTTTTTCAATTTGATTACATCAGAATGCAATTATCAAAAAAAGATGGAAAAAACAATCACAATGTTTTATTTATCAAATTTATAGCTGATTAAATTTTTAATTTTTTAAAGTATAAAAATTTAAATTTAAAAATGCAATATAAATATTTTGAAAAAATTCAATGAGTTCAAAACAGGAGTACAAATACAACAATTTGATGACAATTCAATTTTTTCCTGATTATGACAATTTTTGTATCAAATGCCATTTTCAATGTCAATTTGAAAATATATAAATAAAAATAATTTATAAAAACAAAAAAAAAACAAAATAAAGATAAATTCACAAAATAAATTAAAATATATAATAATAAAACGGAGTATTTGAAGGCATTTAAATTTTAAATAACAATGAAAAAAAAGGGTATTTAAATTTGTGTCTTTATTTTTCCAAGAAAAAAATTTACGTCACTCGGGGGTCCCTTTTCCAGGAACTAAAACTAGTCTGATTCGCTTGCGTAAAAAAAACGACCCTATTCCTGGAAATTATTCTTTCAAAAATTGTTGAATGAAATTTAAAAAATAAAAAAAATTCACAACAATCAATGAAATAAATTGAATTTTTAATATAGATAAAAACTTACTAGTATAGTTTGAAAATTGAATACTTTTTTTAAAGCAAAAAAACATTTGTCCGTGCAACTGCATTTTTATCCAACATTATTCAATTTATTATCAATTAGTTTAACACAGATGAGTGACTGATGATTATCATTACATTACCGTTAAAAAAAAAACGACCTATTCAGGAATTCAAGTTAATGATTAATATACAATAGTAAATAAGTATATATATAAGTACAACTGTTATGATGTAGCGGTATGAACGCTAGCGGTTAATGTCAACCAGTCAACGGTATTAATAAAATTAGCCATATAATTTTGTTTATCAAAAACAAAAAAAATCATCATCAACAATACATCTAACAAATTTGAATAACAACAAAGTGTTATTATAATTGTAATTTTTAGTTAAATAATAATAACTCATAATTTGATATTATTTTTTTACAAAATGTAATCTATATGTTAATTCATTTTTTTTTTATGATAAAAATAAAAAATAGCGGTCAAATAAAGTCTGTAGTTTAATAAAAAAAAACCTATATTATGACTTGAGAAAAAAAAAAAAAAAATTCATACAGAGACAGCGACCCCGTTATTGTGTCAACGATTCAGCCTTGGACCGTTTTGCCAATTGTTGTACGCAGCCCGAATAACAAATAACCCGCAGCATACATGATCGTTTGTCTCTCGTTTACTTATTCAAATTGTATGTACATCTATGCCTTGACCCGATCAAAAACAATAAAAAACAATCAACAATAACAATTTGATAAACATATTTAAATTGTTATGTATTATTAAATAACATACATGTACAGTTCAATAAATTTTTAATCATGATTAAAAATTATTTATCCATTATTTTTACGAAAATTTATCGAATAATGTTTAGACATAATAAGTAATTAATAGTTTTAATTTTTAATTATAATTATCAATTATTTATTATTAACAACAAGTGCTGACCGTGGTTTCAAAAAAAAAAAAAATTGATAATTTAATCCTACATTCACAAGCAGATATTTTCAATTGATTTTTTTTTTTGCAACTTGTCAATAATTGTACTTGTGTACGATAAACTATAAAAAATTGAATTTCATTAATAACAATTACTAATTAATAATTAACTTTTTCATTCACTAACATAGACTTTAATTATTTATTGTTCAAACAAACCCAAAGGGAAAAAAAATTGGTAATATGTCATCTCACACAGGTAATTTTTTATGTTTTTGTATTTTTTTTTTTGTCTTCATTTAACCTTACATGTTCAATGTTCAATGTAAAAATATCTAAAGGGTTGGTATCCTTTTTTTCTTTCTCCCTATTACATAATTTATTTATTTTTTTACCCCCACTATGACATATATATCTTCATCAAATATCAGCTTAAAAAAAAAACGTGCACCTATTACGTCACGCACAACATTACCTCCCAACTCTTTTACTGCTTCTCCTCATTTGCCCTCACTACTTCCAACCCTCCCCCCCGCTCTGCCCTCACTATTCCGTTTATATATTTTTCACCCCTTCTCGATAATACTTACTACCCCCTGCCAAGTATACACTGTGTGTCCCCGACCCCCCACTCAGTCATTTTTTATACGAAAATTCACAGCCTCAACCGGGAACTAAAATCAGTATGTTACTTCAGTCTCCGCTGAGTTACACATCGAGCTGCATGCACCCGGCATCTATCTCTTTCTCTTATCTCTATCACACATTATTAACGTTCACAAAAAATTATATTATAATTAATAATTAATATTTAAAAAAACAAATTATTATCATAATAACACACGTGTTTTATTTTTTTTTTTTGTTTTTCATTTTTTTTTATTGCTACATAATATTTATTTGAAAAAATATATTATAATATTTGTTTTTTTTTTTTGGTTTTTTTAATACGTTCAAAAATATAAATTAGACAGCATTTTATAATTAATTGTAAAAAGGCTGATAATAAAAATATAAAAAAAAAAAACAGCAACAATAAATTGTGACATATGTGACATTTTTTGGATTCAAAATTTATTGGAATATTTCGTGAGCACACGTAATTAAATTTTGAATGACAATATACAACATATTTAAGTTGAAAAGAAAAAAAATAAATTCACTTATTGAAATAGAAAATATAAGTGAAATTTTATTATATTATTGTTAGAATTTTCTTTTTAATTTTGTTTGTTATTTGGTGATCAGTGAGAAGAATTGAGTGATCACACAAAATTCAACTGGGAAAAAACAAATCCAAATTTAGTTCGTAAGTAATTTTTTACTTTTAACACAACTTGGTACTATTTTATCAATAATTTTTATATTTATTAACTTAATTATTTTTATTTGTTGACAAAAATTGTAACCTTGATTGTTTTGATGTTATTAAATGGATAAATTTTTTTTTTTTATTGTTAACTGTTGATGAATAATAGAAACATTGATACATGATCAGTCAAACAATTAGAAAATGAAAAATCAGAAATAAACAATAAAAAAAAAACAATGAAAAAATAGGAGAAAAAAAAATTAATTATTTCGACATTGTGAATAGACATTGTAAATGCTTGGCTGAGTTTGACTTTGCTTTGACTGGTACACAGTTTGAATAACCGGATGACTCTCAGACATCAGGTGTTGTAATTGGCCCAGATACCAAATAATTTACCAATAGAAAATTTTACTGTTTATTTTAAATATAGTTTTTATTTCGTAACAATTTTATTGAATTTATTTTTTTTTTTCATTATTTAATTTTTTACAATCAATAACTTTAATTGATACATTTTAATCAGTATATGTATTTAAATTAAAATTTTTTTTTTTTTCTAACCGGAACTTTGATATTGAAAATAGCATCAAGGTTGACGATAAAGGGTGGGAATTTTGATCGATAATTAGTACTTATTTATTATCCTGTTGAAAATATATTTATACAAAAGAAAAAGCTAATGACATTATTTAAAATTCAAGAATTAATAAACTATAAATAATTAATTTATTAAATAGTTATTAAATGTTTTATAATTCAGTGAATATGAAGTGTTAATATGAAAATAATTATGATTTTTTATTCTTCATACGATATTAATAATCATAATAATAGTATTATTATTATTAATTTGAAAAAGTTTAAGTAGAGATTAATAAAATGTTTAAATAATTAATTAATTTTAAAATTTATATGTTTTTGTAGTTTTAGTTTTTTGTTTTTCACTTTTAAATAGTCTTACATATTTTTCATAAATGAAAATAATAAAATAGTTATGTACAGAGAGAAACCTACAGACTGTTTTAATCCAGACGAAGTTAAAATTAATTTTGAATATATGTATGACAAATTTACGTGAGGCTTCTTGTGACCTATAATAACAATACGTCGACTTTGAACTTAAAATATTTTGATTTATTTATTTTTTCCATTATTGTATTATCAATTATCATAAAAATTTAATTTATTTAAATATTATATAGTAAATAAATAATAAAATCATAAAACAAGGGTAAATTTTGTAATTATAATTTTTTTTGTAACCTATAAAAATGTCTGTTCATATAATAATTATCAAGTGTCATAATTTGTTATTTCAATTTTCAAGTTCAATGATTTGAAAAATAATATAAAGAAAAAATTTTGAATAAATTATAGCTTTTTTTTATAGTTTATATGTTAAAAAATATATATATATATATATATTTTCACGTTAAGGGATGTTTGTTTTCATTGTTGATGAATTAAATTTGATTATGGCGCCACTGTCGGACTAGACGGGTGGCTCCAGTACACTAGGTCACACGGGTCGATCTTGATGTTACGGTCCAATTCACGCTTGATATTGATCTGTGCTTTTTTTTTATTTTTGCAAGCTTATAAAGCTCTCTCTCTTTTTCTCTCTCTCTTTCCATCGATGCCCAATTCTTTTTCTACGTTTCTCAACGTCTTCCAGTCTCCTTCACTCACGCGGAATAAAAATAAATCTATCACATTTAAATTTGCAAGTTTAAAAAATGATTTAAATGAATAAAACAAAAGGAATAAATAGAATCAATAGAAAAAAAAACACAATTGATTTATTTAAGTTGAACTGACGATATTATATTATTTTTTTTAGAACAAATTGAAATAAACTTTCACTTTTTTTTTCTTTTTAATTTTTGTATTTTGTGGTTAAATTGATAAATAAATAAATTTTTTATTTATACAATTAATCTAGCAATTTAACGATATTGTTTTCTTTTCTTTCGCATTATTATTATTATTATTATTTTTATGATAATGCTATAGCACTACAATGATTGAATAATTATTTATGTATACTTTTTTGTAATGTAATTTATTACGTAACACAAAAAATAAAAAATAAAATCATTAAAATTAAATAAAAATAAAAAACATCAAAAGAATTTGTATAAATGTTATTTTTGGGTATATTAAAATTTAAATATAAGTCAGTACGTGTATATGAGGGATGTTACGTTAAATGACTCACCAACGAAATATTTTCAGAGATGAAAAGTAAATTTTTGTAAAAGCTCAAAATTAAAACACGTATATTATGACATTTATAAAGAATGATTTAAAAAAAATATGCATCTATACATCAGGAAAAATAAGTAACAAAAGAAAAACTAGATTGATTGAGTTTTTTTTTTTTTTAAATATATGTACTTTTTAATTTTTATATTGCGTGTTGTCCTATGGTATTTAATAATATTAATTATGGATATTGATTGTTTAGCCTGTCATTCTGTGGCGGGCCACGTATTTATAATTATTTTGGATTTTTTTTATTTTTAAATGTAAAAATTGAGACGTCATTGGGATTGTAAATATGTTCTACAATTTACATTTGACGCATTAATATCAGCAAGCGCGGACCATTACGAAAGCACCGTCTTTTTATTTTTGCACTTTTTTTTTACACTCAATGTTAAAGTGTCCTTTTTTATATATATTAAGCATATATATTTTTTATATATATTAAACATTGAAATTATTATTATTTTTATAACAATAATTGCAAGTTATCATTTTCTTAATTTATTAAAAATTATGATTAGATTATCGTGGTTCTATACAAAGGTTTAAGACAGTATAATACCTCAAGAGTTTCATACTTTCCTATGTGGCGGCTCTGAAGCCGACACTTACGCCTCTACCGACTAACTTCAAAAATAAATAAAAAAAATAAAACTATTTACTTTATTCAAAAAAAAAAAGCGAAGGTTTATTGTTTAGTAAAACAAAGATTATTGTTTGACCCAAGAGGATAGACTGTCGCATTGTGGTTCACGGTCAATAAATTAAAATCATCATTAATAATATACTAATACAGAAAGAAATTTTTTTATATCATTTTTAACAATTTGTATATTATAAACTTTACTTTTTTTTTTTTATAATTGTAAATAATAAGTTTGTTTTGTCTTTAGTATAATGAGGACAAAATAAACATAGTCAAGTTATCTTTTAATAAATTATTTATAACATTCATAATTTTTATTTATTTTTTTAATCATAAAAAAAGAAATGTAGAAAAAATAAACAATAGTTATATTTGTGATCATTAAAAAAAGGCTGTTTAATTTTATATCTACTATTTTTTGTATAAAAAGAAAATATTACAACAAAATTTATAAAAAAATATATTTAAGATGCAAAATTGTTAGTCATTGGAATATAAAACCAAATATTTGTAATCAGTGAAACCATAAAACCTCAAAATTGATAACTAGATGTTTTTGTTTCATTTATAATTATAATCAACATCTTTTTTAGAATTATTTTTTAATATTTTGAATTACAACTGATGAATTCGTACTTGAAAAAAGATTAAATATTATTTTTTCATTAGATAAATTTGTTAATATTCATCTTATTATTAATTATTTAAAATATAATTTATCCAAATTATCAAAATTTAATATTACTCTTGTAATGAAAGAAAAACATCTTATTTTATAAATTAATATATTATATATATTGCAAAATCAAGTCCACTGAACACTAATTAAATCTGTCAGTTTTAATTGCTTATTTCTTTATAAAAATTATATTGTTAAAATTAATTTAAACCTTCCATTGAAAGAACATTTTAATCCTCAAAAATATCTGTACACATGAAAAGAGCATAAAATTTATATATATGTATATGGTGAAGAGAATTTTTGGCTATTTTTAAATGTGGGTCGACTTGAGGTTACATATACACAAATTCTATTTCGTCATCGTTGAGACACTCAAGTGTGAAATTTATACATTGTGAGCATATATATATTAAATTTTGGAAGCACCTAATTTGATAATTATACATACCCTCAAAATTACATATACATAAATAATTTAAATAAATTTTTATTCACACTTAATTTGACACTATTGATTACATTATCAATTAAATAATTTTATTCAAATAAATTATTTACCCTAGATTTTTTTCTTCCAACTCAAATCAATGAAAAGAAATAATACTTTGTCATTTTTATTTTATCAAGAAAACTGTGTAGTCTAGGAGTGCCTAGTATAATATTTTATATTTATTTTTTCTTGTTGTTTTAGTGTCTAAATAAACAAATAGTGATGAAAAAATGATTCATTCAAATCCATAAACTCTAAAGAAAAAAAAAAAAATATTAAGTAAATGTAATTATTTCTTATCTTTTTATTTTTAGGTCTTTGAATAAATTTAATAAATTTCGATCATTGATAAGAAAAATAAAATCATTCAAAAAAAAGAGGAAAAATAATAGTAAATACTAAGAAAAAATTTTTTTTAATTTGCTAAATAGTAAAAAAATAATAATTGTAATTTTTGAAAATTAAATTGAATGATATATAATCGATGTGTCTGACCTAAACCAGGATGTGTATACTAATACATGTGTGATGATGCTCAAAATGTATACGGAATGCGTATGACATTTGAGGGGTGATCTTAAATTAAAACACAGTAACGATGAGCTGGCAAAGATACGAAAAAAGAGCTCACGAGTATTTGCTATTGCCACACTTGCTTTTGGCAAGTCTACCCGCATGATGGAAAGTTTATTATGTATATGTAGCTATACATATATATAAAATGATTTTAAAATTATTCAACTATTAGCCAATGTATGCGTGTATTTGACACTCAAGTATTATACAATTTATTTGAGCTCAACAATTCAATCAACAGTTTAACCATGCACAATGATTTCGTTAATCAAATAAATAAGTTTTTTATATATATTCAAATTCTATTTGTTTTTCATTTATTATTATTCATATAATAATTATGTTATAGTTGATTTGATTTTTCAATAGATTCAATGAATCAAGTTTAAAATAAATAAACGTAGATATATTAATTGATTTATTTTCAACAATAATTTTCCACTTAAAATATTCAAAACAAAAATATCCACTAGCAAGTAAATAATATAAATAAATAAACAATATGTTTATAATGTTGATATTGAAAAAAAATAAATATGAAATAATAATAACATTGAGTCATTACCATATGATGACTAATTAATTTATTTTTAAATTAATTAATGTTTAAATTTATCCGAAGATGTATGATAATAATAAATTTAAAAAATAAATAAATTGTTAAATGCAATATTTATTTAAAATTTTAAATAGTAATTTGATCATTATGTTTATATTTTACTATTTTTCTATATCATTTTTATAATGATTAATTTTAATTTTAAATATAATTTTTTTTGTAAAATTATTTAACAAAATATTTCACTTTAAATTTACCGAGAAATTATTCGAGATATTTTGACCATGATATTTATTTTAGCCTTGATGTTTATTAATTATAAGATAAAAAAATTTATTATAATTAAATTTTCATTTTTTATTCGATTGTTTCGACTATTATGAAGTATTTTTATTGTCGTCATGTATTTTTATTTATTTTTTCTTTATTTTTTTAATAGGTTTTTACTTTGTCAATTAAAAATGTAAAATAAAAAAATATTAAAATGCTGATATATATATATATATCTATGACGTATTGCCTCGTAAATAATAATGTTGATAAGAAACTCGAACGATTATATACGTTCTATAGAATATACCTGTGCCGTTTAATAACCTAACAGCGCGTGTATAATTCATATTCAAGGTCATACACTTATTAAACGAATAAAAATGAATAAAAATAAAAAAGAAAAAAATATGTATCATACTGTGAATTATGTCTGTCACTCTATCTGGCATGTATTATATCGTGTCAACAAAAATTTGATTTAAACGAGACAATAATAATAATTATCATTAAAAAGAAAATAATAATTATTTTTTTTTTTTTTCATTAATTTCTAGAATATTTCTTTTGGAATAAATATCATTGTATAATTATGAAATTTTTATTTATATTGACTAATTAAATTGTTTGTTTTTCATAAGATTATATTCAGTTGTAAATATATTTTTGGCTTTTATTATTTTTCAGTACTTATTTTTAATTGTCGTTATATTGAATCGCTTATTGGTTTTGAATTTTTTTTTTAAATGACAAAGTGATGAATTTTTTAATGTATAAATTTGGCTTACGAACGAGTCCCTGAATTTTTTTTTTGTCCCTGAAGACAAAATAAAATACAGGATTAATGTTAAATTAATTTACTCGCTGGTATATAAATTATATTTAAAATAAATATTTGGCACGTATTAATGTTTCATTAATATTTCCTGGCGACGAATTCATCTAATTTGCAGTAAAATTTTAAGTGTCCTTTCATGGCTCGACAACCAGGCTATCTTTGTTCTTTTAAATGTTTTTTTTTTTTTTTTTAGATGTTACAATAATTTTATAATCTAGATAATTATTTTATTTATTGTTTTTTTCGTCATTAAATTACAAATAAATTTTCCTATGATGTACTAATTTTTAAATTTATTCATTATTTTTTTTTTAATTCAATAATAACTATTGAACTTTGAAAAAAGTTTATTTTTTTTTTTAAATAAAAAATAAACATGATCATGTTTTTTTTTAGATAAATTTTTTATATTATTATTTATTTATTGATAGATATTTTTATTGTATGAATCATTGTTTTAGAATTTTATTTTTTTCAACTTAATCCATATTTTATAAAATTATTTTCCACATGAAATTATAATTTTCTGTTGTTTATGAATAGAATTATTATAAGCAAGTATGATTGAATTTAATAAATATATTTTTAAAATTTTTTAGTTGAAAAAATTTATTTTCTGTTCTTGACATTTGTCGTTAAGAAAATAAAATAAATAAGAAAATTAATATTGCAAAAAAATATAATCAAGAATTCTTATTTATTTATTGTTATTAGATTTTTTTTTTTTTTTCTACATTAACCTGTCGTACTTAACGATGTATCTGTGATAAATCTTGACCCACTAACATCACAACCTTCAATACATGTTAGACCTATTTTACGTGCTCATTAATTAATATATATTTTTTAATTATAATTTATAATTATTTTCACAGACTTAAAAAATAAAACAAAAAAAAAATGCATATTCATTTCCGGAATGTTACACAATTTTTCATTGCGGAAATATAAAATAAAAAAAAAATTTATATATATATCAATATTTATTTATTTTTTTTCCATTATAATTTTCATTTATTTATTGTTATAATAAATAAATATATTATATTTAATTAATTTTCATTATTCATATTATTTCAATGTTAAATTTCATAATTTTATTATTTTTCTAAATAAATTAAAAATTTAAAATATTTCATTTCATTTTTTATTGTTAAAAAAAAGAAAATAATAATAATTCTACATGTTATATATTTTCGAATATAATAATTATTTATAAATATTCAATTGAGCTTTTTATTGTTCAAAAAAAAAAAAATACATAACAACGATAATTGTATTTTGTTACAATTTTTTTTTTAAATATTAAATTTATATTTCCTTGTTTATTTAGTACGCTGTGTTTATCAATGATTATATATATACAAAATGACATTAAAATTGTACAATAAAATTATTTAAGTTAGACTATATATACATAAACATGTACATATGCAATATATTACTTGCAATTGTGATATTGCGTAATATATGAAAAGACCTGACGTGTGTTAACGAAGGCCTCGAGACGACCGTGGCCGCGGCATACACCCATCAGTTACATTAAAACTCACAAACTCGTGACTTTCATCATAAAAAAAAAAAAATCTAATAAAATTATTATATACTTTTTAATAAATAAATTGTATTACTATTATTAATTTTTAATAATAAATAAATAAATAAAATATATCTTGCATGATAATGTATTATTTTTTAAATTTTCTATAAAATATTTTTTAAAAAGGCAATATATATTATTCAAATTAAATTTTTATCATAAAATTTCATTTTCGTTTCTTTGTTTACAACTTGTATTGTAAAATATAATAAATTTTTTTTAAATAAAGACATGCAGTTATTATTTTAACTGGAAAATCAAAATGATTTAATATATTTTGTCGTCCTTAATTGTTTTTATTAGTTGTTGAGTTAAAAACTAGTTTAAACATGTGGATTGAGTTGTTAGTGACGTTTTGGATTAATGTAACCAGTCTTAACTAGTCAAATATATATTTTTTTTTTCTTATTATATATATGAGCTATGATATCGTGTGCATTTAAAGTATCATGTAATATCATTATTATTATTTTGATTCTTGTTGAGGAAATCGGATAGTTCCAGTGTAACTCAGACACAATTTATTTGACATAAAATTAAGAAGAATAGACCTTGACTCAAAGAGAATCATGGACTGTAAAATTCTTGATACGTCCCTGACTTGTATGAAAACAGGAACAAGACGATTATCCGGTAAATGAATGAAATCGAGTGACTATATGTATGTGATTTTCTCCCGTCATCATTATCATCATCATCAAAAATTTCATTTATATATTATTATTTGTACTACATGGTTTAAGTTTTTTTTTTCTTACAGTTTATTTTTATGAATGAATCAAGTTTTTTTACTTTTTAAATTAACCTTGAATCATCTTTACACGAAAAATAAAATTGAAAAAAATAAATAAATACTTCCTATGCATCAAGCAAATACAAATCAAAAAATTTATCTTTCCGTTTTTCAATTTGATTACATCAGAATGCAATTATCAAAAAAAGATGGAAAAAAAACATTATGTCTTTTATAGGAAATAAACAATCACAATGTTTTATCTACCAAATTTATAGCTGATTAAATTTTTAATTTTTTAAAGTATAAAAATTTAAATTTAAAAATGCAATATAAATATTTTGAAAAAATTCAATGAGTTCAAAACAGGAGTACAAGTACAACAATTTGATGACAATTCAATTTTTTCCTGATTATGACAATTTTTGTATCAAGTGCCATTTTCAATGTCAATTTGAAAATATAAATAAAAATAATTTATAAAAACAAAAAAAAAACAAAATAAAGATAAATTCACAAAATAAATTAAAATATATAATAATAAAACGGAGTATTTGAAGGCATTTAAATTTTAAATAACAATCAAAAAAAAGGGTATTTAAATTTGTGTCTTTATTTTTCCAAGAAAAAAATTTACGTCACTCGGGGGTCCCTTTTCCAGGAACTAAAACTAGTCTGATTCGCTTGCGTAAAAAAAACGACCCTATTCCTGGAAATTATTCTTTCAAAA
>MKYW01000131.1:208436-220182 GCA_015776835.1 Aphidius ervi | reverse complement strand
TTTTTTTTTTTTTTGGCCTATTTACCAACATCGACCGAATGACCCAGTTATCCCGGAAATTTTCACTCCCTCTGTGTCTACCCTCAAAATAAAATGAGGTTGAGAGTTGAACTATTATTACTATTATTATAACTTTAAATAATCAATCAACAATAAAAGAACGTAAATACATTTCTTCGTATATTCAAAAATGATAAGAAAATATTAATACGAATTTTATTGTGAAAAAATAAAAATATATTATGAGTATTTTTCACATTGACTTTGATCTAATATACAATACGCAATAATAAAAAGCATTATCTTATTATTATTGTAATAATTAATAATTATAATTTGAAAAATAAAAAAACAAATGTTTTTAATAACATGGTTCATTCCAGACTGCTAATAATAATGCAAAACAAATATATATTCAATACAAAAAAAAAAAAAAAAGAATTGATTGCCAATTATTGTACTGGCAGTATCAAGTGATATCTTGATGTATGTGTACTAGTATTAATGACAGATACACACAAGTGCTCCAAAAACGATTCAACATTTATTGCGTAACAGAAACGCATCGTTTAACTGGCGCGGTATTTTTTTATTTCTCTCTCTCTTAGCATATATATTTGTTTGTACTCGAGATTAATTCTTGTATACGCGGTATGCTTGAACGATCCGCGTGGCAACACACTTTGTTCATTTATAATTAAATTTGTCCCTGAATTAATATTTGTTTAAAAGTTATTAAAATTTATTTATGTATCAAAGTTGAAATTTTTTTTATTTTTTCAATTAAAAATTACAATTTTTTTTCATTGTTACCATGAATTATTTATATATTTATTGTTTAGTTTTTTTTTTTTTTTTTTTTAAATTATATTGTGGCTTTGAAAATTTTATAGGTCTAATTTTTTTTTTTTTACTTTGATATGCCACACGTCACGGTATCGTGTCAACGTTGAATTTTTTTTTTCTTTAATTTTTTGCCTGATGACTTAGGTGTTTGTATCAAGTCGATGCTTAAATTTTAATTTTTTTTTTTTCGACGTCAATAATCATTTCCGTTTAAATTAATAATATAGCACGTAAATTTATAAATAAAAATATTAATTTAGAATAATTATAAAATACAAAGATAAACCGTAGTAAATCAAAATTTTAATTATTATTATTTTTGGAAATTCAATAAATAAAAGAAATACATATTTAATAATATTATATTAAAAAAGATTATTATTTTTTTGATAGGTAAAAATGTTGAGACACAATGTTATTTTTAAACATTAATAACATGATATGTAAAAATTTAATTTAAAAGAAAAAAAAAAAAAAACCATGTGTTTATCTTTGATGCTTCGTTATGTTATCAATGATAATAATATTATCATGATGTCCGGGTAGACGACGACATGCGACACTAGCTTGCTCAATTTAAAAGAATTTAAAAAAAAAAAAAAAAGAAACAAATAATTTATATATCAATTACTTTGTCTTCTCGAAATTTCTCAGTATAAAATTACCCAAGATATTTCTAGTACAGTAATCTTTCTTTTTTTTTTAGTTTATAAAATGTAGAAAAAATAATCAATTTATAATGATATAATGTTGGGTTTTTTATTTCATTAAAAAAAAAATGTATTTTTGATGAATTTTATAATATTATTTTTTTTCTAAGATAATGATAAATTAATTTTGACTCATTTTTTATGATTCATCTATTTTATTTTATATTTTTTCGACTTTTTTAGTGTTTTGTGTTGATTTTTTTATCAATCAGTTTCTTTTCCTCAATATTTTTCTTTTCCTTATAAGTTTAAATTTGTCATTTTTTTTATAAATTAATTATAATTTCACTTATTTGTTTTAAAATTATTGTTATAGTTTTTTTTTTTTTTATTAACGTAGTTTATTTATGTGACGTAAATGCATTGTTTTTTTCAATTATTTACGTAATCAGAATGACAAGGTAACGTGTGACAAATAAGAAATTATTTTTTTTTTTTTCAATAATCTATTTTTGTAACTTCTTAAAGAGTTTTTATCTCGAGTTGCTTGCATCGGTAACACCTCGAGTTCTAATTTTAAATTTATATTTCAAACAGTGAAAAAATAAAAAAGTATATCTCAAATAATTTTAGACACATCCTCTGAAGCTTAAAGAAAAATTAATTAAAAAAAAAAAAATACACCCGTCATTTCATTCTTATTTTTTTATTTTATTTTCCTTCTAATTTTCTAAAAAAAAAAAAAAATGTTTTTTTCCTCTTCAGCTGACTGGAATACGCCGACTATCGATCCCGTCGATGATTTTTTTTTTTTTTCCAGTCTGGTTTTCCTCTCATTCGCACCTTCAATATACTCTCCTAAAATTCACGAAAAAAAATTCAATAAAAAAAAATCTACTAATTATTAACAAGAAATTTATTATCTTTTTTAGTTAGCTTCTTTTTATACATTATTGTTTTCACAAGTTGTTTTTTTTCTTAAAAATAAATATACATATAGTGTCTTTATTTTATATAGATAAAAAAAATGCTCATATCTTTATGAATATAATGGCTTTCGTACGTTTCTTGTCTTGTTTTCAACCCTATATATTTTATTTTATTTTATTTTTACCAACTCTCTCACCTTTTGCTTCTATTTTCTTCTACTAAGTCCTCTTTATGCACTCGATATTTTTTCATTTTACTCACGTTCTTTTGGTGACTTATATATGGGCGTCGACTGAAAAATATAACAAAATATAATTGTAAACTTCTAGTATACCATTAAAAATTGATCTTATTTTTGAAACATAAATAAATTTATTAAAATAAAAAGATTAAAATTATTATTGAAAAGTTCGAAAGAAATAAATTATTTAAATGTTTTTTTAAATCATTAAATCATTTAATTTATTTATTTTTGGTAGTTGGCAAATTATCATAACTTGACAAATATATTTATGACTTTGACCGTAATTTAAAAGAAGATTATTTAAATGGAAAAAAAGTAATAATATTCAATATATAAATATATATTTTTTAATATTTTTTATCACTTGTTTCTACTATTTTATTTTCTATTTTTTTATTGATAGTTAATGCACTGTTTATCGCAATCAACTACTACTTAAATATACTTAAAAAAAATTCACTAGACAATAGACAAATTAAAAAAAAAATAGAAAAAAACAAGAATATATAAAAATAAAATTGAAATTTCGAGTAAAGTCATGTTAATTTAAAATTTTATTTTTAATTGGTTTGATTTTTATCATTTAAAGGGTGTGTATAAATTTTATCTTTTATTTATTTTTTTTTTTTAATCATTATTCTGCCACTTTGATTATTTTTTTAGTATTTATTTTGCAGCCGTACATATTATTATGGTATGCGACAACAAGTCAGATCAATATAATACACACATGTATACAGTGTCACGCGACAGACACATCTGAATGCCATCAGGGATTATCAAAAAGTGGGTCAAACAAAAATGTTTTAAATGAAAGAATAGTAAAAGGCAAATAAAAAAAAAAAAAATGAAGAAATTAAAATGATAAGAGCAACATCAAAATTAGACTCAATAAATTTTAATTTAAAAATATATCTCAAATATTTATTTTAAATTGCAATTTTTTTTTGCAAATTAATTTGAGTACATAATTTTTTTTCAAGTTTAATAAAATTATAAATATTATAATTTATTATTTATTTTTAAATTGACAATTTAGTACATTTAATTTTAGAAAATGGTAATAATTGTTGATTTTTTTTACTCTTTTGGTATAAATTGCAGAGTATAATTATTTTTATATAAAAAAACAATTATAATCCATTTTTTTTTTGATCCCTTGTATTTACATGTAATGTAAGGCCGTGTATTTTTAACTTGAAAAAAAAAAAAAAGTTGCCAACGGGCCGCAGGGGGATCAATACCTGGGCGGTCTAGCTGTCGGCTTTTATACCCTATATACGAGCCAGCCAACTCGACGCCATGGCTCTTGCATATATACACCCACAATATATATTTTTAAATTTTACTATTTTATATTTAACCCATATCTATAATAAAAATTTACTCGATAAAAATAATAATAATATTAATTTACATTTAAACTATATAAAATAAATATTAATAAAATGTTTTTTTTTTTTTTTATTTTGTTTCAGATTTAATCAATATTGTCAAGGATAAAAATAAATAAATAAAAAAATATACAACATTAAATAAAATTGTTGATAAAAAATAAAATATTATTATATTTAAAAAATTGATATAAAAAAATCGTAAAAACGATTTATTCAAAACCAAAAATGGACATCGAAATTCAGTTGGCACTGAATTTCGTAATATCATATCTTTATAATAAATTACCACGTCGTCGTGTTAATATATTTGGTGAAGAATTGGAAAAAGCATTAAAAGATAAATTTAAAGGACATTGGTATCCAGAAAAACCATTTAAAGGTTCAGCATATCGTTGTTTAAAAACAGGTGATCCAATTGATCCAGTACTTGAACGTGCTGCTAAAGAAAGTGGTGTACCAATACAAGATATATTAGAAAATTTACCAACTGAATTAGCAGTATGGATTGATCCTGGTGAAGTATCATATCGTATTGGTGAAAAAAGTGGTGTTAAAATATTACACTCAGAACAATCTGATTTACATGATGAATCATCAGCTGATCGTGAAGTAACTAAAACATTTAATCCAGAAGCACAATGTTTTCGTCCAATTGATGCTGTTGGTACATCATTAAGTGGATTAAGTTTAAGTCCAAAATCAACATCACCATTTCCATCATCAATTGGTAGTACAATTAGTAATGGTTCAACAAATAATCAATTAAATGGACATATTTCTGGCTCATCATCAGCACCATCACCAACACAATTAACTGGAAATTATAAAAATTCACCAAGTCCAGTACAAGCTTTTATTCCAAGATCAACAGCACCACTTACATTTACAACAGCAACATTTGCACAAACTAAATTTGGCAGTACTAAATTGAAAACAAACAGCAAAAGAGCTAACAGGTATTTTAAATTATTATTATTATTATTATTAATATTTTTATTTATTTAATATTTAATTATTCTATTAAAATCATTATTTTTTCTATCATTAAACTATATAAATATAAATAAATAAAATTAGCTACAAGTGCACTGACCCAGATCAACGTCTTTCAGAATGTCACCAACGGAATTTTCAAACTACATTAAACAACGTGCAATACAACAACAAATACATCATCATCATCATCACCATCATCATCAACAACAACAACAACATCAACAAAATGGTTTACCAGGATCTCAAATATCACCAACATCACGTTCCTTATCACCAGGTGTTATTGGTGGTCAACCAGTTGGTAATCAACAACAACATAATGATCAAAATGGATACTTTTTACCAGCTCCATATCATCAACAATATTCACATCGTAATATATTTGATTCATCAAATCAATCTGGTTATTTACCAGAATTATATGGCAGTAAATATCAATCAAGTTATCTTGATACACCAACAATTAGTCATCAATTTTATAGTGGTAATAGTGGTGGTAGTGGTGGTGGTAGTAGTGCTGGTAGTATTGGTGGTACAAATTCACCACCAACAAATTTAGGACCAATTGGTTCTGGTACATCAACAACACCAACAAATCAACAAGATAAAAATAATACAATTGTTGATGGTCTTAATAATTTTGGTCTTGGTTCAGTTACATCACATTATCCAGCAAGTCAATATCAACATTTACTTGTTGCTAATTAATAATTTACCAATAAATAATAATAAAATTATTATTTCTCATGATCCTCCTCAGTTAAAAAAGTTATTAAAATTCATAACAATTTATTAAATTTAATTTATCATAATGAAAAAAAAAAGATAAAAAAAAAAATATTATATAAAATAAGACGATTTAAAAAAAATAATTATTGAAGATAAAAAAATGTCCTCTTCATTTGAGGCTGTGGATCTTATTTTTTAATTAATATTAAAACATTTTTTTATTTTTTTAAAACTAATTTCAATTTTTTTTTTTTTTTTTTAAATAAAATAATTATTGCTTTTTTTTCTTAAAATTTTGTTTATAATATTAAAAAAAAAATATATATATATATATATTAGGAAAAAGGATAAATTTAAAGAAAAGACATTTGAAATTTTTTATTTTTTTTTTTGATATAACAATGTAAAAATTATGAATTTTTATATTTTTTAATAAATTTATGTATTATTTCTATTATCATTTTTTTTTTTTATTTGAACTATTATTGTTACTGTTTTTTTTTTAAGGAGGTTTTTGGGACGAACCATGAGAAAAATGATATAAATGGGTAAAAAAAAAAAAGAAAAAACGAAACGATGATCTATGATAATGATATTATTGACATAAAAGAAATAAAAAAAAACAAAAATAATTTATTTTTTCACTGGATTAGTCAAAGAATAATAATATATCTCAGATGCACTCACATCATGGGTTCGTTTCTAAACGGTATCAAATTAAATTAATTGAATTAATATTTAAAAATAAATAACAACAAAATATAATAGGGAGGTTAAATTGAAAGGAAGAAAATAATAATATGACGTGTTTTTAATTTGAAAACAAAAATTGATTAATTAATAATTTGATGAATTTCATTGACCAAAATCAGAGGTCTAACTGAATTGCTAAAAAAAAAAAATTAAATAAATAAAACTCGTTCATTGGTACGATATTAATATTTTATTTTTGTATAATAACATGAAATAAAATTAAAATAAATAAATATAAATAATATTCACAAAATTACAAAAAAAAAAAATTGGTAATATCTTAAAAATAATAATATTGATTAAATATATATCTGCAATAGTTTTTCAAAATACATTTATTTATTTAAAAAAAACCAGTGATTTTATTTATTTATTTTATTTTTTTATGAATTTATTTGTTTTATTTATTTTCAAAAATTATTATGACCAATAGATGAGGTAAATTTATATGTCAACTTATTCTTGTTACGTTTGCAATTTCAATTAGATGAATTACATAATTAAAATATGAAAAAAATAAATACACAGTTGTTACTAAGCACAATGACCTCGAGTTTCTCAACATGTCACCAACAAATAAATAAACACTATCTGATAAAAGTTGACAAGCTTTTATCACATTGAGTAAATTTGCAAATAACAACAATAATAAAATAATAATCTTAAAAATTGAATTAAATAAATGAATAATAGTGTCATAAGCCAACCATGCCAGACACTAGGTGCTAAAAGTATTTAAATTAAAATATTTAAACCAAAACAAACAAAAAAAATTATCATAAAATCGTGAAATTAACATCAATAAGAAGAAAAAAAATATAATTTATTTATTTTTTTTTCTAAATAATATGTCATTAAACTTTTTGACATAAAAAAAATTACAATATAAACAAAATTTATTGACCCAAGAAGGATATAATTATATGACAAAAAAAAAAAGTTTTTTTTTTTTCTATAAGTGGGGACACAATGACACACAATACAGTACCCAAATAGTTAAATTAAATATTAAAACTTAATTATAATAATAATTAAAAAAATAAATAAAATGAAGCTATTAACGATACGTTCGACTGTGGTAGCTATGCTAGTACCTGCTATTGTTAATCGAAAATAAAAAAATTTAAAAATTATTTCAAAATTTCTAATTAGAACTTAAACTAATGGGGTCTCATATTTTTTTTTAAATTTTATTATTAAATAATCAGTCTAACAAATTAAACACAACAGACAAGATGACACAAATATAAAAACCATTGAAATGATTTTTTTATTTTAAATATGCGGGTTTAAAAAATTAAAAAACAATTTGCAATAAGACACACAAATCAAATGGATCTCGGGGTGCGATGAATCTGTAGCCTCAGCGATGAATCAAATACGATGTATACTCTACCGATAATATAAAAATACAAATAATGCAATATACATATAAATAAATATACATATATAATTAAATAAATAATTAATGGACAAAGTGAGAATTCAAAAAGAAAAAAAAAAAAGTAATATAAATTAAATAAATTAAATATGGCAAAAAAATAAATAAAAAAACATAGTATTATACGTTTAAAATACGGAATGTATGATACACTTTATATGCAAATATTATTATTATATATATATATTTAAAATAATAAATTGAATAACTAAAAATACACATAGTTTTCCATTGCATTAATTGAATGTACTCGTTGAATCGCGACTCGATACAAAATAAATAAAAAATTATATATAGTTTATTGATGAGACTACCGTCAATATTCATAAATCAACAAAAAAGGTATATTCAAAAATAAATAAAAAAAAAAAAACAAAAAAAATAATATATTAAACTGTTTGTATGAATTTTTTTTTTTATCATTGTTATTTAAAGTTTATAAAACATTTATTGGCAAATAATAAAAAATAAAAAATTTAAAAAAAATTAAAAGTAGCACTGGCACTAAAATAGATAAAGAAAAAAAGTTAAACAAAGAGCATGCTTTTGTCATCAATACTAAACCTAATTCTAATTCTTTAAAACCATGTTAAAAAAATAAATAAATAGAAAAAAAACAACGATTTATTAAAAATATTATTGATGTTGTCAGTATTTTAATAATAATCATGTCGTAACAAAAGAAATTAAAAAAAAAAATTTTTGATGCAAACAAAGGAAAAAAAATTATTCTTTGAAAAATAATATACACACATGTAAAAAAATGAAAACAAAAGATAAATATTTGTCATCTTTTTTTATTATTATTTGTCTTTGTAAAATTTGATATATTTTTTATTTTTTTAATTATCAATTCATTTGTTAAACAAAAAATTACTGAACGTTGACTATACGTATACATAACCATTAATTTACGTTGGATATTTTAACTTTTTTTATAAAATTATATTTTTATAGATTAAATAATTAATCAAAATTGTACATTATACTTACAGATTTATCAATAAATTATATGAAATAAAATAAAGTATTGTTGTACAACGTTCTATAATCTATATATCTCGGGTAGTTGCCGATCAAAAACTGACAAAAAATGGTCAAACAAGAGTGAGATTGTTCACCATCAGTGATACCACTACACCATGGAGCCTACAAAAATCTCAAATTCTACTGAACAACTTATTGCGCTTTTTTACCAGTGACGGCGCTAGTGATCCTAGTATAAACTACTGCAAAGTATGCCTACTACAATACTACATTCTTCTTGACATATGTTGATGTACCATTTGTTATATATAACCACTTATAAACAAGCTAATGAATATTTTTTTTTCCCATTAAAAATATTTATATAATTTAAAAATGTCATTACCAAAAAAAAGAGGTCCATATGGCCAATATTTATTAAAAAATACTGATGCAAAAGTACCACGACGAACAAAATATGCACTGAAAAAGAAAATAATTAAAGGTGACAGTGATGAGTAAGTGTTATATACATATAATAATTTGTTTTTTTTTTTAAGCCAACAACAAAATAAGAATATTCATTATTTATTTATTTGTTTATTTTTTTTTCGTATAAGCTACATTTTTTAAATTGANAAAAAAAAAAAAAAAACTCAATCCTAAATACCCTAAATATCCACTGTGTTAAAAAAAAAAGAAAAATATCCTAACTATATTTTATTATTTTTTCTTAGATTTTTAACTTTTATTTCTCTATTTTTTCCTGTATTTTTATACTATGAAAAAAAAAACAAAAAATATCTAAACCTCATGGTTTGAAGAAAAAAAAAAATATAAATTATTATTTTGTTTTTTTTTTTAATATCCACATTATTATTATTATATAAAAACGACGACTATAATATATATCGTAATTAAAAAACGATTAAAATGCTGCTCTTATTATTACTATTGTAATTATAAATATTATTATTATTATTTTATTGCTCGATTGTGAAATGATTAAGAGAAAAAAAAAAAAAAATCATGATTATACATGAAAACTTATTATTAATAGCCTTAAGGAATTTTTTCATAGTTTGTTATTGTTGTTGTTGTTGTTTTTTTTTTGTATGAAAAATTTGATTAATTCAACTACGATACACTTGTGTATATTTTTTATTTTTTTTTCTATGAAATATACATATATGAATTTTTTTTAAATAATGAAAAAACAATGTCAATAAAAGCATCATACTCAAGTGTATCGAAGTTGTTAATATTATTATACTATTTTTGTTAATAATACAGTGATTTTGATTATTGATGAATAGATTCAATTGATTTTGTTTTAATTTAATTTTTCTTTTTCATGTTAAAAACTATAAATATATATTATATAAATATGCTTTTTTTTTATTATGAATTATAATTGTAGTAAAATTTTTTTAGATAAAAAAGAAAAGAAAAATAACGTCCGGTCACTATTTGTGTGAAATTTTTAAATTTATTTATTAACCTTATCATTTGTTTTAATTTTTAATTATATTTTAATTTTTTTATATAATTATTGAAAATGAATAATAAAAAAAATGGTGCCCTTGAAAAATATGTCTCGAATATTTTTTTGTCAATTGGTTGATTAAAAAAAAAAAAAANTAAAAAAAAAAAAAAAAAAACAAACGAACAAAAAAAAATATCATTTGTAAAATTATTTTTTGTATTTTTATATGATAACATGAGACTAGCCAATAATTATCAACTGAATGAAAAAAAAAAAATATATACATATATATAAAAAAATATAAAAATTGTAAAGTTTAAAATTTTGTGAATTTATAAATTATTTTTAAACAAAAAAAATTATTTAAAATTTGGATTAGAAAGAAAAAATAATGTGGCTAAATAATATAATTAATATAAATTATTTCAGAGCACTTTTGATTGTACTAAAGTGTTTTTTGATAATTACAAAAATAATCATTGAATTTAAAAAAAATGAAAATCAATTAAAAACAAATTCAAGTACAATCAGTGGTTATTAAGATCATGTCAACAAGTTTATGTGTGTGTTTTATCTTAAATTAAAATTAAAAGAAAAAAAAAAAAAGTATCGTGATCAAGTGAACATTAAAGCACCTGATTAATTAGTACATACTTTAGAAAATATAAAAAAAAAATATATAATAATATATTTATAAATATAAATTACCAAAAGAAAATAATAATTTTAATTAAAAAGAAAAAAAAAATGGTAATTTCAAGGGCACCCTTAGAAATTAATGATTGATTAATTCATTTTCATTTTTTAAATAATTTGTAGATAGTCAAATTAGTAGTTCAATGTTGTTCGTTCTTTATCTGTTTATTATTTTTTTCTTTTGTGATCAATTTGTTTTTGTTATAAAATTTTTATTCATAATAGTCAAATAACGAATCGGTTGGCACCAATGAGCTGGAGATTTTTTTTTTTTTACTAGCAAATTTAAAGACATATAGATTGATAAAATAATAATAATAATAATCAATCAATCGATTTCTAGCTCAAGGATATTATCGATTCGTTTATCTTAAAAATGATAAATATAAATTCAAAGAAAAAAAAAAAAACAACCCGTATTAAAAAATAAAAAAAAGTAGTCAAAAGTTTAATTATAAATATTATTAATATTTGCCACAATATTTAATACAACTTATTGAGTATATAAATATATAAATAAATAATTATAACTTCTATAGTGACGAAGACAAAAAAAAAAAAAAAAAGAGTACGATAATTTCATGAAATTATTTTTCTTTGTTACTTCTTTAT
>MKYW01000131.1:186318-205421 GCA_015776835.1 Aphidius ervi | reverse complement strand
CGATGAAAAATTCAATTTGTCTAACTTTGAATGAAAAAAGAGTCGGAGAAATTTAAAAATTAAGTAACTTGTCAGTGGCAATATTGTTGAGCAGTATATCAAGAAGTTTTATAAAAATTTTCAGAAATTTTTATTAATTATTTACTGAGTTATTAATTTAACAACAAATTGCGAGGTGCCGTTAGGGCTATATATGCGTGATCGTCAGCCCACTCTCTCGCGAACGCCTATGTTCACGCGTCAGTATATTAATATAAACACTAACAGTATGCGCGCTATTTGTTGTTAACTTAATAACTCGGTAAATAATTAATAAAAATATCTGAAAATTTTTATAAAACTTCTTGATATACTGCTCAACAATATTGCCACTGACAAGTCACTTAATTTTTAAATTTCTCCGACTCTTTTTTCATTCAAAGTTAGACAAATTGAATTTTTCATCGACATTAAACAACCATATAATAAAAGTTAAACAATATTAATAAATGAATTTTTTGATAAAACTGTTGCAATTGCTAGCTTATAATAAAGCTACAGTTGAATTTTCAAGTTAATTTATTAATTTTTAAAGAAGTTGTCTTGAGTTATATGTTTAAAAAAAAGTATTTTTTTCAAAAAAAAAAATTTCGTTTATATTTTTTATCTCATTAACTAATTATTATTAAAAAAAATTTATATGGAGAGAAATATGTATTTTTAAATTCTATCGACGACTGTATTTTTATTTTTTTTTATTTTTCAATTTTAATTTTTCCTATTTTTCACCCACAGCAACATATCGTTTTCGCGTTTTCGAGCGCTCGGCGAGTTATTGCACCCGGACTCTCAATTATTACATAAAAAAAAAGAAAAAAAAACAACATATGGTAAAATATATTAGTCATAAAAAATACATAATGTTATTTAAAGTTAATATTTTTTTTTTTTTTAATTAAACTGTCATGCATTTTATTTTATGATAGCATTTTACATAATTTTTTTTAAATTACATTTTTCATTAATAATTAAAGCCCATCAAATTTTGTTTAATATATTTCATACGATATAATTCTAATGAAATAGAGAAAAAAAAAAAAAATCATTATTCAATTTTTAAAGACAAAACAGCAATTATTTTGCTGTAAGAAAATATTTATATTTATTGTCTCTTTAATAACTTACAAAGCAAATCATACGTAAAAACAAAATTGAGAAAAACAAAAAACACAAAAACAATATCTACGAAAATTTAATTATCAATTTAATAATAAAAAAAATAATAATTAAAGAATATTATATATGTTAGTTTGTAGTTTTATTACATCAGCATAATAATCTTCGTTGCCGTAAAAAAAAAAAAAAGCTTACTAATTGATTATAGAAACTTTTAAAAATAAAATTAACTATTTTATTTACAAAAAAAAATATTTAATCATCAAATTTTAATTCACGCATATTGCCCTTCGTCAATATTGAAATTAAATATTTTTTTTCATTCTCATTTTCTTTTTTCTTAAAAAAAAAAAAAAAGGAAAACATTGACGCAGAGAAAAAAAAACAAGAAACAATAGTAGTTTTTTTTTTCCCAATTACCATACATACTTATTGATAATTTATTTTAATTATTAAGATTTACGATTATGATTATTATTATTATTATTGTTAATTAATATTTCTACGTATTTCCTTCATGAATTTTAACATAATGAATTTTCAATGCTTTAATATTCGGATATTTAATAAGACAAACTGGACAAACACGACCATCAGCTCCTTTAACTTCATAATCACCTAAATCAACTTTTTTAAAATGTTTTTTTTCATCATTAAGATTATCATCATTAACATTTGATGAATGATCAGTCAATAAATGACTATCAATTGCTCCACGATTAAACATATATTTATCACAATAATTACATTGAAATAACATACTCATATGACTTTTTTCATGTAATTGTTTAGCAACAGATGTATCAAATTCTTCATTACAATCATCAATTGTACAATAATGTTTTTCACCATTACCATGTACTTTTGTATAATGTTGTCTCATATTTGAACTATTTGAAAAAATTTTAAAACAATCAGAGCATTGTACACCATCATCATCAACACTACCACCACCACCACCACCACTATTATCATCATTAGTATCATCAGTTGTTTCATTTTTTATTGGTGATTTTGATGTTATTTTATGTACATTTGAACGATGTTTATATAATGAACTCTTTGTTGGGAATAATTTTTTACAAATACCACATGTTACAGCTTTTTTAGATGTATTTGGTGTACCAACACTACTACCAGATGGTTCACCTAAATTATATGCTTTTCTAATAATATCAAAATCAAGTTTTGGTCTTTTTGGACGTATTTCAGAGTCATCACTTTTTGTTGATGATTTTCTTGGTGATGGTGTTGCTACTGATAATGGTATTGATGGTGATGTTGTTGTTGATGTTGATGTTGATGCTGCCGCAGCAGCAGCAGCAGCAGCTGCAGCTATTGATGCAATTGTTCTTCTAGCATAATGTGCACCAGCTTTATGTTTTTTCATTGAATTTTCATTATTAAATACTTTTTTACATATTGGACATGGAAATGACGCTGTTATTGGTGGTTTTTTAACTGATGTAAATTTTATATTTGCTGAATTTGTTTTATGTAATTTTTTATGTTTTGTTAATGATTTAATTGATGAATAATATTTACCACAAATATCACACATAATATCTGGTGGTGCTCTTACAACATCATTTAATAATGAATCTTCTTTATGCCATTTAATATGTTCATCAAGTGATTGTTCATCATTAAATACATTTGGACATAAATTACATTGTAATTCATCATTAAATGAATCATCAATTTTATTTCCAGTACAATGTACATCTACTAAATGTTTACGTAAATCTTGTATGTCATTAAAATTATTATTACAAACAGTACATTGTAAACTTTTTGAGTTGTCAATATCATCATTATTTGCTTCATCATCATCAACGTCATCACCACCATCATCATCAATATTATTGCCATCATCGTCACCTTCATCTTCATCGTCATTATTATCATTTGATAAATCATTAAAACTATCAAGCATTAAATTTTTTTTAACTTTTGATGGTGATGATGATCTTATTGATGATGGTGATGTTAATTTATCAATTTTAATTGGACTCAAATTTAATTCATTTGTTCCCTCAACAATTTCAACTTGTACTTGTTCCATTGGATTTGGTATATTTCTAATACTTAAACGTGAATCACGTCTAAAATGATGTCCACGATGTATTTTTAATGATGTTTCATTACTAAATCTTTTACCACATATATCACATGCTAAATGATCATCTTCATCAATGCCATGTTCTTCAATTAAATGTTGTGAATGTTGTTCAGCATCATTAAATACTTTTTTACATTGTTGACATGTTATTAATATTGTTGATGCTTCAATGTCACGTGGATGTGCACGTTGTCCATGTTGTATCCATAAATCTTCACTGGTAAATGTTTTTGTACAATTTGGACAACAAAATCTTCCATTAATAATATGTGCTGTTCTAACGTGTCTTCTTAAATTTGGATAATTTGCAAATATTTTACCACATGAACGACATTCAGTACTTCTTGAACCAGGTTCACCACTTGGTGGTGAAAATATTGGTGTATCTTGTTGTTGTTGCTCTTGTTGCATACTACAATTACCAATTAATTTTAAATCATCATCAATTGTCAATGGTTTATCTGTATTTTTTAATTTTAAATGTGATGTTTTATGTTGTTGTAATTCATTTTGTGTTTTAAATTCTTTTGGACATAATGGACAACCATATTTTATTATTTTATTATTTTTATTATCATTATTTGAATCACGATGTTCTTGATAATGTGCTAAAAATTCATGTGCATGTTTATATTTTGAACCACATAAATAACATATAATTTCTTTACGACGATGTTCAGTATTAGTATGTGATTGAAATTTTTTAAATATTAAAAATGTTAAACCACAATGAGCACAATGATATGAATTTCTTTCATGTGGTGGTAAACGTTGACATAATTCACGATGTTTTAACATATTTGGTTTATGTTTATAAATCATACCACAATAAATACATGTATGATTATGAGATGGAGCACCATTTTGATATGGTCCTAATAGCAATGATGGATTTATTAATTTATTATTTGTTTTTTTATTAGAGCTATTATTCATAGGTGTTGTTTGTATATTTGCTGTTGTTGTTGGTTTTAATTTAATTGGTGTTTTTTGTGGTGCTGTTAATTGTTCATATTGACGATCAGAATGTTTTGATAAATGTGTTAATAAATCTTTTCTATTTGGCATTGGACGTAAACACATATTACATGTAAAATATTTTTCAGTACCATGTTTTGGAGTTACAAGTGCTATTTTCATAGCACATTCAAATGATGCACCACAATGTAATTTATATATTGAACGATCTGGAAATTCAGTTAAACATGCAATACATGTATATGGACGTAAATCAGGCATATGTTGTCGTATATGATTTAATGTACTACGACGATCATTAAATACTTGTTGACATGAATAACATGAAAATGTTTTCAATTGACTTATTATATTTTCTTGAACTTGTGTTAATGGTGCATTTTTTTCCATTGATATTAATTCATCTTCAACATCTTCAATTGATTCTTCATCATCCATTACTTCATCATCTTCATTACTTTGTTGTTGTTGTTGTTCTTGTTGCTGTTGTTGTTGTTTTTCACCATCATAATATTCATCATCTTCAGTTGAATTACCAGTTTCAATTTCTTTTGTGTTATTATCACTATTTTCAATTAAATTGTTATCATCATTATGATATCTTTGCATATGATTTTTATATGAAAATTTGGAATGTAATATAACTTGACAATGTGAACATTTTTTTTTGAATGCTCTAACACCACGAAAATGTGTACGTAAACCACGACGTATTTTTTTTTTAGATTTTGTAAATTTTTGTGTTGAATCAGGCTCAATAATTTTATTTGTTACACCTGCCATTGGATTTACTAATAATTCACTATCAGCAACTGATTCAACATCAATATTATCATAATCATCATGTGGTTCACGTTTTATTTCAATTTTATCAACTTTTGTATTTTTTTGTGTTTTTAATTCCTCATTTTTTACTGGTGAATCTTCTTCAATTGATTCCATTGATACATCATCCATTGTTGTATTTAATGTACTATCATTTTCAATTGATGATATTTCTTCTGGAATTATATCTTCAACTGACACATCTGCTTGTGATAATTCAGCTGGACTTTTTACATTAGTATCATCTTCTACACTGGGATCCTAAATAATTAAAGATCCAATTAGTATACATAGTTTTAATTTCATACAAACAAATGAATATTTTTTAAAAATTAATTACAAAAGTTTGATCTTTTGTTAATATTGATAAATAATTGATAATATTTGTGATATTAAAATATTAAATCAACGTTATAAATTAACAAATATTTTAAATTATTAATTACTGTATTTTTTTAAATCAAATTCCAATTAATTATTAATATTGATTTGCTTGAAAATTAATAATTTAACAATATTAATTAATATAAGATAATAAATTATTTTACCATATTTAAACTGTTATTGCTGATTTTTTTTACAAGCCATTGTTGTAATTTTTCCTGTGATTTTTTACAAGATTCCTTGTAAATATGCCATTCTTTGACTTTATCAATACATCCTTCACAAATTAGCGTTGACAATTTGTCATCAGATGCAACCTAAAAACAAAAAAAAAATAATAAACAAATAAACATCAACAAAAATTTTAAAAAATAACCTCAAATATGACTTGGTATAAATTTTATAAAATATATAAATAATAAACAAATAGAAATGATAGAAAATAATAAATCCAATAAGCCATCACATAACCTTACTTGAAAATTAAAAAAAAAAAAAGAAAATTACTAATTAAAAACGAGCTGCGAACTAATTAAGAATACACATATTACAACATTGTAATTTACAAAAACAATTAAAATAAAATGTTATAATGTAATTATTCATAAATTTTAAATACCTCAATTAATAAATGCTGATGAATTAGTTCATCAAATGGTAGTGATGATTCTTTGATACCAAAAATATCAATTTTTGGCTCATCAGTAGATAAACATAATCTACAAACATTTTTAATATTGTCCAACTCGACAATATCATCCATTTTGCTCCGGATAAAATCACACTTTCGTTGTGCCAAATAACACAACAAGATTAAATTATCAAACAAATAAATTCAATACGTTATGTCAATATGATAAATTTGTTAAAGCATTATTTAAATAGTTGATAAAATTAGTATTTAATAATATGTTGTTAATCAATAATTTGTACTTATTAATGATGTAAAATAAAATCCACCACTTGTAGAACACAAACTACGCCATGGATGAAGAGGATTTTTGACCGACAAGATGCACTCAATATTTCAATGATCAGGTTAGGGGACGCAAACGTTTTTGTTTGCTTGGCCACCAACCACCAAGCACCAGCACCAAGTTTAGTTTTTTAACAACGCTCTTTCTGGGAATGGGGAATATGTTTCGATTTTCGCTGGTAATTTTTGGTAATTTTCGGTTGTTTTTGGTTCAGTTCCATATTCCTAATTTAATTATGATAAAGATGGCGTTCAGGTAGTTAAAAAAAAAAAAAAAATAGAAGCGGGAATTGCGCACGCATGCTTGGTTATATTAATTTAAAAACACTAGATGGCAGTTGAACACAGATTTTCAGCTTGAGATTAAAAAAAAAAAAAAATGATTACGGACGAAAACAGGAAGAGGCTTGTCATGTTGGATCAATAATAATGGAAGTTTGAAAATAATTATCTACATGATGTTGTTTATAAATAATTTTAATAACTTGAAGTTTTTTTCTGTTAATTTGATTTTCTTTTATTATGCAGACACAGTGTTATTTTAAATATTTATCAACAAATATAAAAATTAAATTTATAATTACATTATAAATTAATAAAATTATAAAATTAATAAAAATTTTTCCTTTTTTTTTGTCTGCAAATTTGGTCCATATAACTGTTTAATTTTTAATGCATATTTGACATAAAATAAAAATAAATTATACAGACTTGGAAAATAAAAAGCTAGCTTTTTAACATTTCAAACTCATATTTTTAAATTTAATTTATTTTAACAATTAGTAAATGATAAAATAGAAATACGAGTTTAAAAAATATTAATGCTAACAGTTTTTTTTTTTAAATCTGTTTTAGAATTGTCACAAAAAAATAAAATGTTAAGTTTATTAAAAAATAAATTAACATGCTAAAAACTGAGTCCAAGTTTTCATATTTTCATAAAAATTAATAGTAATCTTTTGCATTAATTACATTCATTAAATAAGAACTTCAGGTATATATTTTTTTTTTTTCACAGTCTGATCAACAGATTATAATTGTCTCAATATAATAATACATATTTATAACTTTTTCCATACTTTGTATAGTTTAATTAGGACAATATACTTTTTTTATCTAAAACTAAATTTTATTTGATTATTATATAGACACTTTCTAATTATGAACAACGATCTAAGAACCTGTCCTAGTTGTCATATTGAAAAAATAAATATAAATAATAATTTAATTACATTATTTCTACTGCATGTATAAATTTTTTAAATCTTTGGCATTAATTTTAACCGAAAATCTCTTCACGAATATATTTTTAATTATACATTTTCATCAGCAGAATAATTAATAAACAATTATACAGTCAATAATCATTAAAAATTAAATAAAACGTAATTTTAATAATTGGGTCATAGACAGTATATAATATGTGCACGTGTTTTAATGTTAAATTTAATAAATCATAATTCTTCAAGTTGTCTGACAATGTGATGTAAAACAAGTACTTTTTTCTGATTCTTGACGAACATAATCATGAACATTAAATCTTTCTGTATCAGGATTTACTGTTTTCCGTGCTAATAATTCTCTGAAAAATAATAAAATAAATATGAAAAAAAACAAAATTATGTACAATATATAAAATAATAATTCAAATTACTTAGCAACTGCTAAAAAGGCCAATTCAACATTGAGTCCAGTTTTTGCTGATGTTTCCATAAATGGTACATCATATTCATCAGCAAGTCGTTTTCCATCCTCTTTTCTAATAACTCTGTCTGTTCCACAATCACATTTATTTCCTAAAAAAAATTTTAAATATAAATACAATTCAATTAATATATTTTCAACTATGCATATTTATTAATCAATCAATGATAAAATTTTTAAGTTAAATTACAAAACAATTTATTGAAAGCAATGCTTTAGGACTTGCACAAATTGTATACTGTGCATAAGTATAATATTTCCAATCATTATCGTCTCTAAATAATTTTTTTTAGGTCATTTTTATAAAGAGGTCGTAAATAATCATATGAAATAATAGCAAGTCATTTTAGGTTCTTTTATGGCTCAAGACGGTTACTCGTAAAAAAAATATACAGTCAAATTATTTAAAGACTTTAAATGACTAGTTGATTTCAGTAATTTTTTAAAGAACTAAATCATTTTTTGAATGATTATTGAGAGTGTACTAAAATCCTCCTGAACAATTTTAAGATCCGAAAAATGATCGAGTCATTTTGTTTGAGACTATTAAAGACCAAAAATGAATCTATAAATTGTATCTCCGGAATCGTTACAAACATTATTTATTATCCGTCTTCTTTTTCTTATAATTAGTACTTTTTATATTTATTTTATATAGAAAATAAACCATTACGATTTTTTTCAACGATGATAAGAGTAGACTGATAACTTTTTAAATCAACGATTCACAATATTTGAATACAAAAGATGAAGATTTTTGTTTTTATATTTATTAAATCTAAAAGGTATGAAGTTCAACGACACCGAGATGATATTTGTAATATTAAAAATCAATTTGTAAATATGTGTATATAAAATTAACAAACCCAATAGCATGATGACAACATCAGTTTGTGCAAATTCACGGATTTCACCAAGCCAGGCTCTGATGTTATCATAGCTTGTCTTGTTGGTCACATCGTAGAGAAGTAGCAGTGCTGAAAAACCAGTCAGTATATAAATAAATCCTCATCCATTATGCAATCATGATTTCAAACTCAACGTTAAGTTTATACCGTATACAGTAAATATATTTATATTTTAATGATCACATATTGACTAAAACTAAACTTATATAATCAGAGAAAAGAAAAACAACTCGAGTTGCATCAAATTTTACCACTCGAAAATATAGGAAATTTCTCTAAAAACTATATACACGTGTATAAGTAAAGTTTTTTTTTAATCTTATTTATTATTTTTTTATCGTCTTAGGAACAATATTAAATCAATGATTTATTTATATATATATTATATGATTTTTTTTCTTTACCATGAGCGTCACGGTAGTATGCGTGGGTCACACTGCGAAATCTTTCTTGACCTGCAAGAGAAAAAAAAAACATTATCGGTTATTCAAGTATGACATTTTTTTTTTTTTTATCATCACATAAATATCATAATAAATATAAATGTATATTACCTGCTGTATCCCAAATTTGTAGTTTCACTTTTGTATCAGCAACAGTTACAACTTTATTCTAAAAGGAAAAAACAAAAAAAATATATTATAATAATTTATAAATATTACATATTAAAAACACCAATTTTTTTCAATTTAAAATTAATAAATAATATTTATTATTATTGTGAACGATGCATATATAAAAAAGCTCACTCGAAAATCTATTCCGACAGTTGATATATGTAGATTGCCAGGAAGAAATCTTCCATCACGAAATCTTGTTAAAATACAAGTTTTGCCAACTCCACTGTCACCGAGTAACATTACCTATAGATCATAAATTTTTTTTTTTTGATCAACATAATTTAATAGTTACATAATAAAATTGAATATATTTCTCGAATAAAATAAATATAAGTAAAAATCAATTGATTTAAATATTTATATATAAAAAATGAACCTTAAAATGATATTCTAGTCCTTCGGGTGGGGCTTGTGGCTGATTGGGACCGTCGTAGGACGACTGGCGCCTGGTAATCACGTGATTACCCCCACTATTACCAGCCATTTTAACGGTGGTGGGAAGCAGGCCCCGTGAGGCCGCACCGTGAACCTCTTGACCTGACCAATCAGCAGTACGTTCACTGGAACCAGTCTGTCGCATAATAACTCGTAACAAGTTGTTCAAATACCTCCACGATATTTATGCGCTCCTGTTAGCAAGAGCACCAATTTGCTCTTCTTCTTCTCGACCACTCCTTATTGTTGACGTCGCTCTGTCGTGCCTTAACTTCTCAATTGGTTTTTTTTTATCTTCTCTCACTCTTTCTGTCTCTTTTTATTTTATTCTCCTTTTTTTTTTCAATTTTATTTTTTTCTTTGCGTGTTGACGCGCGCTCAATGTTGTGTTGTACTGTACACGTCGAGTTGCTGGGTTACTTATGTTAGAGAACGCCTCGAGGTCACTCAACTTTATATTCCGTAAAATTGCAATAGTAGAATATCAACTGACTAATTACATTTTCTATTTTTTTAATTTTTCTATCTTATGTTTATCCTTTGCTGATTATATATTATTCTGAGAAAATAAAAAAAACATAAATTGATCTAGATGTTTTTTTTTTTTAAATTGTATTATTTACAAAAAAATCAATTAGTTAATGAACGAATTGAAAAAGTTTTTGAAAAAATTAATTTAATCGACTGAAAATTGTGAAAAAGTAATTACAAACTCATCAAAGTGTATATATATTTTTGTGAAATAATGTTGTGCAGTTAAATTGAGTTTAAAAATTTTCAATGTTAACAGTTAGTTTAGATAACTTCTTAACCCATTAATTATCGAAAAAACTGAATAATACAATTTATATGAAATACAAAAATAAAAAAACAAATATATTTTAATATTTATAGGTTACGTACTAAAGGCGGGACCAATGAGGTAGGTCCCACCCACGCAAACATTTATCGTTCGATGAAAAGATAAAAGAAACATTAAAAAAATATGTGGCATTTAAATATATACATATATATTCATTTCTTTATTCATTTATTTTTATTTGAGTATAAATTTTTTATTTGTATGTGGATTATTATTTTCGACTCGCTTACTTGAGTTTCGAGAAATCAGATATGCTTACACCCGACTGGTGGCGCCATGACCCTGGCCAAAGAATGCAACAAACATTTTATATATATAAACCAAGAGACTGGATTTTATTATTTTAACGAGATACTTTGAGCACTTTATGCGGCTTTTGTACTCGGCCACTGACACTGTCTTGTCACGTGACCGAATCTTTCACTTTAATATGTACTTCAATTGCGTCACGCATTTTGATTTCAACTTTTTTTTTTTTTTTTTTCAAAAGAATATAATAGCTATATTAAAAATATATATCCATAAACTTGAAACGGCAAATAGTTAAATTTATTTTAAAATAAAAAATATCTAATAATGAAAAATTTTTAGTTAATAAATTACACGTTTTTAAATTTGAACGAAAATAATTTAATAAATTTACGATTCATCGCTTTACAAACAATCATAGATGATAGATTAATTACTTTTTTAAAAATTAATTATATTTATATAGAAAAAAATAAATGAAAATAGTAATATTAAAAAAAAAAGTACGTGTACTTGAATGTTTATCAAAGAAAAAAAAATGTTAAAATTATATTAAAAAAACACTTGTTTAAAACAAGTAATGACACTCTTGTGTGTATATATTTCAACCAAGTTTATGATAAATATTATTAACCAGTATAAATAATATTACAATTGCGTCGCCATTATGAAAATTAATCACGCCCTTTTACGAGTGTGTGGCCATTGGCGGTAACTTGTTGGCGTCAACGTCACATTAACAATCGCAATATACAAAAAGTACATAAGGCATACAGTAAAAGGGATTTTTATTATGTTTTTTAGACTTTATATATATGTGTACATACATGTAAAAAAGATATACACATATCAAGTATGGACATTGATGAACTGAATAATGTTGAAAGGAATATGTATAATCCTCATCACATGTGGTCATACAAATACAAAGCTTCAAAAGCCTTGAGGGTGACTATCTCGACCTCGACAAAACACACACACAAACAAACACAAAGACTATATCAATTTTCACATTCTACTGTGTGACTACTAGTCATGATGTATGTATGCATCAAAGTCAAACAAGTATATATGAATTTATAATTAGAATGATAATTAGCAAATTGTGATTACAGTCAATGAACATTAAAATATATGATGTAAAATTATTACCATAACGTATAGATATTTCATTCGAATAAAACGGAAACAGAGCTTTTGATTTCCTTAGAATATACATATACATTTGTACACCTTAAAAATTTTAATTGAGGTCAATTTATCGATAGGAAATGAACTAGGGTAATTTAGTTTTATGAATGACTGAAAATTATTATTATTATAATTTAAATACTGATTATAATAAAAATAGAAAATTTAATATATTATTTCTTTTTTCTTGATAACACTCAGAGTAACTATGACATTGCGTGTTCATATGAACGACGGCGGATTTTGATCAGAACAATCATCGTCCATAATTGTCGTTCTCGGCAACAATATTTATCATCACTGTGTAAAGAAAAAACAAATAATATTTAAAAAACCACAGAGAAAATGACCAAGCGGGGATTTGAACTGACGACTGTTAGGTTCAAATTCCGGTGCTTTAACCACTGAGCCAAATGTCCCATTATTTTTCGATGAATTATCTTTTACCTCAATGTATAAAAATTTGAAATTAATATATTCAACAATAATAGATAATTAATTTGGTTTGTTTTTTTTTTTTTAAATCAAATTAAATATGTAACGGTTAAAATAAATGTTACATTGGAGAATAAAATAAAGAAGGAAATAAGTCAGCGGAAGCTAATAGAGTTTTCCAGATGACCGGTAATGCTTGAAAAAATATTATTAGAAAATTATTATTATAGAAAAAAAAATAATAGATCAAGAATATTTTGCACACAGAGTAATTTGTTTAATTTTTTATATTATTTTTGTTAAAAAATAAAATAGACAAAAACAAAATGTTATATGTATCCAAGTAATTATATTTAAATGAATGAATTCTCTTTGCCAAAGGCATCTCTTTGTTAGTTGTTAACTGTACCTTATTTTTCCCAGTAATTATGTAAGTATTTAATTTTATGTGACATTTAATCCTTACAGCTATTTTTGTGCCACCAGTTTATTTGTTGTTGTCTGTCGACTTTCATATGGTATTCAATTTATTTTATAATTTACTAAAACAGTATATATACACAGTTAAACATTTACTGTAAATGACAAATAAATTTTTCCATCAAATTTTCTAAACTCTGGTATGTTAAATTACAATTTTAATGATAAAGTTATTTTTTTTTTAACATCTAATTAATAGTTTTTTGTAAATTCAATTTAAATTAACTAAAAAATAATATCTCTTGAATTTATTTTAACATTTTACAGTGTTAATTTTTTTATTTTTTTCATATTCTTTTTGAGCTAGTTAAACCCATAAGCCTAGTTAATAAATAAATATATAAAAATTAAAAGTACATCATTTTTAAAAACGGATTTATGTTAAATTTTCTTTTTCTGCAATTTAAATTAATTTAAATAAAATAAAAATAGTTGTTATCACTATAAAAACGAGTAACAAAAAAATGAAAAAAAATATTTTTTTTTACATCCCCGTGGGGGTGGGGTGAAAAAAGCTGATGGGACAGCCTCTTGATGCACGTAATAGCATCAAAATAAATGATAAAGGGGATGGCCCGCACCCTGAGGGCTCCAATAATAAACATATATATATTCAAAAGTATAGATATACGATTGCAGGGAACTGTTTGGCAAATGTACCCCACGTTGTACTAAACTATATATATATGATATCATACTTGTGCAGGCACTACATACACACATACTAAATCAAAATGCCCCCTACCGGAAAAACTTACACAAAGGCTTGACTCTCGGTTGCCTTGCGAACGCCCTTATAAAGCTTTTTGTATATAATATATACACATCTCTCGTTATGCCACTCAACCCCCAATATGTATACGATATTTTTGAAATTTTTTGCTTTGACAAAAACTGTCACAAAACTAATTGGTTCAAGTTTTTAAAAATTGACAAAAAAAATATTCTGTTTTGTCTTAATTGATACGTGTGTTTTTTTTTTTTTAATTTAGTCGTATTTTTCTGGTGTGAAAAAATTTAGATACAGAGATTATAGGCATGAGGTCGTATTGAAATTGAGGTTTATTACTTTTAGGATTTTATCATGGTATAATTTAACTGTAAAATAAATTTTACAATAATTTATTTTTTTATTTTAGGGGTTGTAATTAGTCCGATGAAGTAATAGCACGTTGTTTGAGTCCTTTTTTTAAAGTATCTTTTTCTTTTTTTTTTATATGAGAAAATTAAGATCAATGACTGGTCGAACTCAGTCGTTTTTTAAATAACTGAATCCTTTTTCAGGATGGTTTAACAAATTTATATATAGGCTCATATATGTTGGAATATATTCGCCAATCATTATCATTATGTTAAATTAATTTAAAATGGAAATTTAACATTTCAGATAGTCGTAAAATTTATTTAACATTGGAACTTTGTAGAATATAATTTTGTCAATTCAACATAACAGTAAAACACAACCACTTGTTAAACTAACATCTCAGATTTTAGAAATTTTTACTCAAGAATTTAGGCACTTACACTTTTTTCAAATTTAATTAATATTGAAAATAAATGATTGAGAAAAAATTCTCATTTAGTTTTCTTTCAAGAATTTAAATTTGAGATTTTTAAAGATTAACTATTTTTATTTAGAATACATGAGAATGGATTTTCTACATTATACATTTCTACATTATAAAAACAAATGATTTTTCAAAGCTTTTTATATCGATTACATCAATTTATACTTTTTTTTTATGATAAATATATTCGGCTTTTTAAAATTGAAATCGGCTGTGTTAACGTGTATATATTTTTATAGCCGATTTATACTGCACCTCGTGTGAAGTAACCGCACCCTTGTCACTCTTTTTTTTTTTTTATTTCCATTCATTCTGTCTTTTCGTGTGTTCTTCTTTTTCTCAATATTTTTTTTCTTCTCTTTCTTTTTTATATAGGACGTGAGCCTTCTGCACGATTGCCATAAATAAGCTCTCGACATGGTATGTACTCTTTCTTTTTCCTACATAAAACTCTCGTATTTTTGCTTTAGTCATATCTATACAAACAAAGAATAATTTTGAAAAATGTTATAAAACTAAAAAAAAAATACAATATTGACAATAACAATCGGGAAAAAAAAAAAAATAAATTAAGATGATTTTCGATTATAATTTATTGATAAAAATGTATAAATACAAAAAAAAAAAANAAAAAAAATCATTATTGATGATTTTAATTAATTACATATCAATTTCTATATAGTTTTTTCTTATTTTTAAATTGAAAAAAAAAAATACCAATAATGTATATTTCAATTTATTTAAAAGAAAAAAAAAATATGTTGACAATAAACATAATAATAATGGCTTTGATAAGCAACAGTGTTATGAAAATAAAAAAAGCGGACTCGTGCAAACTGGATGAATTCGATTCCCGCGGGCAACCGCTTGGAAAAACGAGCTTCTCTCATTTCATTCACCACAATAACGAATGTATCCACATATCCATCATTGCATAAGGTGAATAAATATACACATATATATATCCATATGTATATTTAAATAAATCGTATGTTTCAACATTTCAGTAAGTTCATAAAAATTATCTATATACAAAATAAAAAATAAAATAAAATATATAAAGAATTTTTCGCAATTTAATATAACGGAAATGACACGCGATAAAATACGTTATAAATGTTATAATGTAACCGGAAGTGAGAAATAGCATCGAGACAACAGGCCTAATATATATGATGGATAATGTGTCATTTCCGGTGATAGAATTGTGTACACATTATAATTACATTTAAAAAATGCTATCTTAACTTTTTGGATTTTATTCTTAATATTATTATTTGATATAGTTTCCTTATTAAAACAAAACAGCATTAGTTTTTTACTTTCAATCTTTCAACATACGTTTCACATGAATTTCAAGCGTTCATGAAAAAAAAAAACTAATACAATAGTCTATGTCGTATAGATAATAAAATAAAAAGGGTTCATATTCGACAGAGACGAACCCTTATTATATGAACATCTTTTTTTTTTATTAATTGTATAAAAGCCTATATCACCACAAAGTGATATAGACCCTCGTGTTTTAATATTTCTTATTAATGTTTGTATTAATAATAATCAGAAAAAAGCTCAGTGTTTACGTAGTTGAAGCTGCTTAATTTTTACAATAATAAACCCAAAAATAGTAAATTTAAAAGTCAAACAAATAATAACAAAGAGCTAAGGATAATATACCTTTATTTTTCAAGCTAAAATTATAATAATTGAATGGTATATCAGGCTTTTATGTTGTGTTAACTGATTATCAATCAAAAAGTTTTAAAAACCAAAAAAAAAAAGCCTTAATCTGTATTTAGAACCATTTTGTGTTAATTTTTTTTCATATCAATAATAAACCCAAAATAATTCAATGAGACATAAAGTTGGAGATAGTTTTTTCTCATATTTATTATGATATTTTTTATTATATAAAGTTGAAAAAAAAAAAAAATACAGTACATTTATATATAGAAAATAAAAAAATAACTACTTATTTTTTCTTTGTAAATGTATATATATTGTCAGAAGGTTTGAATTTCTTTGACGATAAATGATATATAATTCTCTTTTATTTAAACATTGTGCAAAGTGTTTTATACGCAAGGATACTCCCTCATTATGACGTGTACAATAATGTGTGTTAAACGTGTAGAAATACGCGTCAATAAAGCATTCACTGACCGTCTGTTATATAGCCGATTATATTAAACACGCTTCCAAGCTTATACCCTACCCTTCTTCCTCTCATTTCTCTAATAACAACCATTTTTTTTTCTCGATGACTACCACCTTGCAGTCCTCTATTTCCTCAACTCCATTATTATTATTTTTGAAAAATCATATCGATTTTTAATTTATTATAATTTATATCATTGAAGAAAAAAATTACCATATCAACAAAATTATATTTTAAATATTCACTGATAAAAAGTTATAAAAAAAATGTATATTTTTTTTTTTTACATTCTGTTCATATATTTTTTTAAATTATTATCAAAGCTCTCTTTGATATTTCATATAAAAACAAAAATGAAATTTTAAACCCTTTTGTTGTTTGTAAACAAAGTTTGTAAACTTTGAAGTTTGTATTTTTCTATTAATTATATTTTAAAATATATTTTTTAATTTTATATAATTGCTTTTTCTTTCATTTATCGACAACTTCATCTGGGTTATTCTTGTGGTGTATTAATCTTTCGAAAAATAAATGAAAAAATTAAAAATATATAAGAGAAAAATATAAGAGAAAAATAAAATAGCGATGCAGTGCTTTTCATTTATTAAAATAACTCTTGTTTGTTATTTATTGGTTACTTGGAAATATTTAACATTGAGCTTTTTTGAAATGCTGCAACAAATATATCAAGAAAACTTATAAATCCATCAATAAATTATTTTTTAAGATTGTGTCAAAATGAATGGAAACTTTAAAATATGTAAGTAATATTTTAAAATAATATTAGGAGTCGATACTAGCACGAAGGTGGCCGACTATGCAGAGTAATGTTAGAAATGTGTCATGTGTTTTCGTAATACAGCACAAAGGGCAATAGAATTTTCTGGGAATAACTAGAAATATACAAGACCCAAACCTAGGGCCTGTGAGACCCACCAGCTCGTTGCTTCACTGTGACCTTAATTTAGCATATCAATATCGCTTGGATAAATATTTTACGACCATCTTGAATTATTATTGAGTCAACCAAATCATATATAATTAACAAATAACACTTTTAAAAATACATGACTCAATTAAATTGATTGATATAATGAATATTTTAATATCACAAAAATTTTAACTTTCATTAATATTTAACTCATTTAAAGATTGCTAAAAGAAATGAAATAAAAAAATTATGTCGTCCAGGTTTCTATCCAAATATTTAATATGTATATAGTTTATTTTAAATTTTTCATTTTAACTTTATCTTTTTTTATTTAATAAATAAAAATATTCATTTTATATTTCAAATATAATTTCTGTTTGATCACGCGATTTATTTTGAATAAATATATATATAGTTATATTTTTATATTATTTAATCTGTTATATATTGAAATTTAATACCCGTTCTGTTTGCTATACAGAGAATATACAGCAAAAAAAAAAATTACCCGATCAAATAACAGATATTCGATATATAATATATATGTATATAATTTTAGAGCTTAACTTATTGTAGAATTTGAAAAAGAAAATATAAAATAAAATAAATAAAAATAGGTATTTCAGTGAATTAACAATTCACAATTTGCAATGATTTGAATTAAATTTAATCGCTGCTTTACTAACAGAAAGCCACCAAAAACATTATAATAAAAATGAGGAAAAACTTCATGTGCTACCGCGTTATTTTGGATATTTTCAACATAAAAAAAATTAATACAAAAAGCTCCCAAATTTCTGGAATTAATATATAGAAAGACCAAACTTCAGAGATTGAGATTGTTTTATTATTTTTCGAATTATTTTTTATTGATAATAGCAGAAGGACCTTGAATTTACAGTTGTTAACTAATAATCCGAAAAATTTTATTTTTATCACGGAAGTATCGGAATTCAGGCCCGTGGCACCCCGAGGTGCCCCCCATGGCGGCTTATTGGCGGTTATGGCTTTTTCTACTATTCGTAATTTTATTTTATTTTATGCAGTTTTGGCTTCAAAATAAGGGACTTAGTTTTTTTTCGTGAACTTCCTGGACTTAGGAAAAAAACTAAGTTTAACTAT
>MKYW01000131.1:149192-168689 GCA_015776835.1 Aphidius ervi | reverse complement strand
ACACACATACTACTAAAGAACTTGGTTTTTTCATCAGTGGCGCCACAAAAAATTTTAGGACACGGGAATAAAAAATAGCGTTATTGATATACGGGCCCTTCGTGGCATAAATATTGGTTTGGTGATGCGACTGGGAATCAACCTTAATTGATACAAAAAAAAAAAATATATATTTATAAATATACCTTGTGGAAATCACCATCGTCTCGAGCAAACTCACGACGAGGACTGCCACGATTGTTGTTTCTTGTAATACTAGAATGATATCCGTTGTTTAGTAATTCAATGGGTGGTTTGTAGTCACGATAGCCTGTTGGTGATGGTGTTGATCTAGCTAACAATTGGTCACCAGGTGTCAAACCAGTTACTTGACTGTCCGTTTCAATTTCAAATACATCATCACTCATACTGTCATCATGAATCATTGCCTGGAACATAAAAAATATATCGAATGAACAATTTTTTTTAATTAATAACAATGTATATTGGATTAAAAATTTTAAAAAAATTATAAGACTGTATCCATAAATTATAAGATTTGGCATCACTAACGTAAACACTGTTATGATTGTTTTAATATGAATGAGGTAAACGTACCAGTTTATGACCAAGTAAGAGAAATTTTACATATTTTTTATCTGGAAAAATGAATAAACGCAAGAAAATTAATATCTAATAATTGAAACTAATAATTTATATTATTCTTTTGATAATAAAAACTAATGAATCACATTTTTCATTAATTTTATAAGTAAAAAGAATTATTTTAAAAAATTCATAAATTAACCAGTTTATGTCCGCCTGAAAATCGAGTCGAAGTGTTTATGTCAGTTGGTGAATGGTGATTCAGTTATGTCTGATGATTTTTAAGATAAAACAAGCGGCAAAAATTGAATACATTTTAGTATAAAACTTTTATTAACTAAACAAAGTATGAAAAAAAATTAGTTTATAAATAAATAAAAGAAAAATATTAATTAAAGTGATAATAATTTTTTTTTTGTTTTAAATAGAATAAATAGGCAGGCTCGCCTATTTTAATAGCTGTGAAAGTTTCCTGTAATTGTTCTTCAATGTAACTAAATTTGAAATTGAAAAAAAATATTAGTAAAAATATACATTTTATGATTAAATAACACTCAAAGTGAGGTTAGAAACATCGGACACAAACTAAAAATGGTCGAAAAATTATGCCCTGGTTCATGTCCTAATTGATTTTTATATTAAATGATGAAAAAAAGGTATTTTTTTAAATTGGTGGGTTAGTTAATAATATTTTACTATCTTAGAAAAAAAAATTAACTTATTGTACTGTTACATAATGAATGATTCTTTATTGCAACTTGACCATCACTTAGCTCCACCATTAAGGAAGTTACAACCAGACCAGAAAAATGTGATACCTGACTTTCTTAATAAGTTTTCACGTATTAAAAATTAGAATAAAAAATGAGAAATTTTGACCAAAGAGCTCTTAGTGTGCAAACAGTTAATTTTTCATAAAAAAAATATTTAGAGGACGAAGCGTATCAAATTATTTATTAATCATTAATTTAAACCAAAACGGACATAGGACAGTAACTGGCACGTTTACCTTAATTTAAGCTAATCTTTATTTTTATTTTTTTAATTTAATGTATTTTCATTTTTCGTACTCAAATATAATTAATACAGTTTGAAAAAAAAAATATTTTGGAAATAGGAAAAATAAATTTCATAAAATTCACAAGATTTATATGCTTATAACGGAAACGTGAGGTAATTTGTTTGCAAGCATGTCCGTACCTTTTTTTATTTTTATTTCCATTTTAATTTTTATTTTTTATATACAGATAATTTTTTTTTTTATATATATAGAATATAGGAATAGGATACATGCGAAAAAGATTTATAACGTATTTTTTTTCATGTATCTCAAGGGATAACCGAGAGTTCATAGTATTACAGTATAAATCATGCATGGCGGTGAAAAATGAAATTTCAAAATGTGCAAAAGTTTTAATAATTTACAAGTATACTTGTGTAAATTGACACATACAAAAAAAGTAAAACCAAAATTTGTATTATAAATTTATTGAATAGCTCATGTGTTTTTTTATTCTTTTTATTTTATTTAATTCTTTTATTTTTTTATACGCTAAATTTTTTCCAATTATATACATTTGATCAAACTGTTAAATTACTTCACTACACGGGCAGTAAGTTTTTTTAAGGCGTTACCAGTGCTGGACTGCTGGTAGAAAATGATCAACTATTGCTGAAATTTCTGTAGTAACTTCTCGAAATAACAATACACAATCTTGAATTTTCGGTTTATTTTGTTGTAACTAGTTATTTTTTAATTAATTGTTAAAGTCGATTACTTTTTTAGAAGTTAAACATAGGGTCTTATGGAGAGCCAAGTTTAGTTTTCCATTACCTGGTTAGCCATTTCAAGAAAAATGTTTACAGATTTACCAAAAACTAGAGATTTATAAAAGAAAAAACAAGAAAATTTTTAATATAAAAATTAATAGAGCTTTGAGACTTTTTTATTTTACAATAACAGTTTAAAAGTAAAAAAACTCCAATATTTTAGAACATCTATCAGTTTCGACACACACACATACACACACACACACACACACACACACACACGTATATTCAGGGCACATAGACACAAATTCTCAAGACGGCGACTTTTAAATTTAGATCGGATTTTAAATTGTTAACCATTGTGAAAAATCAACTAAAAAAAATATTTAATCAATGGGAAATTTATTACGAGACACACTTAAGTTCTGACATGTCATTGTTTCGTTGATAAATATTATTTTATTATATTTAAAAATATTTTAATATTGTTTATCTAAAGTTGGCACTTTGACAGCTATGGGTCACCATATGTAAATAGGATAGGACTTATCACCTCTATATATCGCCTAAAATCAGTGCTGGTAACGCCTTAATAATTAATAAGGTAACGATGTTTGTTTCTATATATATTATCGTATCTCAAATAACAGTTTAGTGACTCGAGTCACTATAGTTATAATTTTCGTAGCCAATTAAACTAGTCGATTAATCTATATATATATATATATGTAAAGATGTATAAAAGTGCTTGCTTGTCATAATTATTTTTAATTTCTGAAGGGTATTAAAGCTGTGAAACTCGTCATTAGACATTGGGGTTAATATAATCATTCGGTGCGTTTTATGGAGAGATTATTCATAAGGCAAACTCTCTAAAAAATTTGTTTATTTTTTAAAATAATGCCTAGCATATATTTTAAAAATCACAAAAATTTCGAAGCATCCAATGAAAATGGATTTACACTGCAGTTAAATTGCTAATAGTTAATAGTTAATAGCTGATAGTATAAAAATGAAATAAAATTCTTAATAAAAAGTTTTAACACCCACCTGGGAATCATCTCAACCTTGCACTAGTTTAATGTGCAAAGTATAATATAAAGTCTCATACCGCATACGATCCTCGAGTGCGACAATCTAACACATTAGCACACATTAAAGTTTCATGTGAGACTGTTGATTACGCGCACATCAAAAGCATGACTCAATTGAGGTTATTCTCAGGTGTTTGTTGGAAAATATATAGTGTTTAATTTAAGTGTATATATCGATGGTTACACTGTAAAAAAAAAATAATTAGTTTTACTATAAAAAAAGAATTGTTTTTACTATTTTTTCTGGTACTCGGGGACGTTTTCGAAAAAATAATAACATGTACTATGCACATAGTAAAATTTTTTAATCCTAGTATAGTTTACAATGTTTCAATTGGAAAAGATACGATGTACCTTGTTAAGAAGTACTATGTTGCATAGTCAAGTCTAGCGTTCGTTAAATCTACTATGTTGCATGGTGAGATTTACGATGTACAATAGTACATTTCATTATATTTTATTTGTATTTTCGATAAAAAAAAACAGAATTATTTGTTTATTTAAAAAATAACTTTAAATTATTTATAATAATTATTATTATCTTTATATATATTTCTCAACTTGGCTATTTCTTGACCTAACTCGGGATTCGAACCCTGGTTTCTGGAGTCGAAATCCGATGGTTTACCGAAATAGCCATTCAGGTATTAAACGGTAGAAGAATCGAAAATGCCTATATATATTTATTTCCTTTTATTCCCTTCTTCTTTCATGCTAACATAGTGAAACTAACTACAGACATAATAACTTTTACCATTTTGTATATAGTAACAACTACGAATTGCATAGCACATTTTAAGAGTTTCCATAGTACGGTTCATTTTTCCAAATGTACCCCCACGGTCATGGTTAATTTAAACATACAACATAGTAAAAAGTAACAAGTCTATGGTTGTTCGTATCATTGGTATAGTGAAGACTATCTATTGAACAAGTAAAGTCTACTAAAACCATAATAAAAACCGGTTTCATCTCAGCAGAGTAGATTTTACTATTTTACTATAGTTAAATTTAAAGTTCACATAGTAAAAAAAATTATTAAAAATAATATGTTAAACCATATTTCCGAAAACGTCCCTCGGTACTATAGTAACATAGTAAAACTAATTATTTTTTTTTTACAGTGTATCTTCCACGATAATACAAGTGCTACATTCATCACTCCCTGAGTCTTAAAAAAACAGTTTTAAATAATTTGACTATTTTTTTACGTGTAGCCATTTTGAGGCGGAAAAAATTTAAATTAAATAATGAAAACTGTAACTTTTACTGGACTACTAATTGTCATTCATAAAATGTACCTGACATATTAATTTGTCAGTTATAACCCGTGTAGAAAAATATGCGTCCGGATGAATTCATAAAGAATTCACCATGAAATCATTATGAATTCGCCATGAAATTCCGAAATTAATAATAATTAATTATTAATAAATAATTTTTTTAACAATTTTTGTTGGATATTTCTCTCCGTGTAAGTTAACTTATACAAATATATAACCATGCTTTTAATTCATTATCAATATCACAATAAATGTCTACATGTATAATAATTACAATGTCCATATCAAAATAACAAGTCAGGATTCAAAATTATAAGAATAATAAAGCATTATAAAAAAAAACAAACTTTTACATATCCCAGCCTGTTAGCTTTGTTCCTCAACGCCGACGAAATTTCATCAAAAAATATCTTATATTCTTATTATTACTTCTTAATATTTCATAAGAAAATTTTCTTTTTCTTAATATTCATTAAAATTCGCTGAGTTTATTCAGTACTTGTATACCACTTGAATTGACTCATTGATTTGACTTTTGCGCGCCCTCCATTTCATTTCGTCTTTCCGACCGCCCCATTCGTTTTTGATGGGGAGATCATTCAAGCTTGAAGGGTGTCTGTCCCACTCCTACCAAAATATCCATCATCAACCCAACTAAATTGAAAATCTAATATTATATTTAACTTTTTAAAAAAATTCATTACGTGTACTTATTTTTTAGTCTTTTTTTTTTTCAAATTCGAATAAAGTATGATATATTATATACAATTATATTAATACCCCGGAAGGCCCAGTTAAAGTTATATAAAATAACTGACAAGCTGTAGAAAATTTTTCAAATTTATCAAGAATTTTAAAAAGTTTTAACGAATACTGACAGTGAAAAAAATATATGCGTATAATTTTGTTTTGAATTATCAATTTAAAACAATTGAAAAGTGTTCAACTCATCTTGGAACTTGGGATACACTTGGATCCAAGTGTAACAACTTTAAAAAAATAATTTTTTTATATTTCATAAAACTGTATACATTCAGTTTTATATGTCGTTAATTATATTATGGACAGGATAAATATTACATCCTTCACGAGAGAAAAAAAAATTCAAAAATTTGAAAAAAAAAAAACTGAAATGAAAGATATGAATCGTCTTCAAAATAAAAAACAAAATAATAATAAAATACATATAGTTCAACTATTTCTCGGATGTAAGTTGATAAAGTTTATACATTTTTTTATATACGTTGTTGAGAAAGTTAAGGTCTATTTTACTTGAAAAGGATCAATGAATCGACAGGTTGAATAAGATTGGCTGTTTGATTGCGGACCCGTGTTTTATCAACTCTTTTCGCTCGGGTAAAAAAAAATTCGATGAAATGAGATCTATTTGTCCTTGTAATACTGTTCGTAGAAAAATTCACAGAATGCATCGATCTCTGTCCACTTTCTATATATACTACCACTTAAAAGGAAATTTCTTCTTTTTTTTGTTAAATAAAAATATATTTTTCTTTTCTCGGAAGATAATTCATCTATATACCTTCAGATATTATTATATTTTTTATTCGGCTATGATAAAGTGATTTGTTCAAGAAAAAAAAGAGTAAAGCAATTGTGAAAAGTTAGTAATGAATAATTTTTTGCTTTTGCAAAAAAGGTTTTGCACATTTTATTCGGAATTTTATAAGCTTGCATTTGTTTCACGTCATATCATTTCTTTTTTTTTTTTTGCAAATTAGTCATTCTAAATTTATGAATGAATTTTTTTTTTTTTTTCTGGTTAATAATATATGCAAATTTATATTTACACTGAGTGATGTTGATACTGGTAGTGTGACCATTCTGCTCGAATTTTCTTCGCTTCCTCTCATTTTTTCTGTCTGAAAAAAAAAAAATAAAAACACTTAAATAAACACATGAAAATAGCAATGATTGAAGAACATTGTATATACTTTTAAATATGATAATAATATTTCTATATGAATTTTTTAATGATATAAATTTCAAAATAAAAATTAATTACTTTCATGAAGTGTACGTATAAATTACTTATGCATTCATATCAAAATGATATTAAAATGACCTTTAAAAAGGTTGGTGACACAAATAACCATGGTAAAATAACCCATAGAAAAATCATTTATTATCAAAATAATTATACTAATCATCATTGATTATAATCATTTAAAAAAAAATTTGTCAGAATATTCTGGTGTTGATAATACTAATTTGTTATTGCAATATTTACATCATATTGCTAAAAATATTAAGTTATAATTATTTGAAATATTAAAAATTGAAAAAAACTTTGAGTTAATATTTTGTTATTAAAAAAATATTACACATTGATTGTTATATAAAAAATAAATTTGAAAAATCATTTTTTATTATATAAATGATGAAAATAATATTTAAATTTTGTTTATATATTATTTATTTATTAATGTAAATGAGTCATTTTGTTACGGGCTATATTGTTTAGGTTTTTTTTTTTACAGTGCTTGTAATAAACAAAGTAGACAACCATATTTTTTTTAATCTTTTATTTTATTACTATGATTTGTACATTCATCGCCTTCTCTTATCATTCTTCCAGCTGCTTCCACATAATCCACTACAACGTCTGAACAACATACAAGCATGTCAATTTTAAATGTCTCATCATAACCATTTTTAACAAACTTTATATTCTTTTCAAACAAATGAATTTGATCTTCAATTGAATTCAACATGGTATCATTATTATTGTCTAGCTGTGAATGTATATCCGATCCATCCTAAATTAATTAATTATAAAATTTAATTTGTTATTATTGAATCAAGTTTAACGACTGAGAATTCATTTAATACTATAAATATTTACCGAAGTAATACTGTCAATGATACCACTGAATTTTAAAATCTCCTTGTCATAACAATTTTTTACACCTTGATTTGCATCAATATCTAATTGATGAAAATCATCCATTATTTTGTCACGACAAACATCATCTACTTGATCATCAATAAAACTCATTGAATCAATTTTTTTAGAAATATTTGTAAACGTATTTACATTATTACGAAAATAATATTTCATTTCGTTAAATAAAAAACCTTCAGCTTTTGAAAGTATATCATCAATTTGACTGATTAACTCATTAACTTTGATTTTACGTTCAGTGATCATCAATGATTTGTCGTTAACAATAGGCCGTACTTTATAACTGTTTATCTGTAATTTAAAAAATAATTTTTATTAACCATTAAAATGAGCTTTAAAAATAAATGAAAATTCAATAAATATTTGAATTATTTATTTAATTTTTAAAATTTAAAATTCACATTCATTTTTTTCCATATATGTAATTACTTCGTTGATCATTACTTGTAATTTAATTATTTATATTTACCTGAATTATATAAAAGCCCAGAAAAACGAACAAAAATAAATTAATTCCTTTCATAATTTATGATGAAATTTTCTGTTTTTTTTTTAAATACACGTTTACCTCACAAACTATTTTGTTAAACTGAACAGCAATAAAGTCACCACTAAATTCATTAATTCTCTCAGTGTCTTTATATACATATATATATTATTTCGATGATAGCTATGTGATTAGATTATTTTATTAAACACAAAACACTAATATAAATGTATAAAAACATATACATACATTCATACAAAAAACATATTTATGCCAAGGTTATATCTCATACAGCTTAAATCATTATTAAAAATGAAAAAAACCATTTAAAAATGATTAAAAAACTAATAATTTTGAACTAATAATTATCAGTTCTTCGAAAAAAAAACTTTTTAAAAATAAATAATATCAATTGAAAAAATTGATAACGCAGTAGCTGAGAAAAAAATTTTTATACATACATTGTAAATGCGTATTATTGTCATTCGTTTTAATGAGGTATCTGATTAAATCATCAACACAATAAAAAATAAATAAAAAACGAATTTAGGTCACGCTTTAAAAACGAACTGGAACAATAAAATATACACACACTTTATAAATACACAATAATTACAATTTTTTTTCTCAAATTCACGATAAATAAATGGACTTTTTTCTCTGATTTACTGATGTTATTAAAGTTATATTAAATTACAAAATATCATATGTATAATGTTCGAGCTAGCCATCAAAGCGCTGTCTATTTAGCCTTGACTCTTTCGTGTTGTCTGCCTACACGCACTTGTACATTTGCGTGCTAATTTTGATAAATTATGCTATGTATATATATACTCGGAGATATGATAATAAAATTAAAAATTTTTTTAAATTATAATGTAATTAGTAAACAATTATATATAAAGATATTTATAAAATTTGTGTCGAAGTCATTATGATATTTATTATTAACAACATAATCATCAAAAATAGATCTTTTTATATAGAAATATCATGTTTTTTTAATCGGATTTTTTTTTTTTTTTCACATCATATTTTCATTGTTAAACTGATTCATACGTTAAAACTGAGAATGGGTCTGGTGAAAAAAGAAAACTATTTAAAAAATTTGACACACGAAGAGATTTCAACATCGAAAATTACCGCAAAAGATGGGAGGGGGGTGTTTTGCGATAAAAAAAAAACAAATTTTTTTAGAAATTATATATATGGATATATTTTTTGTGGGAGTTTTTCAATTTACTTATATCTGATCAATTATTGTAAAAAAAAAAAAAGGTAAAAGCCAGGTACAGATTTTGATTAGAACAGAAAATTTGACACAATGTACGTCAACATTTTGTTTCCGATGTCTTACGTCACCTGATCATTCTATCTCTTTTTTCAATGGATTTGTTTCAAACATTTATTGCAAAAAAAATATCAATAAATACACAGATGTATACGCTATTTTATCATTGTATGGTATAGTAGAAATTGTTTTTTTTTCTAACTGTGTATACATATATATATTTTATGTACACTCGTGGAATATGAAAAGCATCTAGAAAAATGATGATAAAAGCCGATAAATACATGCATGGACAATGTATAAATACTGTCATGATAAAACGAAAAATTAACCAAAATGCTTTGTGACTTTTTGTAAACGTAATTTCAATTTCAATTTCAAATCATTCCATAATGAATTTTTACGACTGTTACCTACACTTCAGTGAAGTTATTTATTTTTCGATGTGTTTGCAACTAACAATATGAAAAAATGTTATGTCAAAGAATTTTATAAGATCCCAGTAATATAATTCAAACTAACATTCTCGTAATTATATATTATTTAAATAAAATATTCAAAAAGTTGTATTTGTAATATTTGTAATCGTATTTTAATGTACACACTAGGAAAATCATATCAATGAAGCATCTAATTAAATATCAACAATAAACAAGTAACTCTATTTTTTGTTTGCATATTATATATACTCGAGACGTTCAAAACATTCTGTAATTAGTTATATTTATTGATGCATGAGTGTATATATATGACTGGAAAAAAAAAACATATGCGGGTATAAATTGTATATGTTATATATACAACAGGTGATCGATTTTGTCTCGTAAGTAAATTTCAACATGAGTTAGTTATATTGCTACCCACTGTACCTAATCATCACAATTACTCGACTGGTAAAACATGTTTTTTGTTATATAAAGAATTTAATCAATATGAACATTTCCAGCGCGAAACTATTAAAAAAAAAAAAAAAAAAAACTAAAGAAATGTTGTAATTACTTGTCTAATACAAATTTTATTGATATGAATAATTTCCAAAAATATCTAATACAATAATTTATAATAAATATTTAAATGTTTTAAAATATAATTAATTTATTTACCTGATATTGTTTGATGAAAATTTAAAAAAAAAAAATGTAGAATGGAATGTAGGTTGCTGGTAAAAAACAAAAACTTTCCTGTAAAGATATTCCTAAATTTCGCGTGACACAAAAAAAAAAAAAAAAACTGATTATAAAACTCACTTAAACAGGATTTAAAAATATATAGAAATATTTTTTAATCAAATTATTAATAATCACTTGATGCAACTTATGAAATAATTCATAATTAAATATTTGTTTTATTATTGTTGGCTATAATTTGAGATATTTTAAATGAATTGAAATGAAAAATTTTAAGGGTTAGGCACTTTCAGGGAAACTTGACGTCAGTAGACTAGGACATTGGACTTATTTTTTATTGCGCATGCGTTTAATACAATGTCAAGATATAGCTCGATACTCGGTCTTTTGTTGCGTCATTTGTATATAGAGTTTTAGTGTCCCTGAAAAATAAACACGTGTTGTAGAAAATTGGCGGGATAATATTCATTCGATTTTTTGTATTTTCAGGATAAGTACATTGTTGCTTTTTTTAAAAAAAACGAGAAATGAAGCCTTGCTTCGATTCATTTGATTGGTTTTTGCATTTAAGTTAATTCATTTGTTTTTGTTTAATTAATTATTTTATTCGAGCATCAATAAATAAATATTATTAAAATCATTTAATAATATTTAATATTTAATAAAAATAGAGTACACGTTCACTTCAGATGACGAAATTAATTGTTTACAGCCAAATTTAATTCTTTTAGAAATGACGTGTTACACATGGGGGCATATTGTAGATATTATTTAAATAATATCAATAAATATTAATTGAAATGAAAATTAATACATAAAAAGAAATTATGAGATGAATTTTTTCTTTAAATTTTTTGCAAAATGGAAAATAAATACAAGCTGATAACTGCGTCAAAATAGAATTATTCGTAAAAAATAATAATTTATTGTAATAATATCTATAAATAATTCCTTATAATAAAAAACATAGTGAATTGGTGTCGTTGAATCTTAAAAATATAATAAATAGTATTCTTTGAATTTGATTTTTTTTTTATGAATAATTTTGCAGGTGGTCTATTTTTCGTTCAGTGTGTGCTGTATATAAATTGACAATCGATAATCACTTCCTCTAAGCTTCTCCATGTGGAATTTTCTCACGTTCAAAATTCTGTGAAAATTTTTTCCGTGTATTATATACGGAGAAAAAAATGTATACTTTGTAAATTCAATGTTGAATTTTCAACATATTTGAATTTTAAATTAACATTTGTCCTGATATTTTTACATTTATTTAGATATGAAAACTTGATTCAATATTTATTTTTTTAAAATTCAGTTTTAGAATTAACAAAAAAAAAATGTTGTTTGAAATTGAAGTCTTTAATAGAAAATAAACATTTTAAATGACTAAATTAAAAATATGAAATACTAAAATATTTATTTAAATATTAAATCAATATTTTTCTCTTTACCTTTAATTTAACATTTTATTGAATTCTGATGAATTATTCATTGAAATTTACGTTTTGCAATTATTTAATTTGATCGGGATTTTCAATTAACATCTAATGAATATTGTTGACCTAGTTTTACATTTGAAATATATTAAATTGCAATTTTGTTTCTTACTACGTATTCGACCTGCTAATTTACTCATGTTTGATTTTAATTTTTCTTTCAGGTCAATAAAATATTTAAAACAATGTATGTAACAATAAGCACGATTGTAAAAGTAATTTTTATCTTTTACTTAGTAGGACGTATTTTCAAGTGGGTCACCGAAATTAACGGTGATTCGCTTTCCCGCCTCTAGATATTGCTTTCACGAGCATAAAAAATACAGTGTCGTTTATTTATGATGAAGTTGAAATAAATATTATTTGAATTAGTTAAATACCATTTAATAACATCAAAACAAAAATCCTTAATTTTTGTCTATACGAAAGTGACTCATTTTTACTTTTATTTGGCGGGATATATAAGAAACCAAAATACCAAACGAAATCAACTGATAAATTTAAACAATTAAATCAATTATTTGTTGGATATAAAAGAAAAAGACTTAAAATATAAAATTAGGACCAACATACAACACAAAGAATTATTTAATAATAACTTATTTTTAAAGCTTTATTTGTATTTGAAATTATGGTTTTTGAATTATTAAAAAGATGAAATAGCATCTGGGAGTGGAATAATGCCTAAAATTTTCCTCTTATTTTTTCCAACTTTCTCCACCTTTGCTTCAACTTTTTCCACCTTTTGATCACTTTTTTCTGTCTTTTAACAAAAATGATCTATGGTTTGAGAAATTTCTCTGCTATTTCTTGAACTAAAAATCTTTTCACCATTTCTCCAACTTTTCTCCGTCATTTTCCAACCAAAAATCTCTCTACTATTTCTCCAACTTCTCTCACGTTCCTGCATATTTCTTTGATTTTCTGGATCCAGTTTACAGTGAACTACGTGTCATGAGAATAAAATAGAATTAAAAATTAAAGTTAAATAATCGATTGACAATATGGTCAACTGTATTGGAGATGGAGTAAATCCCAAAAATAAGAAAAATAATAATATCACAGTGTATTTGAAAAATGAAAAAAAACTTGTACCATCGAGATAACATGTATAAGCATAGGGAAAAATTTTTAGGTTAAACACGTTATCTCGATTATTAAGTCGATTCGACGGAGCATTTCTACCAGGGATCAAATGTTTTAAAATGATCACATACAAAATAAAAGAACAATAAACCGTCAAACTTTATTAACTTCATTATTAAAAAGAAATAATTATATATAATATATACATAATTTATTCTATTAATACTTAATTTATTATAATCATTAATTGATCATAAGATCTTATTTCACTTGTATATTTGTATGTATTATTTACATGTATATTTGTTTTTGTGTAGATAAAAAATTTTCCTAATTTTAAATCTATCTTTGAAAAATTATAAAAAGTTTAATTTGAAATAACATTTTTTCAAGTCCTACTTTTTTATCTTAAAAAAGTATACAGTAATCTTGAGCTGACTAAAATTACTCATCTTTTCTATCTCAGGTACACTTATTGTGAAAAGACTTAATGCTTACAAGCATTTTAAACATTTTTTCAAATGTTAATTTTTAACATTTTTTTAAATTTTAATTTTTTAACATTTTTTAAGTGTTAAAATTTAACATTAAAAAAATGTTGAATTAAACATTTAAAAAAGTGTAAACCGATTTTGACATCCAAAAAATGTTAAATTTTACATTTTTTTTTTTACTGTGTAGGAACAATATCAGGAGCGTTATATAGCATTACAATCATCATGAAAATTGTGTAAATTAATACACCTACAGTACATGCTAATTCTTTCCATGGCTGGTTTTTAACATTACCCAGTACATCAATTCCAATAAGAATACCAGTAATCGCACCAGCAATATGTCCAACACAAGAAATTTGTTTTTTTTTTTCAAGACCATAACGATTGTACAAATATGTATGAGGCTTAGCTATAGCTAAGCCAAAATCAAGAACTATTATTAGACTAAAAATAAAAATTCGAAGTGAACTAACTTTTCTTTGACGCCATTGAGAAATCACATCAGCAGCATAAGCAGTAATAAGAGCATATAAACCACCTGATGCACCAGCAAGATATGTATCTGGATAAAAAATTGAAGTACAAAATGAACCGGCCAATACACCAGCAAAAAAAACTATAAATACACGGTGCCACTTGTTAACCATTGCGAATGGTATTCCTATCATTAGTTGGATGATAATATTAAATGTTAACTGGATCAACCTGTCATTTTAATAATCAAAATAATAACCATACTGTAGTAATACATTGTACACTCAAAAAAAATTTATATAAAAATACATAATTGAACTCACCCAACATGGACAAACATGTAAGTTAAAAATCTCCAGGATTCAGCTTTTCTAGAAGGATTATAAATAAGCCATTGAGCGATTCCCTCTTGAGTCTGTGATACAAATGCATCATACATAAAAATTCCAATTTCAATTATTGATAGGACAATCATGAAAAGTGCAGATGAGTAATGACTGTATTCTTGTTCATCAGTAAAATTAAATTCTAAAGATTGTGTGACAATAGACTTTCTTTCTGGTAACTTTTCGTGGATATATAATTCTACAGAATCATCAAAAACCACCTCCATATCTCTTCTTTCAATCATGGCAATGTATTCTAAATATTCCAAATAACCGATCTCATGAGAATAATTTTTTCGCCTTATTTGACTCAGAATTTTATTTGAAACATACTCGTTGCGAGCAATTTCAAATAACAATTTTTCAAATTCGTGGCAAGATATTTTACCATCATGATCTGAATCATACTTGTCAAATATTTTTTTCCATATCTAAAATTTAAACATCAATGTGATTAATAATTTTTCTCTTAATAATAACCCACATCTGACTGATAAATTAAATTTCATTTTGACAATTAAGATATTTTTCTATAAAAATCAACAAAAGCCATTAAATATAAATTTTTTTTAATGCTATGTATTTAAAGTTTTTAAATTGTGACAAAATATTAATTTATTTTGTCAACTAAAATTTGGTTATTATCAATGATTTTTTAACAATAGATGATATTAATTATTTATCAATATTTTTTTGTTATGATGATATAACAAAAAAATGTGCACAAATCTATTGGGAAAAGAAAAAAATTTTCCAACAACAAGACTGATATAAACTGGTTGATCATTTTATTTAAAAAAAAAAATACTTTTGGAATATATTTAGAAAAAACAAGGACAAGTTTTATTAAAATAATAAAAATTATAATAATAATCGTACTCACGGAATTTTTATATTTAATTGGTATTAAAACTTCAACTTCATTGTCATGAATACTTGTCATTTTGATAAGTGTTTCCTATAAAAAATAAAAAAATTTATATTACTGATTAATTAATGAAAAAAAAAAACAAAAAGAAGGTCAAATAAATTATTCATAATTAAGATTGAAAAATTCATTTGATTATTTTTAGTCCTCATTTGTGTGTTTCTTAGAAATTATTAATTCTTTTATATATTTATTTTATTACATTTAAATTTTAAATGTTTTTATTTTTATTTTATTTTAGTGATAATAAAGATAATAGGAAAAAAAAATATTTTTTTTGTGTCAACCATTGCCTGGGGTTTCAATCTGACTCACGTTTCCAACACATGTATATTTATTTTTTATAAAAACTAACCAAATCAGTATTAAAATAAATATAAATAATTTTTAAAACCGTAAAAAAGTTTTTGTTAAACAAATATAATTATAATGAATAAAAAATAATAATAATAAAAAATGATATAAATATTTAAAATTTATTGTTATTTGTGGTATTCCAAAAAAAACTCACGGTAACTAATTTTTATATTCACACATTGTACATATATAACATGTCAAAAAACAGTCTAAATAGTAAATAAATTTTCATTATTTTATTTTGTTGGTCAAAATTTATAAAAATAACGTTCAAAATATTTTAAGGTGTTACCCGCGCATATCGAGAGACCTCTTGCGGATGGCATTTAGAAACATAATATTTCTATGAGTGCGAACGAGATCAAAAAAAAGGAGAAAATCTTGTTTCTCACTTCCACTTAAGTATTTAGACAAAGACAAAAATTTATTTTTATTTATTGTAAAATAAAAAGGTCTCAAAGCCCTATTAATTTTTATATCAAAAGTTTCCTTATTGTTTCCTCTATCTATACTTAGTTTTTGATAAAGCTGGCCGTATTTTTCATGAAATGGCTAACCAGGTTTCTAAAAACTCAACCGGACTCTCCATAAGAACCTATGTATAACCTCTAAAAAAGTAGCCTACTTTATTAATTAATTACTAAGTAATTAGCAACAAGAAAATTATCAAAAAATTTGAAGCTGTGTATTACTATTTCATTAAGCTACTTAAGAAATTTCAAGGCTCTGGCCGTATTTTTGATTTGTGCTGGATATCCCTTAAAAAGCTGGTCAGATAATTTGTCCAGTTAAAATAGCAAAATTTTAGAAAATATATATTTTTTTTAATATAGATATGCTAAATTAATGATAGACACAACAATAATCAAATATTAGTTAAATTTATGAAAGTTATATACCTTTTAAGTTGTTATGAATTGACTTGGACGACAACAACTGGTTAGAGTCGTGCTTACTAATTATATTTTAGAAGTATATAGCTTCTATTCCCACTGTTCTATCTATGAAAGCGTCAGGGATTCACGGAAGGGGAATAATTCCTTGAACTATCATTAGTAGACACAACGTTATCTTTTTAGTTTTTGGGCTTTTATGTATAGGTGTTGAGTTGACGACAAAGCAGTAAAGTGTGAATATATGTATAGACGTCCAATGATAAAGTATAATGAAGCATACATGTGCATATTTTTGTCGTTGATAACCAATAAATTCTCTCATTTATTTTCTCAAATTTAAAACTTCATTTAACAAATAAATAAAATATTTTTATTAATTAATATAATAAAACTAATACTGTGTTTGCTTTCTATAAACAGTGAAAATTTAAATGGATAATAATTATAATAATTTAAATGGATACGATTAAAAAAAAAAAATTAAACATACGTATTTTGTCTTTGTCAAATGTCAATTGAATCTGACACATTTTGTCGGTTATTAAACTGTTTACAGGACAATAACTATAATTTTTTTCGATAATCGAATTATACATTTTTATTTTTTTTATAGAACATTTTTTTTTTTATTATGTCGCTTCTCACAGCCCTGTGAGGATTGGCGATATTCAACTTTTGTAAAATAAAAAAAAAAAAAAGTTTTCACCGCCAAAGGAAGAATAACGAATGAGCGGATGAAAAAGATGACTACCACTCAAATGCAGTTGTCGTTTTTATAATAGGATAGGATTATATCCAACGATTGTGTATTACATTGTACTATATTTTTACATTTTATTTGTTATTTTTCAAATTGTCAACATAATAATTCATATTAAAATAAAAAAATATAATAGTTTGATGAAGTTTATTCAAATGTTATTATTTTATTTAAATAATAATTGAATCGTAAAACTTTTTTCGTGATAATGTTACATTTAAATAATAATTAAACATCTGTTATTTTAGATAATTATTTCATTTAATTAAATTTGCTTTTTGTTCGAGATTTCCTTGCTTTTCTCACCAATGCAAATATTTTTCGAATCGTATTTTCTATAGTGAATAAAATGGTGGTGAATCTTTTGTTAAAATTGGTAGTTTTTCGTCTTGGCATTGTGAGAAACCTTCAACAATACAGGTTTCTATTTCTTGAATACGTCTGTTTCAAGTTTTGTATATCTGAACGGTAACACAATGAAAAGCTGAGTATATTCTAATATATGTACACTAGTCTTAGAAAATTCCAAGAAGTTTGGCACGCTTTGTCAGTGGTTTGAACTTAAACCACCAACATCCAGAGGAAAAAAAAGAAAAAATCAAGTCCGGATACAGTAACACGCTCCGCGCTCGAAAACAAGAAAAAGCGACGTTGTTTAAGTTAAAAATTAAAATTGAAAAATATTTACTGAGTTATTAATTTAACAACAAATAGCGCGTATATCGTTTGTATTTAATGGATATACGAACGCGCGAGCATAGGCGTTCGCGAGAGAAGGGGCGGACAATCACGCATGTATAGCCTTAACAGTGGTTCTGAATTTGTTATTAAATTAATAACTCAGTAAATAATTAATAAAAATATATCTAAAAATTTGTATAAAACTTCTTGATATACTGCTTAACAATATTGCCACTGACAAGTTACTCAATTTTTAAATTTCTCCGACTCTTTTTTCATTCAAAGTTTGACAAATTGAATTTTTCATCGGTAAAACACAATAAATAAAAAAAATTAAACAATATAAATAAATAGATTTTTTCAATGTTACTGTTGCCATCGCTAGTCTATAATAAAGCTATACAGTCAAATTTTCAAGTCGATTTATTAATTTTTAAAGAAGTTGTCACGAGTTATATATGTTTAAAAAAAAGTATTTATTGAAAAAAAAAAAATTTCGTTTTTATTTTTTATCTCATTAACTAATTATTATAAAAAAAAAATTATTTATATGAAAATGTATATTTTTCAATTTTATAGATGACTATATTTTTTATTTTTTTTATTTTTCAATTTTAATTTTCAACTTAAACAACGTCGCTTTTTCTTGTTTTCGAGCGCGGAGCGTGTTACTATATCCGGACCCTCAATTATAATTGTAACTGAAAAATTCTTCGAAGTGAATAATACTGTATATGATAAAATAAAGAACTTATTTTGATGATAACATGATTTAAGTGTGTTTTTTATTGATATAGAGATGAAAAAAAAATAATTTTAAAATGAATTCATTGTATTAATTCAAAAATTAATAATTTTTTAGATTGAAAAAAATCTTCGAGAAATTTTCACAATTGTAGTCTATATATTGTTCATTTTTGTGCCCACTACTTTTTTTTAAATTGGTTATTGATAATTTTTATTTTTTATTAAATTCTTTCAATTCAGCTAAAATGTAGTCAAAACGTAGTGATATGTAGTCAAACGTAGTCACAAGTTTTTTCAACTCTAGTCATTGGTAATCACCAGCTGCTTGTAGTCCCAGCCATTTCAACTGAGTATTGACTATACATTTGTAATCGTGGTTTTACTAAATCAGGACATGAATGCACTGTTAAAAATGTCAGGCCGAAATTTACTGTACATGTACAGGGAGCACTTGTACAAGCACATGTACACTAACTCGTTTTCTTGTACATGGTACAAGAAAATCATTTCCACTACTGTAGTGTAATTTTCGAGTAAGATGCTAGGATTTTAATGCACAGTTAGAAAAAATATTTCCACTACTGTAGTGTAATTTTTCAGTATGACGCTAGGATTTTACTGCACAG
>MKYW01000131.1:112066-146691 GCA_015776835.1 Aphidius ervi | reverse complement strand
GTTTAAGTATGAATTCGGATCCGATTTAAGTATAAATTCGGATCTATGCTGGATATGCATTTTGTAATCCGATTTTGCTAAGGGGTCCTTATTACAACCGGATCCGTATTCCCTGATCCGATCCGGATCTCTACCGGCGTTACATTCGGATCCGAATCGGATCTGGTAAACCAGGTCCGAATCGGACCTTATATCAGGTAAACCTGATCCGAATCGGATCCGAATCGGACCAAAATTTCCACTCGGGTACATTTGGAATATATACCGTAACAGCCGATAAAATCACCCACCATCAACTAGAATTACCAACCTTGTCTGAGGGGGTCAGGTGGTTATGTGCCGTATATATAAATATACTCTGTAAATTCCAACAGGAGATTTAGTGGGTGGGCGTATTAATGATTTAGAGTTGCGTGAATGCTTTTTCATCAGATGTACTCCATCAAAGTGTGCTGTTAAAGTTCGTCAAAAGATGGCGACACATTTGCACAACTGAAATAAAATTTTAATAGTATATTTTGAAAGCTTTTAACATATTATTTTTTTTAAATACAATAAAAGTTTTTTAAAATCTAATAAAGTTTTAATATGTAATGGTTTTTTATCGTTTACAACGTTATATCTTTTTTTTGTTATATTATAAAACAATAAATTAATAAAATGATGCAACAAAAAACGATCGAGAACGATGAGTGAACAAGTTATTAAAATTCTAATGTATTCAATTGAAATGAAGAATTTATATATTTTTTAAATATTCTCCTCATTGACCTGATTGAATAAAACATATTAAGTAATATGTAAAAATTTACTAGACTGATTAATTAATTTTATTCAGCTCTATACTTGTAAAAAAAAAAATATTGAATATTAAACGAACAAAGCACAATATACAGATTAAAAATCTTTTGAATAAATTTTTCTTCTAGCCTTTTTAGAATGTAAAAATATCAATAAAAAAAAAATTTTTTAACTATAGTAAAATAGCTTAACTACGACCACACAAAAACAAAATTATGTCTTTCGTATATATATAAATTTGGGTGAGACAGAGTTTCCAGGTGTCTTTTATCTCGAGTATAATATTCTTTTATAATATTTCTCAGAAGGGCCGAACATTCTAGAGAGTTACGATCAATAGAAAATAAACTCCTCTTATGCAAACTCCTGATACCCGTAAAAATGGCGTCGAACTCTGTTTGTTACGTAAAAATTTTATGTTTTTAATATCTATATTAAAAATAAAAAAATATGTAGCTGAGCAAACAATTATCTCTGCGAATAGTAGATACAAATTTCTCGGCAATTAGATAATGTTATGAATTTTTGGCATTAATTCAATTACAGAATAAGAATTCTTTGTAATATCTAAATTGATCAATAACTGCGGAAAAAACTGGAATTCTATAAAGGACACATATAAAAAAAGTGTCAAGATTTCACAGTTTATAAATATGATAGTACTCTTTGTTTAAAATCATAACGTTGAAAAAGTTTCCTATTAAGAAATAACTGAAACTAAATGAACGCCACAAAACCGACGCTAAAAAGAGGTATTTTCAACTCCTGATAATCATCAAGGAGGTTGTAGACGTCCCCGCCCTTGTGTCTCCTAATAATCGATCCCTTTATAAAAATACAGGGAATGAAAGAATTCCCCTTGAGCCGTGTCTGGCCAATCTTCCCCCAAGGCTTGAAAGGCGTCGTTGGGCAAAAATAAAACGACTCAACGAATGATGATGACATGGCAGTAAGAAGGTCTTTTACATTTCCTGATATTTTCGTTTATACAACGAATTTCTGTGAAATGCTTACGAATGTTTTTAGCTTGAGAATTAAAAAAAATCAATTGTCATGAATTCTTTTGATTTCAAAAAATGATATAGTCTATCTTTTAGTAAGACAAAGACTTATCTGATTCAATTGTTAGCTTTTACTGATAAATATTAAAAAAAGTCATTTAGTTTTAAGCGAATTTTGTAAAACTTATTCGTGTAAATGTATAAAAAAAGAAATTAAATCCTCAGGTTTTGTATTTTATTGATTATTGTCATTTCATTATTTTCAGTGGTTAAAAATATTTAAAATTTGAACGTTTCAATATTTGTATTGCAAAATTGTACACACAAATATTAAATTCCGCCTGCAACATAAATGCAGCTGTTAAATTACCATAATAAATATTTTAAAAAACTAAATGATTATTTAGTTATTATAATATCAGATTTATCGATAAAATAATTTACATTCTGAATTAGAAAACTGGATAAAAATAAATAATGATATGATAAAGGAGAGAACAGAAAAAGTTGTATCACAACAATTTTAATAGTTAGTATAAAAGTTAGATATTCATTTCATAAAAATATAAGTCTCGAAAGAATACAACCTCTTTATAACTCATGCATCTCCTTATGTTTTATAACAAGCTTACTTCTTTTTTTTTATCTCCTAATACTTTCCAATGGTACACATACTACTTGCTTTTGTAACCAGCCAAGAGCAACGCCACCTTTCCACAATTCATCTCCTGTTACCAACCGAAAAAAAAACAATTCCACCCATAACCTTCAGTCTGTCGAAGAGGTGGCACGTTTAAAATATCAGGATCGACATATATGTTTCTCTTGAAAAACAAGCTGAAATAAAAAAATTTCTCTTTACTAAATTGGAAGACCACCAGTTACACAAACCTATTCTATGAAGAGAAAAAAAAAATATGCGTTCCTGATATTGAAGAGCCAGCCAACATGAACAAGCGCGTCTGCGTCGGTTTTCAGAATAAAATATTCCTGTCCATGCGCCATCTTGCACGTCTGCGTCTCGCCGCCCATACGATCAGGATATCATCATAAAATAAAGTGATAAATTCCAATTCAATTCTGAGACGTACTGAGAAAACGCGCAGGTGGTGGCGCAACTGGATATTCTTTTACAATGATAAATTTACACGCGGCTTTTGAGATCATCTTGCCGGATGTGAAATGCTTTTTTTTTTCCTTCCTACTTTTAGTAAAAATAAAATATATTTTATTTTTTTACCTAAATTATTTATAACATTTGTAAAATATTTATTTTAAAATATATTCATGATATTAATATATTAATATATAAATTATAAAATAAACTTAATTATTATTTATAAATATTATAAATAAAAATCGATTTAAAAATTTGTTGACTATAAACTCAAAACACGTACAACTGAAATTGCCATTTAAGGAAGAAACGAGGAGAAGGCTTAATTCTCATCGAGACAACATAAAGAAGAGAAAGTAACCCAGATGAATCAACCATGTGATGTGGTTTGTAATTCAAGTCTTACCACAAAACTTATTTCAACTTTTTAAATAAATAAATTTAAAAAAAATTAATGTTTTTTTTCTTTAATGACAGAATATTATTTTTACAGTTTAATACAACTGATGTATCCACAAGATATCACTGATTAAATACAATTTTTAATAAATATTTTAGCAAATATAAAAAAAAATACAGTCTGAGGAATTTATATATTTATAAAATATTATTTATATATTTTATTATAATAACAAAAAAGCTAAATATTGGATTAAATAACATTAAAAAAGTATTATTATACAACGCAGTATTGTATGAGTTTATTTATATTTTTTGTTCATATTCATGAATAACAAAATAACAGATATTGTAAATGTGTATATATATATAAGAAATATACACAAGCGTTGTTTTGAGAGTAGGTAGAGATAATCGTGAGAGTTCTTGTGTTCGCGGTCGACGAGGCACGCCGTGGGCTTCTTTCTCTAGCGGATGTCAGTGACCCCCTCTCTCTCTTGTCCTCCGTCCGCGCGCGCCTATTCTTTATATACTTTGGAGGAAAACGCGATGAGAGAAACGAGAGAGGGCCGACTTGCTGGCTGCGGACAGAGTATCGATTCGTCTATTCGGTATAGATATTATATAAAAAATAAAAAAACATAAAATACAACAATATGTAACTCTGTCGAGTCTCGATATTTTTTACTAGTTATAATTTTTTTTTTCAATTGGATTTGAGTTTATTTATATGATGATTTGATTAAACAGTTATTACAATATAATTAATGACGTTTCAGTCATTACTTTATAAATTTTAGATATATATAACAATAAATTTATGGATATTTTGAACGTGAATTTGAGTTTTTAAAATACAAAAATTTATATATAAATTTTCATGATCAAAAATGAATAATCACTTGCATGGAATCAGGCCTTAAAATTTTCAAACCTTTCCTTGAACGGAGAAATTTTTTTTCCAGTAATAGAAACTGTTTTTCTTTCAGTTTTTTAACATTGGAAATATAACGACCACGCAAGATCAAAGGTAACGATGTCCCAAAATGACATCAATTTTTTACCAACAATATTGATTAGCAAACCAAAAAAAAAAAAACATTCAGAGTAATGTATATATAAAAAATATAAATTTGTATTTTGAATATATGAAATATAAAAATAGTATTAAAAATTCAATAATTTGTTTTCCTTGTTTTGTTATTTTTTTTTATAGATTTGCATTCACGACGTGAATTTGGACTGGTCGAGATATTGATTCGCAGGTGGCTACACTATGTATATATATATATATACATCCCCGGGTTAAACTGCTTACAATACGATTTATTACACCGAACCACCTGCTCAAATCGAAAAATCTCAATCGACGCCGACTTTGTGTTTCAATTGATACCCATGATTTTTTATGCATACATGTACAGTGTTTAGCTTGGAGCAAAAAAATAAATAAATAAAACGAAACGTAGAACGTGAATAAATTCAAGTTCAACCGGACGATGCTCTTCCTGTTTTCATTAACATCTAATTTTTGATATCTATATGTATATTTTATACTTGCAGTTTTTTATACATGTAACAATATATACTAAAAAAAAGAATTTAGTCAAATTTAACATAAATCTGACGGTATGGTCTACACTCAATTTTTGGTGTCAATTTATTTGTCGAATCAACCCGATGAAGCGTTGAAATATATAGTCAAAAAACTATATATGTTTATAGTAAAATTTAGACTGCTTGAATAATTGAATATTGATGTTTCGTTTTTTTTTTTTACGAGAGAATTGTTTTTTTAACAGCTACTCAATTGTTATTATGGTTTATGTCAAAATCAATAACAAAGAGTTATTTCTTGGGTTTATACGAAAGCAATTCATTCATAGTAATTTAGAGTAATTTTTTTCAAAAGTTCGTATGACAATGTTCTAAGACATATCTTACTGGAGTCAATGAGAGTCATAGATTCCAAAACTTTGTTATTAATTTATTTTGAACTTAAGTCACTAAAATTCCTATTTAAGACAATTGTCTTTTGAAAATAATGTTATTTAGCAAAGTATATACCCTGCGGATCGAATTTTTTAGGTCTCTTTCAGTTCTAAACAGTAATTTTTAGTCGTAAAAGGGTCGTGATAAGTCGTACGAAGTAATAGCAATGTCTTGATAGTCATTTTGGATTATTTTTTTTAAAGATTTTTTGGCTTTTTTTGGATACAAGTTATATATAATGACTCTAAACGCATAAGTCATTATAATATATAAAAAGAGGGTTTTTATAAAAAAAAGTTTAGAAACAACTCTCTAAAACGATGTTGGAAAAATTAGCTTAGAAATTAGGTATATATTACTATATTGACGTCCTGATAGAAAATTCCAACAATTGAGACTTGAAATCACCCACAAAAAAATAGTATTTCAATTTTTTCTTTAATAAAAGGTCAGGTCAAATAACTTAATTAAAACAGACTATCTCGAGTTGACAATTATTAAAGAAAAGTATACATATATAACTCAAGGAAAAAATAACCATTTTTCTATATATCTATATATAGCTCAATATTACAATACAAAATATGAGGCTTTACAGAACTATTGTATGGAAAAATCTTGGAAAGTTACCAACATTTTTAACAGTGTAGATCTATCGTGAGTGCACTTATGTATATACCTTACACTGCGGCTTGAATTTGGTTTATGATGCAGATGTAAAAAAACGTTGATGATTCATGAAACATTGGAGATTTTAAATAGCTGAATTAATTAATTAATTAATTACCTAACGTCTGAGAAATGACATCATCGACGTTTTATCTTACGCAAAAATTTCTCCATGTATATAGTCTGTTCTTCTAACACCAAACTTATGTTATCCCGGTATGAAAATTTTGAAAAATTGTATAAAGTCGTTCGAAGGCGTTATTTCAACGACTGAGTCGTTCTAAAGTCGTTCTCTGCGGGACAAAATAAAGCCTTAAAACGACTTTAGAAAAAAAACAAAAAGTCGTTTTGAAAAAAACGTCAAACGACTTTAGGAAAAAAACAAGGATATACCATATACATGTATATGTGCCGAATCTCAAATCAGGACATTTCGTTTAGCACCCACCTTCCCCACCCCCATAATTAAATTTTATTTAAAGAAAAACAAGCTGTAACACATAATTAAATTTAAACAATGTCTGTTGATTCATTTATAAATTTGAAATGATGCATAATTCTATATTGACCCATGCGGAGAAATGAGAATTTTTTTCAATTTTTTTCCGCACTTCCTCCGAAAAAAAACGAATGTGGAGAAAAGTTGAGAGAATTATTCTTGACTCGGAGAAATGTTTTCAAACATTTCTTTACCCGAGTCTTTCGAGAAACGACCGAAGAAATATTTTCTCGTCAGCGATTTCGGAGGAAATTCGGAGTTACTGAGGAGAAATTCAAAGTAATCGCGGAGAAATAATTTCACCAGAGAATCAGATTGATTGAAAAAAGAAAATCTTGCCAAATCAGGACACTTTTCATTTTTAATTCATTTTTAAATAAAGATAACTTATTAATACAACAACAAATTGATATACAAAATTATGATATTAATAATGAAATTGATTCGGAATTGAAAAAACTAAAATATTTGTATATATATACAAAGGATATGCGTGTTAGTTGTGAAGCAATTCAAGATTTCACTGTTTTTTTTTTTCTTTTCTGGCTTACATGATAAGTAATTTGATCCAATGAATTATACACGGAGAGAAATTTTTCGTAAAAATTACAATAGCGTAGCAGTAAAAAATATTGATAGCGTCACTATTCTTATATATATTAATAATTTTTCCTACTACGCTTTAGTAAAAAATATTTAAGTTTACCGTAGAATTTCCACTTATGAAAATATGCTATATGAATTTATAAAATTTACTAGTTTACATTGTAATTTATCCCGATAGAAGTCACGAATATTTAGTATACTTAGTAGCATTTTTTCGTAAATCCAAATTTCGCAGAACATTATTTTTTTCTTAATTAGTTTGAAATAGATTGATTTGATAGTTTTTAATCAAATAAAAATATGAACAATAAAAAAAAAAAAAAAAATACCATTACTCATGTACAGTTCAACATAAAAATAATAATATTATTATTTAAAAATAATAAGTAAACTTCAGAAAAACGCAAAGAAAATTTTTTTTTTTCTTTTACACGATCATAACTCGAAAACTAATTGAAAAATAAAAAAAATGTATACTTAATAATTTGTTAAAAATTAAATTTTCAACAGTGAACTGCGCTTTACCCCATATCTATTTTTAACAGAATGAGCTGTAGGGAGGTTTGAATTTACATGACATCAAATGATTAGTCCTGTCAGTCGTCCATCTTGTATGTCATCGGCGTGACTGGAGAATCGTATTTTTTACAATTCAAATTCGTTCTTTTTACCTAACCTGATCTGTAAAATTTACGAAAAATTTCTCTCTGTGTAGTTGAAAAAAGAAAGATGTATTTAACAGATTTAGGTTAAAACCAAAGCGACGTAATAACGTTTGTATACATAAAAAAAAAAAAAAATAAACTGTATTTCGAAAAAAGAAAATTAATAAATAAAAATATGAATTTATTATAAAGGCCATGAAGAATCCTGCTGTCAACTTTTTAGCGCAACCAACAATAGCAATATACTACTTGCAAACCCATGCTTGGCGATTCTTACACTGGAGTCTGGACTGAAAACCACAGGACAATCTCTGACGTTTTCAATAAGCAAAATCATCCATTTTTCATAAGGTATAACCTTGAAACAAATGACGGTGGAGCTATATCAAACAGCCCAACGATGAATTGAGCTGTACTGCTTACATATATATATATATATATATATATATATATGATTTTATAAGTTGTACTCTTTATTTATATCCAGACAAGAACAAAACCTTGAACAATAATTTTCCAATAATCATTTAAAAATGCATTGAATTGACTACTGTGTTATGAATGAAGTCTGGTCAAATTTGTGACATACATTTTTGTGTACATACATGTTGAACTGTTTACTCCGAATATCAAAATCAGCAGAATCAGTCTCAACTGCTTTTTTTTCATAAGCAGCTGTAGAATTTCTTCTGAATTCATTATGTTTCAATAATCGTTATTTTATTACATTCACTGGTACAGTTTGTGACTGAATTTCTTTATATTTTAATGCAAAAATCAATTCGTCTGTCCTATTTTACATATATACATGTATACACATTGAATTTCTCCATGTGATCCTAACTTTTGATGAAAGCTTTCATACGGTATACTCACATGTTTGTAAATAGGATTTAAGAGCTTACGGATTTACGAAGAGCTAATGCACCTCAACCGCGTATTATGTGAATTCTCTGTACATCATCACCACAAAATTCCTTCATAATTATTAGTATTATCATTTGTTTTATTTTTTTTGTTTCGCGGATTTAATGTTTTGTATTTTTATGTATAAAAATAAAATATATTAGTAATAATACTAATATTTTTTCCATTATAATAATTATTATGATATTAATTATAAATAGCGAAAGGTATTCTGATTTTTTTGACATCAACCAAAGATACCTATCATGTCACTCTTAGTCCTGAACTCTTAATGACTTTTCAAAAAAGGATTCAGTTTTTTACAAAATATACATGTATATGCAAAATAAATCTGGATAAAGAGTTGAAAACATGATTAATATTTATATATAGAAACACGTCTGAGAAATGACATCATCGACGTTTTATTCTACTCAAAATTTTCTTCATGTATATAGTCTGTTCTTCTAACACCAAACTTATGTTATCCCGGTATGAAAATTTTGGAAAATTGTATAAAGTCGTTCGAAGGCGTTATTTCAACGACTGAGTCGTTTCTAAAGTCGTTCTCTGCGGGACAAAATAACACCTTAAAATGACTTTAGAAAAAGACCAAAAAGTCGTTTTGAAAACGACGTCAAACGACTTTAGGAAAAAAGTACACAAATAAAAGAAAATTAATAAATAAAAATGAGAATTTATTATAAATATTAATACTCTTTAAATAAATAAATTTTATTATATATTTTCAACTTATTTACATTAAGAATTTATATTTTTTTTCCAAATTAGATTTAATATAAAAAAAAAGGAAAAATAGTTATTTATAATTTAATCGATTTGTATATTATACTGAAGATACCGCTCGGAAATGAGCAGAGGTAGATATTATTGATGTGGAAAGAATTAAAACCTGATAGCGTCCAGTGGCATAAAAGACAAAGTATAGATTAACTATATACATAAAATACAGTATACATATACAGTCCATAAACACACGACAGGGCGTCCCTTTTTTTTTTTTTCTTTTACATTTCACAAACACCAGGCGGCTAATGCAAGCTTACATATATATATATCTGATGGAATGAGTTCTTTTTCCACCCCTATGTGAGTTTACACAATGTACAGCAAACTTTATACATACACACCCTCATCATTTAACAAGACCACATATTACTTTTGTATATTTATATATATATATATTACTTTGAAAATAAAAAAAAAAATGTATATATTTTTATAATGATTATTTTTCAAACTAAAAATAGATAAATAAATACACAGACGTAGCAAGATGCTTGTGGTCATATATGATTGACCTACAGGAAATGTACAGAATTTGATTATCTATAGAACGGCACTATACTATAGATCCGAAGATAAAATTTTTCAGGACATTTCCAATCTAAAATATACATCTTTAGTCATTCAAGGGTCGTAATTATTCTTGAGGAATAATGGCAAGTCATTTTAAGTCTTTTTTTTTTGGATACGAGTCAATTAGAGTCATTTTTTTAAGACTTAGAATGTCTTGAAAAATTAAAATCCTTTTTTGAAGTTATTATGAGTACTATAACATTGTCATATGAGCAGGACTAAGTCATTTTGTTTAAGACGGTTCAGGACTAAGAAGGTCTCAATAAATTTTGTCTCGGGAAACATGTATATTGCTTATAAATATTGATTTTTAAGTGTTTTCAGTATAATAATAGCGTCATTTTTGATTTTTAATAATCACTTACGAATAATGAACCCTAAAAAAATATACTCAAAGTTCGAAAATTTACAAAACTATATATATTATTGTAAAACTCCAAAAATGTTTTGTTAGAATTTACAGTTTATATTTTTATTATTAATTTAAATATTTATTTATTTAAATATTTATTTATTGAATTAGGAATAATGGGGAAGGAATTATTTAAGGTATAAAATGAGGTAGACTTTAATTATTAATTATTTTCTTTAATCAGAAGCTACGTATAGAGAGAGATCGTGTCAATGCTAATGTGTAGCAGACAAGAGTCCCAATTAGACTGAGTAACTATAAAATATATATCGACGCAATATTGATTCTTTATTCTTTTGTCCTAATTACACTTCCAGCATTCGTCATTTATTCCAAGAAAAATATTTCGGTTACACCAGGCATCAACCTCATGCGATCACAGCATACTCACATACATACACACCCCGAGATGAAAAAATCAAGTATTCGAATAGTATTATTGATATTTTATGGTGTTTGAATTATATCCGGCGATGTTTATGAGGTATTGTGAGAATACTTATGAGTATTTTCGATATTTTGGTGGTATTATGAAAGAAGTAAATGAAGAGCTCGAATATCGGTTCTCGGATACAATTATCCCTGACAGGTATTTTGAATGTTTGAGTATTTTAAAAGTATTTGAAAAGTATTCTGATACTCCAGTTTTTGGACTTAGAAAAATTTCAATATCATAGCACCGTATTATATAATAAACTCCAATTATTTTTAGAGTTAAATAATTTATTTATGAATTAATTAATAATTATTTAATAATTTTTTCTATCCTTATATTAACATTTCCAATTTATTCTAGTAATCATGCTGGGGACACCACATCTTTTCCTTACATACATTTGCCAATAGCTATTTAACTATAATTAATTATGGCAAATGTTGATTAGGAAAGGATGTATAGTCAAATAAATCGAGTCGTAATCTAAAATAACGATAGTGAATCTCTTTTTTAATTTTTTAAATAAATTATATTTGTATAGACCTCGTAGCTTATGTGAACAAAATTTCAAATTTTATTAACTTGTAAAAATGGTCTCGCGGTAGAGTGTAGGTTTAGTAATTAGGAAAACGTAGGATCAAACCCGGGTAGAAACGAATTTATGTAAAAAAATATATATGTAAAACGCACTCTTGTTGGAATTATTTTTTTTAAATAATCAGCAGGTATTTTAACCGGATACAATTGTATTTTTGAGTATCCCGAGCAAGTATTATAACCGGATACAATTGTATTTCAAATACTCGTCAAACATAATTATCCTGCTAAAAATACTTTTCAATCGGTATTCGAAAAGTACTTTTAATGGCGCTCAGAAACACAATTTCAAGTATCAAACACAATTGTGTTTCGTCAAAATACCTCAATTTTTTCATCTCGGGACATAAAATCATATTACCAACAAGTTTCATAACCCAGATGCGAAAATTGACAAGTGTTTTTCAAATATACAGTACAGTAGTAGAAATGATTTTCCAGTACTGTGCATTAAAATCTGGGCGTCTTACTCGAAAATTTTAGTATAGCGCTATACGGGATAAAAATTTTAAGTACGGAAAAACTCTTGAGGCCTAAAAAAGTATGGAAAAAGTATTGAGAGTATATGTAAAACAGCCGGAAAACGGAAGAATTTAAAGACCAAAGTATTATTTCAACTGAAGCTCGTAATTTCGGTCTGGAAAAAGTCCTGATATTCAGGACACGGTATTTTTTTTTGTCAAGGCATTTAAGTTTGGTCTGGAAAAAGTATTTGAATTTAAGACTTTTGTCTAAATACGTTGTGAACATTAAAAAGTACCGATAAAATCTTGAAATTCCGTACTTTTTCCAAGTAATATCCAAAAGTCTTATTTTTCCTCACTTTTCAGGACTTTTAAACAGTCCTGAAAAAGTAGTGATTTTGGCAACCATCAGGATTGGTCTTATTTCGAAACTCTTAGTCTTATTTTTCGAGACTTTTTCCTTACCTAAAATTTTTACCCCGGGTAGTAGCAGAAATAATTTTCAAGTATTATCAATTTGAGGCTGACTTTTTTATATACTAAAAACCTTTCGTGTAAAATAAATATCTTTATGTTGGGTCAATAATGAAGTCATCGCATGAGTATATATAACGAAGTGATATAAACTACGTCTCTTCGAAGCCTCCAGTTAAATTATTATTGTTGGTTTAAAAAAAATTAATAATTATATAATATTTTGTATTAACTTGAAAGCCAATATAAAATTAACCACTGCTTATTAATAACTTCTTTTATGCTTACAGATATATAAATTTTTTTAATTTCAATTGTCGATTAATTATTGTTATTTTTGAATATTAATTATTAAAATTTATTCCACAAATAAGCCAACATTTTGACTGACTCGATGTGGAAGAAAACTGAAGAAAACTATAAATAAGTAACGATTAATTTTTTGTTGATATATTTTAGAAGATTAATAATTTTGTTGGAAATATTATTTTAATCTTTTTTAGTTTAAAAGAAAGTGTAATAGTGAAATGAAATAAAAGAAAATAGAGCATGCTGTGACTGTTTGTATAATGATTTGCATTAGCATTGACACGATCAGCTTACTTACTTACAGCTTTGTTCTTTGATTAAAATAAAAATAACAAATAAACACTGGGTGTTGATCTGTCTTCAATTGAAAACCTTCTCACTCATTTCGAACATTAATTGGGGCAAATATAAATATGAATAATATTGCTTAAAATAACCAATTATAATTTAAAAAATTCTACTAATATTTATGACACAAATACTTCAGCATTTCAACTGACCCATAGCAAAAGAAAAAACTAATTTAATAATGTTCATTTGTAAACGTAAGACGCAATTATCAATTTGAGAATTTTTATGTGAGAGTCATATCAATTTGTGGGTCGTTGAAATTCCATTAAAGTCTTGGAAAGTCATTAGAAGTCACAGTGTGAGTCAGCTTGTCACCAAATCAGTCAGTCCCTCGTATCCATTGCTAGAAAAAAAATATATAAATATATATTTGTTCATACACATAAGAAATGAGAACTCCGTACATGTTATACTTTCCGCAATAAAAAGAATAAAAATATATATAGTTTTGATACAATACAAACTTCTATAACCAGAAATCTTCAATTATATTGAATCAACCTCTAGTCATACTATAATTTCCCGTAGATCAAGCGCCAGGATTTATCAGAAACGCAGAAAATTGTAGAGCTGTATTAAAGCAGGGACACACACGGCGTTTAATCTACCAAATGGTTATTTCTCGGTGTATCTACAGCTATACATCGTGCATACAATCGTACAAACATAATCATGAATACATACACACATAAATATACATTCACATTTATATACTAAACCAAGAAATAAAAAAAAATAAAAGTTGGTAGACGGCAAGTTGCTGTAGAAGTGAGTTGCCGTTGAGGAAAAGAAAAAAAAAAAGTAATTCAAGGATCGAGACTGAGTTGAAATCGTTGAGACTGTGAAAAGGGGGTTGAGGTCAATGGGAAGGGGGAAATGAATTTCGAGGGCTTTGGGGGGATTAAAAAAGAGGTTGAATAAGGAGTAATATTTGCAGGACTAAAGGACGGTATCAATGGATCAACCGTGTAGGACAATGGAGTCCTCGGGCATGGAGCAGAGCAGCAGAAAAACGAGGGTAGTGTTTTTGCGATTGCGAATGTTCGTGATTATATATTTGCCTTTCTTGCTTCCCTTGCCCCTTCTTAACCCTCTTATGGCCCCTTCTCTTTATTCTACCTGGTCCCCCTAAGAAAGAATGTATGTGAATGTGTACTCACCGTACCTGGCTACGTGGGTGATTCAACACGCAACCAAAATCATGCATACATGTATATACATATATATGTACCACCAGAAGAAATTTCGCAAAGATCAAATATACGAATACAACTTTGAATAATATATATTTATACATCATTAATTTGATTTTTTTTTCTCTTAAATTTAATTGAATTAACTCAAATGACAGAAGAGATTGTTATATATTACTGGAAAAATAAAGTTATCAATGTTTTTCTTTGTTATAATTTTGTTGAAACTATATAAGAAAGCACATCTCTCATTTTTTTTCGCACTTTCTTTATGTTTGTTTTAACTTTTAATGATTTTTCATAATTTTAAAAGTTAGGAAGACATAAATATAACATAAATATAACATAAATATAACGTGAAAGAGTTCAATCTTCATGAGCTTTGTCCTTTTTACATTTTGTACGATTTTGATGATCAAGTACTATCTTGCAAAGTGATCAAAAAAGTTATTTGTATTTTTTCAAGTATATCATTTTAACTTAAAAATAACTTTTAAGATGAACCTCTTACTCCTGAAAAAAAAAAGACTTTGGATTCCTTTAGTAAGATGCTAGAAATTTAAGGCACAGTACAGGAAAAATTATTTCAACTACTGTACCTTAATTTTCTGCAAGCAACATTACTCGAATATTACAGGACAGTCCTTGATTTGAAATTACAGTACTAAAACTTGAAATTCAATGTTCAATATTGGAATTGTAGTGCATAACGTACTAGAAATGTGCATGAAATTTCGAGTTTTTTTTTAAAATGTACAGTAAAACTTATGTTATCCCGGTATAAAAATTTTGAAAAATTGTATAAAGTCGTTCGAAGGCGTTATTTCAACGACTGAGTCGTTTCTAAAGTCGTTCTCTGCGGGACAAAATAACACCTTAAAAATGACTTTAGAAAAAGACCAAAAAGTCGTTTTGAAAACGACGTCAAACGACTTTAGGAAAAAAGTACACAAATAAAAGAAAATCAATAAATAAATATATGAATTTATTATAAATATGAATACTCTTTAAATAAATAAATTTTACAGTACAGGAAAAATCATTTCAACTACTGTACTGTAATTTTCAAGCAACATCGCAGTCCATGATTTAAAAAATACTAGAATTTTAGTGCATAACGTACTAGAAATGTGCATGAAATTTCATGTTTTTTAAAAAAATATACAGTCAAACTCAAGTATAAAGGATGATACTTGAAATTTCCAGTGTGGTATAGTTGATTTTTAATCTAAATTTACGTTAAAATTTAAGGTTTTGTACTGTAAATTTATAGGACAGTGCGTGAATTTCAGTATACAGCATGAACAATAGAATTTTACATAAAAAAACTTGAAATTGAATGCATGATTTTATGGAATTTTAGTTAATGTTTAAAAAGTGTAGTCAATAACATTCCTGATAGTGCAGTTACAGATTAATATATAGAGTCAAATATTTCCAATCTAGCCCGCAAAAACACTAGATAAAAATAATTTTCACTTATCATTCAAAGGAATCCATTTTAGTCTTGAAGTAAATGATGAAGTTACTTTCAACCATTTTTTCTAGGACTCAAAATGAGTAGCCAATAAGTTTTCTGTTTAATATACAGTCATTTTTAAAGTGTAAATAATTTTTCGAGTTATAACAACGAGTACTAAATTTGACACAGAGCAAGACTCGTAAAATGACTGAGTCTTTTAAAAATGTATATTGTTCAGGGCTAAAAAAGTTTTTCATTAATTATTCAAGTGAAATAATTTTACCAGAGTCATACAATGAAATATATATATATTGTGAAATGATTTGTCAAACTTATATTGTTCAGCTGAATAAAATATTATCATATACTGTGAAAATACAATACTCATGTTGATACAATTACTCAATACTGTTTCTTTAAATTTTAATTATTTTTATCGAAGTAAATAAACACATTGTTAATTTAACAATATACGTCGTATATTGTCTTAAACATAGGTGGTCGATCAATGACATCAATATTTTATAAGTAGATGCGGTTTTCTTGATGCCTGCGACACTATTGCTTGTGGTAAATGATGTATATATGATAAGAAATTAAATGAGGAATAATAAATACATAAAAATACATTCGCTAGAATATTTTTAGATTTGACAGAGTGTCGATTGTTGATAGACAGCCATTGAATAATAAAAAAAACAACCCAATTCCCGAATTAGTTGTGAAATTTTTGTCACAAAAAAACATCATTGGTTAACCATCAAGTGCAACATATTTTTAAATCTTAATAAAGTCAATAAATTTGATTATTGTTTACTAATATTGTCAAAATTTGTTATGATAATTTAACTTTTTAAATTACTGATAATGTAACATGCCAGCTTTATGACTTGACGTCGTTTTTTGATCCTTGAATTGGTATTAACAAAAACTCTCGTAAATACTAATTTCAAATGGAAAAACAGTGCTACAAGATTATATTTTTGCTTTTCTTAAAAGTTAAGATTTTTATCTAAATGATGCTTGAAAATTGGTGTATAATGTAACAATTCTTTTAAATTATACAAAAGATTTTTTTGAAATTTTACTTTGAATTATTTAAAAGTAAATCACTCTGATGAAAGTTGTGATAATTTTGACAAGAATACAGTCGGCATCTTTTTGAAAATAACCTCATATAATACAGATGTTTATGTTATTTGCCAAATTTAAAAAAAAAAAAAAATATACAGGTCATCTTCAACATGGTTACATATTTTACAAAAGTTTGATCCCAAGAAATAATGCAGGATTCTATTGTCCTTGAATTTTCAGGTAANTTTTTTTTTTTTTTTTTATTTTATAGTTAATACCCGTTGAAGGTCATCGTCGTTGGCGGGCAACATGCCAAAATCACTCTAGGAAGACACCCGTTGTGTAGCACTATACGAGGTCGCACTTTATTTTGAGAACGTACTTCTAATTTTTATTCATATGTCGTGTTTAAACTACGTCAAATAAAATGCTATGATGAATAAAATTATTATAAATTCAAACAAATTTTGTATAAATTTGATACAATAATAAAATATTGATTTAAAATTTTAATTGTAAATTTGTAAAGTAATATTAGTTTTTTTCATTTTAAAATGAAAAAAACTAATATTATTTCACAAATCGAATACGTATGTACTTTTTTTTTTGTTATTATTAAGAATAAGCCATGAAAAACCTCAAAGTTGTTTTTGATGTCAGAAAAATATCAAAAAATGTTCGAAAAAAATTGTAATAAGTTTGATGTAAATCTGGTATTCGATAATTAATTTTTGTGTTGTATTAAAATAGTGTAGAGTGTATATATAACTGTCAATTCAACACAACGATAAAGTGTCAAACTAATATGTAAAAATTTATCAACATTAACACAACAATTTTACACTTTTTTTTGCGTTTTATTTTAAACTTTTTACTGTTATAGACAAACAAATAGTACAATAGTACAAAAATTTATTCTATTTGATTATTTATTATTGATTATTATTTACGTATTGATGATAAAAAGATTTAAAAAAACATTTGTAGTATAAAATAGCACGCTAGTCATTTAACCTATGTGACCTTCGTAGTTGGCTTATGAACGTTACTTTGAGGCTGCTGGCCTCCACGAGGCAATATCAACAGCATATCTGTATTTGTTGACTATAAAATATATATAACGGGCGTTAATTCGATGCTAAAAAAAAGATAAGTAGTAGACAATTTTTTTACATGTGTGTTTCATCATATATACACCTACTACGTTTCACATCTTTTATTACCACATTCAAATATTTTACTTGGAATTTATTTTCAATAATCACACTTATTTTAACAATAATAAAAATTTTTTTCTATTTAATTCTGCTAATTATTTGATAAAATACAAGTCAATTATTCATATATTTGAATCAATAGGTTATTTTGTATTTTAAAAATATATTTCAAACAGCTCAAAGAATTCGCTTGTATAGATGAAAAAATTTTGTGCTTCTTTATTTGTGGTAAGTAGTTGAGTCAACTCAATAAGATGTTAAAATATGTGGGTGTAAAATTGCTTGGTCGGTGCACTGAAAGCTATCTCAACTGATATATATATACATGTATATATCTTCGTAATAATTTAACTCAAGAAAAATAAATATGTCTGAAGATTTCTGGCGAGTCTTTATGAGACTTGGAATTGGAAATATTTTAAGTAGAAGTTTAAATACAACATTGATCAATTATTGTCTGATACATAGACTAATTCTATTTGTTAGAATTTATCAATTTAGATCACACAATGATTGATCAACAGAATGTCACATGACAAAATAAAATTCAAATAAAGGTCTTATGAGATCTGTGTAAAATAAAATAGTTCAGCGATAAATTTAATATTAATTCATGATATATTATATGTTTATTAGATTTATCCAATGAAACAACATATATTCTCCCATTTCATTTTATTTTTTTTTTATATACATCATTATAGTAATGGTAATATTAATTACCTTGATTCTCATTTCTCACTGGACGATAGATTACCCGAGTGGAAATCTGTTCAGGCTAGCTTGATTTGCTCCCAATCTTGATCAATACTTGATCAAGGTTGCCTTAACTCAGGAAACCTGATCAAGTTTTGATCAAGATTTGATCAAGATGCTTGATTAAGGCCGTCTTGATCAAGATAGGATCAAGAAAACTTTAACTTGTCCGTGATAAGGCCGTCTTGATCCAAACTTGATCAAGAAAACTTTAACTCTTCTTGACTAAGGCCGTCTTGATCTCTATATATAGAGATGCCGCGATAATCGATAATATCGCGACAAAACGATACGATAATGCCATTTCTTATCGTATCGTCGTCACGACACGATACGATATTTGACTAACGATAACCGATAAAATTATCGTGTTATCGCGATAATGTCGGAAAAAATATACATTAAAATCAAAGCAATATGGTCATATTGTTAAACTTCACAAAATGTTAAATTGAAGAAAAAATAGATTACTGCAACATATAATATTAAGTATATTAATCTAACAATATGAAATTAATATAAATTATAATAATATGATAATTAATAATAATTTTATATAAAACATATAAAACTTTGTCGCATGTGTTATAATATTTTTTTTTTTTAATTTGTTTTTTAAGTTTTTCTTCAATCATTTGTCAATGAACTTTTAAACCATGAATTTGAACATAATAAATTTTGAGTATAATAATTTTTACTTAGATCATTCCTGCTTTTATAATGTTTTTGTATATGTCGAAAATATTTTAAAATTTCACTTTAAATTATACTAAAAAAAAAAAAATTATCGTCGATAATGTCGATAATACACGATACGATACGACAACGCCTATGACGATACGATAATAAGACGACACGATAATCCGATTTTTAGTCGAATTTTTAGACGACACGATATACGATAACGACAATCATATTTCGCGACACGATACGATAATCAGCAAATTATCGTATCGTATCGTATCGCGGCATCTCTAATAGATTATCTTTATATTTATTGATTTCTGCATCTTCAATTGGGTTATCCTCAATCATAATCATCAAATTCTTGTAGATAATTCATTATATTTAATAGTACTATAATTTTTCAATTTATTTGTTAATCTTTTTTTCAATTTATTTATTTTTGACATGTTAAGTGCCTAAACAAATGATGTGTTGTTTCCTTAGAAACAGCAGTTAATGAATATATATTATATATATTCACTTATAAATAAAAGCCTGTCATTTATTTTCAATCAAACTTTTTTTTTGTTAAAAGACGTAGTTGATAATTACAAAGAAAAAGATACTGTACTGGAAAATATATAAAAATGTTTGTGAAAATAAATAAATTAATGAAGTAAAATGAGGGTGGAATTGTAAATTATTATTTTTTTTAAATTGTGATGTCAAGAGTTCCAAATATACTTATGTTTTTTTTGGATATATCCAAAGGAAAAAAAAAACATCAAGATCATTGAGATCGTCAGAAAGTCATCAGGATAATAAGTGTAAAGCAATTGACATTTAAGAATTTAGTATATAAGCAACCGAAAGATAAAAAAAATAATATAGAAAAAGAAAAATGTTAAATGAAGAAACGCCAATTTATTTTCGAAACGAGCTTTCTCAAAAATTACTTTACTTTTTTTTATAATTGAACAATATATTAATTACTTACAAAGGTCTATACAAATGTTTTTAAACTATTAATATCAGCTTTAAACTTTTAACAACAGCTGTAAAATCTGCCAGAGATTATCATGCAGACTAACAAATATTTTTACAGAAAATGTTTTTATAAAATAACCAAAGAAACGATATTGTTCATAAAAAGAAATAGACAAAGTCTTTTTAATGAATAGCGATATTGGATAAAAAATTATAATCATTTGTTTTCAAATGAATGCAGTATTGCCTCTGTACCTTCTTTTTATTATCACTAGTCAACATGACGCACCTCCGGCGCGTCTCTCTGCCTCTTCAACCTTTGAAAAAAAAAAAAAAAAAGGAGAAAAAACAGGAGTGCGTGAACCTAGCTTGTAAAAGGCTTTAATAAAGGCTTAAAATGAAGCGTAAGTTGTGCTTCAATTTGTACCGCCAAACTCGAAATTTGTACCTCAAAAATCCCACAACGAAGAACCGGCATTACAGTTCTTCTTTTTATAAATTAGATTGACAAAACTAGTCTCCTAAAAAATCGATGGGAACAATAAAAGAATCAGTCTAGCAGTATAACATAGCACATTTTAATTTGGTTAATTAATCATTTTTAATTTATTTTTTTTCACTTTTTTTGCAAAATAACTCTGTTGGCTTAACGCCAATTTATATATACGAGACTTCAATTCAATTTCCCGTGAACCTATGAGAGCAATAAAATGATCAATTTAGCAGTTATAATTATATGTTCAATAAGTTTGATATGCTCCACTAGGTCTACGGGTATGTAAAAGTTACATCTTAAAATAAAAATTACTGATGCACCCTGGTATAAAAAAGTATATGTATAGATATATCGAAAAAGTATATTGTAAAATGATATATATGTTGATATATACCCCCACGGAAATAAGGTGTATATTTTTTATACCTAAAATATAAATCAAATATTGTTAGTTTATAATTGTGATAGTTATACAAATAACAAATAATTTATATCTGAGGTTCAAAAAAAATATCAATTAAATATCGTATTTTTGGCCGAATTCCCACCTTTTTTTTGTATGAAAGATATATTTTCGATGTATCCCGAATATATACAGATGATAATTGTAATATTAAATTTTTTTTTTTCTACGAATATCCTGTCCTTCATAGACTTATTATACAGAGACATCTAGAATATACTCTAGTTACTTTTTCAATATACATTTTATAAATAAAAACTATATATATATTCAATTTCACAGGAAAAAAATGAGTATTGCTAGTTGCCAAACCCCATTTCCTTTCAATACTTTGATAAGTATTTTATTCTCATTCTGCTTTAATAATAACCGACGACAATGCTGTTAAACGCAACTATACATATATAACTAAAAGTAACATCAAAAAGATCAATCAATCAAGTGACTGATCATTATCAGTTTATTTATAAATGGACTAACAATATTATAATAATATATCGCGTGTTTGAAAATTGACTACTCGTCATTTATTTTGGTATAACATGATTCGTGTCAAATCATTATTTGTTTGTCATTATATATTATCTATAATGATTGACATACAAAAAATGAACACAGGTGTGGTTAAATTATTACTTTACAATGAAATTCAATACTGGTAAAAAGTATCAGGAAATTCGTAAAATTTTTTGCTTCTTCAGCCTCTTGGGATATTTGTATAGTAGGTTTAAAACATGATTTCCAGTTAAATCGAAATAGTAGTGATCGTTAGGAATAGAGGCGAAAGAGATTGTGACGGGGTTAAAGAGGGTATAAAGTGTATAGAGTAAAAGCAGATAGCAAATATCAAAAGGGGGTTGATGAAGGGGAAAAATAGGGAGAAGGAGCATGAAGCAATTCGTGATCTTGTTCATTAGCCAGGCGAGGCGCTATGTGTTTCTGAGTTTCCCGGGTCGTTGTTAAATAAGAAATATAAGAGCCAATATGGCGACTGTATTGGAACTGCGCACGCAATGACGCTAACGTTTTTTTTTTTTCATAGTTTTTATTTCTCCGCCAACACTGGCGCATGATGAAATAGAGCCGGTTGCTTGTGTTGAGCCACAACGATCAGCTGCTTGATCCGTGGACTCTTTGTCTACTTGTTAGGTTTGATGCTGCTGCCCTCTATCGCTTGTCTCTGTTTCATACAGGTATCTCACTTTGGTTATTTTTATTTTATTTTTTTTCTTCTCTTTTTGATCAGGAATGTATTCTAACATTTCTTGTTTTTCATCAACAAAGCCGATTATCTCGAATACCAGATTGATGATGATGATGACTTTTTTTTTAACTTGAAAAATTAAAATTTCATAATATTTATAAAACAGTATATTTATTACTATTATTATTATTTGGAGAAATTATTGATATTTATAAGGCTTGAAAAGTAGATAAAGTTTAATAAAACCTGAATAGGTTTTAAATTTTTTATATTGGATTTTTTATCTATTTATTTATTTATTTATTTTTTGCTAACAACTTGTCAAGTTACATAAATGTGTGAGTGTCGATTGAAACTAGAATTTTTATCTTTTTACTAATTACATAGTTAGAAATTTTTATTTACAATTCGATTCGAAACAGGTAAATTTGAATTACTATGTGTTTTTAAGTTTTATTTCATTTGAATATACATTTGAATAGTCGTTTATAATAACATGTGTTTTTTACTTGATCTTTGATTATATTCGTGTTTTTTTTTTTACAACTTTTATTATAGGTTCTGTATAATTTTTTTGTGATTTCTAATTAAACGATATTGTCTATACTTAATTATATTCTTTTCATCATATAAAAAATATAATAATTCAACAGTTTTTGAATGCTAAAATAGTTTTAACATATAAACACATTATAAATGCTAATTTTCTATTGAAGTTCAAACAACACACGGAGAAAATTATCCTGTAGATATTACTTTTTTTTTCTGTATTTTTAGACACAAGAATAATGCTTTTCTGTTAGAAACTTTAAAATTTACATACTATATTATGTTCGTAGACCAATTTCTTAAAATAAAATTTGTTTTTACATAAAAAAATTATAAATATTCACAGTCAAAAAACCTAAATTAACTTAATATATTTTAAAAATACAATTATTATATATATAGTTATAATGTTTATTTTCTCTATTTTTTTTACTGTAAAACTGATGAGTTTACAAATTGTTTACATTTTCGTCATGGAAATTGTCCTATATACTTTTCCTGTATTATTCTCCTTGTATCGTTTTTTTAACATTATTTTTTAATCATAGTGTCATGGCAAAATTAATTTAAATATCTCAGTTTCACATTTAGAACAATAACATTAATTTAAAATTCGAGTAGATTAATCGAATTTAATTTTCCTGTTAATGAATAATACGATATTACAATATTTTCTTTCGTGAGAAAACTAGTTCCATCGGTATTTTTTCGTCAGTAGCATTCATTTTTTTTTAAATTTTTTTATACAGGATAATATAGAGGGTTGTAGGATTCAGGTCGCGTATGTGAGTGACGTGTGTCAGATGTCTCATGAGATTCACCACGAGGGTTTGAAAAAAAAAAAAAAAAGGAAACAAAACTGTAACGAAGGGTCGAAAGGAAATGGACATATTGTCCTGGAATTTGAAATTTGCAACAGCTAATAAAAAATGAATAAAATAAAATCGAAAAGAATGATAATATAAAGATTTTAAAGTAAAACACCACTTTGTCATAAATAATATCTTATGAATCTAAAATCTTACTCAAATATTTTGCACAATTTATTTGCATTTATGAAAGAAATTACGACACTTTTTTATTGTTACAAATAAAAAAAAAAACTATAAAGTTAAATGTTTCATAAAAAGAAAAGTATTATAACCTTTATGTTGAGTTTTCAAAGGGGCAAAATACTTTGTTCCGGGGCGTCCATAAATCTTACATAATGGCTTCTTCAAGTAGCGTCGATAAACACTTGAGAAGGGCAAAAAGACATACGACTAAAGTCTTTAATGATATACAAGTCTAATTAATACATAAAAATTATTTATCATTAGACGCTGTAAGATCTAATAATATAAATGTAACAGATAACACAGAAATTTAAAGCAACTATACATGAAATAGGGACATGATACCATTAATATTAAAATCAATAATTTAAGCAAATTATAGAGGGATAATATTTTTAGTTTTAATTTAAGTTTTAAAGTTTTTTTATTTATTTAAGTTTAGAACTAAAATGTGTTATAGAGAAGAAGAAGAAAATTAACATTCAAAATTTGTCAATTCAAATTGTTAAAAAATGTTGAATCAGGTTTTTTTTTTATAAATAATATTAATAATAAATTTAACATTTTTTCATAGCTGTATTAAAAAAAAAAAAATCTGTTTTTATATACCGAAACCAATGGTGATTTTATACGTCTATCTATATGTTGTGATATTTCATTGAATCTATACATATATGGATTAAAAACAAGTTGGACTTGCCTCTTGTCCCCCTATTTTTTCGCCTGTCGTACGCAATTACGAATTCCCACAGTGCTTCTCACATTTTATATATTTCTCTTTCTAATTTTATATATATTTTATTATTTCTTTCTCTCTCCAGCTAACTTTCTAAAAGAAAAAAAAAATTCTAGGAGCAAGGGTGGGAGTGCACAGTACTCGATGAAGCACTGAAACGAATGAAATTTTTAACAGTGTATATAGGGGAGAAACTAACGTACTTGTATATATATATATATATATATATATATATTTGTATATGTAATGAAAGAGCAGCCCTTTTTTTAGTTGACGAACCGAACGATCCGAGACTTGGGACCTGCTGATATGGTGCAACAGCTCTAGGGACAATGTCACGTTCCTGTTCCTGTCAATAAAACTGTTTTAATGATATGGTTTATATACACGAGCCAAGCAGGTGTCAACCATCAACTAATTAAAATACAATTAAACTTGAACATTTTTTTTTTCTCCGACTAGAAAATATACCAACAAATAAAATTTGATAAGTTGTTTACAAATTATTTTACGATAAATTACGCATCAATACTCAAAAAAAAGTGTCTAATTTTGAAATAATAAAGAATTTAATTCTATTATTATTTTTTTTTACGTTTAAGATTATTTAAATTAGATATATATTTTTTACGTTTGAAAAATTGGGATAAAAACATGTTGAATATACATGGCTTTTTTGTTTAATTAATTTTGTCTATTTTACAAATACTTAAAACTGAGTAAAAAGTTGAATTAATATTCGGAAAATAAGTTGTAATTTTTCTACAAGAAAAAAAGTTGGATAAGAGTGGGGATGGGGACCCCTACGGAGGTTCGACTTATATTTTTATCCTTTCTGTATAATGTTCCAGGTAAAAAGGACTTTAAAGGGGTGGGAACTCTCAGCAATCCGGATTCCCAACCCTGATTGCGACCTTCATTCTCGCACATATACATCTCACTTCTTACTATTATTAGTATTATTAGCATTATTTTTTATTTTTATAATAAACGTAAGACAAATATACTCTGTACATTATTAAAACAAAAATGTGAAATCTGCTGTTAAACATGGTTTACACTTAATTTTTATGGCAATATGAAAACTATGAGCCATGTCTTAAATTGACACGAAAAAAAAAGGTAAAGAAAGAAAATTTTGGAAAAGTTATTAACACAAATTATGTAGTATACAGTACTGTAAAATATTAAAATATATATTAGAGACATTTATTTTTATATCAACTCAATATTAAGGTTGATTCCGAATATCTGAATTATTGATAGACTTTCGATTTTTTTGGCTTATTTTCTAAATGAAATAATTATCTATATTGTGAATTTTTTTGAATTTTTTCTTGTTTGCTTTTTTCGAGATATTTACTGTCAAAGTTGACAACTTTAACACACAAGGTATACGCGTTACCTCATGTTTTTACGAATAACTTTTTTTTGTGTTGATTTAAAACTGTACATTTACTATCAGATTGTAGCCCTGGACAAGACAAAATTTTGATAATTATTTCAATTTTTTCTTCTTTTTCTTTTAATAAATATTTAACTTTTAAACATTAAAATTTGTTGTTTTTCGCGAGGAGTATACGTGGAGGATTTACGAACTGGCAACGTTGTCCTTCTCCCCTACGTTGCTCGTTGCTTGCCAAGAGGGGAATAGACACTGATCGACACACAGGCATACACACACACAAGCTTTTACTGTACTTTTTTTTCACAGTGTTTCACGATGTAAGATTTGCGTGCTGTAATAGTATTAGTGTGTATTGGTATAGACTTGCTCACACAGATACTATTACAAAACTTGATTTTTTGATCAGTGACGCCACGAAAATTTCTAGGACAGGGGATATAAAATACAGCGCTACAGTATTCGGGCTTTTTAATAAAATATTGGTACGGTGGTGGGACTTGGAATCAACCTTAAACTGTAAAAAAACTGATTTTAATTTTTTTTCAATGAAAATTTAAAAATTTGAGTAAATTTAATACAATTTAAGTTGTATTACATTTAATTTCGTGTTCAATTATCAATTTAAAATACAGCTAAAAAGTGTTAAACTATCATCTTATATTTTTTTTTATTTTTAACTATAAATTCAAGGCTGTGTATATAAATTATGTAAATTTGAACTACATATTTTTATAATGTTGTGAAAACTATTATTAAAATTATTATTTTTACTGTGTTTTGATTGAATATAAAAAACTACATTAAAAATATTATTGACGTAAACTTCATTCAATTTTTTTTTTGTGTCATTTAGTTTAAAAAGATATACTCAGGGTATGTGATGTGAAACAAACATTTTATTGGTTATTGAACCACAAGCTATTTTATCGGTTTTCAACTCAACACGACAGCACTGTTATCTAGGTCATGCACACATTATATTCATATACATATTTACTTGTGTGTATATTACCCTTGATGGACAAGATAGACAAGATATATATATGTACCTCGCAAATATAAAAGGGTCAATAAATAAAAACATAATTTGAAATTAACAATTTTTTTTTCGATTTAAAAAATATTTATGATAAAAAAAAAAGCAGATTTAAAATTTACAGACATAAATAAATTTAAATCGTGCATATTATTCGATGGAAAAATAATAAATATAATTGTAAAAATAAGGATCTTGAGCAATAAGTCTTTTCTGCTTAATAAATAAATTAATATCAAATCTTATTTTTATACAGAAGTAATCATTTTTTGTCAAGGAATGACAAGACTTGTTATCTCAAGTTTGAACAGAGCTCGACCCGGTTGCTGACACCAAGCTTTGCCTAAATCTGGAATACGAGATTGTATTAAGTCTAGGGGTACTATAAGCATGATACACTTTAACTTATCTTGGATATATAATCGAAATTTTGTAAGAGCCTGTGTCAATACTGTCAATTCTTTAAACATTTTACTTTTTTAAATTTTTAATTTCATTTTCTTTTCTTGTCATTCTTTATCAAAAAAATTTTACAATTTTTTTTTTGTAGATTTATTTTTGTATTTCACCAAAGGATTTTGAGCAATTAGCAAATAAGTATTCATCTGTGAAAAACATTCAGTATTTGGAAGATAATTTTTCTATTCAAATGTGATGTGTTTTTTGTGAAAAACACATTTTCTTTATTTAATAAATATTGATAAAAACTTGATCGTCACTTTTTATATCCTCCGATTTTTTTTTTTCCTATTATAAAAACATAATCATATTCATACAAAATTTTCATATAGAATTATGTTTTTATTATTTATACAACACCTAAATATAATTATTCAAAAAATTTTATAAATTATCTTCGAGTACTTTTATTTTTTTTTTTATATTTTTCCAAAATTCTGTATTTTTTTCCAAAAGTCATTGTTGTTAAAAAAATATTTCTAAGCATAATTGTCGTGAAATTATAATTTGAATATTCAAACAACCGCTCAATATAATTATCCTAAAAATTTTATAAATTTCCTTCGAGCACTTTTATTTTCTTTAATTTTATGTTTTTTATGACCTGCATACAAAATTCAGTAATTTTCGCTCCAAGTCATATTCGTTATAAAACATTTTTCTAAACAAAATCTTTATAAAATTATATGCTTCTAATATTTAAACGAAACCTTAATAAAGTTTTCCTCAAAGTTTTATAAATTATCTTCCAGTACTTTTTTTTTTTCAATTTTATATCCCGTGAAGGAGAAAACAACATGGCCAAGCATTGGGCCACGCCTGGCAAAATGTTGCCAAGTCTTGGCTGCCAGTCTTGGTCAGTGCTTGCACCAGGCTTGGGGATTGACACCAATTTAAGCTTGGCTACCAATACTGGGCCAAGCATTGGCTGCCAATACTCGGCCAAGACTTCCAAAAATTTAATAATTTTATAAAAAAAAAAATTTTTTTAATTGTTTAAACAATTTAATTTTTTTATTTATATAATTACTAATTTATTTGACTGAAAAAACTACACCATAAATACTTGACATTACCAGGACTTGAACACGTGATCTTCTAGTTGAAACTCCAGAGCCTTACTTACTTAACCATAGCAGCAACAATTAGAGATGAGGAAAATTTGTTCTACTTGAATTTACATTATAATCATGGCAATCCAAGAATCAACCGACACTCGGCCGATATATAAATTTTATTTGTTTCATTAACCCCGGAATATATTTTAATAATTTATAAAAAAAAAAATTTTTTTTCTTGAAATTTTCGTTATGTAAGAAAAAAATGAGTAGCTGTTATACACATATATATATAATTGAATAAACAATTTTCAATATTAAATACATAACAGCGACTCTTAATATATATTCACATATGTCGAAAGAATAAAAAATAATCAATTTTGGTGACCCAAAGAACAATCGACACTCGGCCGACAAATGGCAAGTCAAGTTCACCAATTTTTAATGTGCCAACTCTTGGCTTAATTGTATATTCCCAGTCTTGGCCGCCCAATAATTAACCAAGACTTGGCCGATGAATGGTTGATCAATGGCTGGCCAGCCCTTAATGAGCCAAGCCTTGGCTTAATCATCTGTTTCGAGTCTTGGCCACCCAATAATTTACCAAGACTCGGCCGATAAATGGCTTGATAAGAGCTGGCCACCTCTTCTTCAACCAATAGTCGGCCAAGCATTGGAATACAAGCCTTGGTAAGCAAATAACCAGCCATGAGTCAGCCAAGCCTTGGCCCATGGATGGCGCACGATTGGCTGCCAAGCATTGGATGCCATTATTGGGACAAGACTTGGCCGTGTTGTGAGTCTTGGCAATTCCTACCCGGGATTGCCCGTTACTTATATCGACAAAATTCCGTATTTTTCGCTACTGATCATGTTAGTCAAAAAATTGATTCTCAATAAAACTTTCATAAAATTGAGCATTCATTATTTAAAAAACACCTAAATATAATTATCCTGAAATTATTTTTTTTTTAACACCTAAATTATTTTTTTTCTTTAATTTTATATTTTTTGCTACTGGTCATGACTCATGTTAGTCAAATAATTATTTCTAAACAAAATTTCCATAAAATTATGCTTCTATTATTTAAACAAAACCTAAATATAATTATCCTGAAATTTTTATAAATTTTCTTCGAGCTCTTTTTTTTTTTTTTTAATTTTATATTTTTTGTGGCCTGCACACTAAATTCAGCTTTTTTGGCTGCAGATCATATCCGTTAAAAAAAATATTTTTAAGCATAATTTTCGTGAAATTATCATTGTAATACTCAAACAACACCTAAATATAATGATTCTGAAGTTTTTATAAATTATCTTCGAGTACTTTTATTTTTTTTTCAATTTTATATTTTACTAAAATCCATACTTATTGTCGAAAATCATCTAAAAAAATAATTCTTAAGAAAGAATTCTCTTTTATTTTTTAACAAAATTATTATAATATTTACGATAAGCAAAAAATAAAATAACAACCGATAAACATAACAACGGGTAAGCAACATAAATAAATAAATAAATAAAAATAACAACGGGTACACATGTATGTTATAACAACGGATAGACAAAATAAAAAATAAATAAATTAAACAAAAATTTATAGGCTAATTTTCTATATATATAACGATATAATATATTAACGATATGACATCAATTTTTTCATAATATTAATAACAAATATTATTAAAAATTATCAATTAAAATTATAAAACACAATAAATTCAAAAAATTAAGTTTACATGCATAAACAGAAATTCTGTTCATTCAAATCATTTTGTTTATATTTATTTGAACTTTTTAAATATTCAAAACAATGTATTCCATTTACGCATTCAAATTGATACCAAGAGATCTTGACTATACGACTATTCAATGACTTAAAAAAATAAAAAAATAAACATCGAGAGAAGAGTTTATCTAGAAAAATTATCCCCAAAAGACCGTTAGAGAAAAAAAAAACTCATTTGTAAAATTTTATGGTTCCATTTGCAGATAGAAAGAATCTACAATAGAAAAAAAAATGGTTTTTACAGCAGGGTATTCACAACCACAGTGTACAAAAATTATATAAAAAAAAAAAGATAAGATATAGACCTTGTGTATTGTTTGAAAATATTTTCATGAGCCTTCAGGTTGGAAACCCAATTTGACCCTGAGATGCCACCGTTGTTTTTCAATTTTATTTGTTTGAGCATCTTTATATTTTCTCGAAAAAATATTTGTCATCATGTCTAGTATACAATGTTGTATATCCGTGGAGATTCATAGACAAAAGGCTTCAAGTTCACAGCCATAAGCATGCATATGGAAACCTTTAAAAAAAAACAGATGCTGAAGTTCACATGGCAAAAGAAAATAAGTAATAAAAATAGGCAGTTCTGTTCTAAAATATATATATAAAAGTCGGAGAAATACAACAAAAACTGAAAAGTTTTCTACAACATCGCAAATCGTAAACGATGGACATCATAATATTATAAATGCAATTCATTAAACCAGTAGTAGTTTACAGCTTAGAAGAAAGATTATAACCACTTCACGAACTTACAAAGTCATGGAGAACGAGAGACTATAAAGACGGAGTTCTAAGATGCATCAGAAATTTATTAGTATAAAAGTGTTGGTACAGCGTAATGCAGATATTAACCTTATTTTCAACACTTCCACTTTAATGTGTGCATTACATTACTAATCCTAAACAAAAGATCATTAAATAATTACATTTGTTTACAATTTACTACTCCAATCAAATTTCTCAGTATTTCAAATCTTACACGTGGTGACGGCTTCGTAAATATATCAGCTTGTTGATTATCAGTATTAATGTACATGCGGTTATAAATTTATTTTGTTTGACCCCATCAAAAATGAATTTGAAGTTTATGTCGATATGTTTGGCTTTAGTTTCAAATTGTCCATTATTAATCCAGACAATATAGCGCTTTGATTATAAATATTTAAAGCAGGTGGCTTTTTTAAATTTCTTTTCTTAATAATTGTTGTATCAATTTTTGTCCTCATATTAAGTTTGTTGAATGTTGATGCAAGACAAGCAGTAATGAATTCAGCTTCAACTGTTGATATATCACTACTGTTTTAAGTTTTTTGCTTTTTAGATCTCCAAACTATAGAGCAATTATCCAATTTCAAGACATACCCAGAAGTTGACCTTCTTGATGTGATATCCCCAGCATAGTTTGCTTAAGAAACCCTTCAAAAATGGAATCCCCTCCCACTGTAAATTTAATACTAAAATCTATTGTTTCCTTTGACTCTTTTGACAGCATCCCAATAAGGTTTTCGGTAATTAGAACAGTATTGGCTTACAATATATTAACGGCATATACTATATCTGGGCTTGCGATCATTGAGAGGAAGAGTAGACTGCCAACTGCCTCTCGATATGCTACCATTTCGCAAGGATGGTTGTTCCTCTGTTGTTTTTAATACACTCAAGTTTTGACAGTTGTCTGCAAGAATGGTGACTGGATTGGCTTCTTTCATGTTGAATCGATCCGATATCCTTTTGGCTTTTGATTAGACATCTATTAGTATAAAACTATGAAAGTGTTGGTACAGGATAATGCAGATATATTAACCTTATTTTCAACATTTTCGATACGATATGACAACTTGCAAGTGGTGGTATCGTGGTAGTACCTGCATGACGATATACGATACGAGAAAGCCGGATTTACTTGGAATTTTTTTCCGTGTATATATACAGATATATGTATATCCAGATTATAGATATTTAAAAAATTCTTTAGTTGTTTTACGAAGTGTCTCTTCGTGGAAAAATTGAATACCACAGTGACTTTGTGGGTTCTTCTACATAAAACTGATGAAAAATAAAAGCTCATAACGATATAAAGACCACATGTCCGTACTCCGTAGACATAATCCTATTTTCCGTTGAAAAAAAAATCGATAAATGAGCTTTTCTCTCACGGAAAAATGTATATTCAGGATATATATCTGAGCCAGACATATATCTCGAGAAAGTCAGTAAGAAAAGAGTAGTAATATAAGCACTTCTCGGGATATTAATTCTGGAAAGTCTTAAAAAATAATACTTGAATATTCAAGAAATAAGCGAAGTACTGGCCAAAATCACTAATTATTCATCGGCTCATTTAAAAGCATGACATAATGACAGAAGAATTTTTTGGAAATATAGTATTTTTATCCCGAGATAAAAAAATTTGAGTATTACAGAGTATTGAAAAATAATATAAATATTAAATGAGTATTGCTGTGTGCCACCAGTAATACTTTTTAATACTCTGTTTAGAAGCGTCAAGTATTAAAAAACAATACTCTGTAATACTCTATATTACGCGGGCGAGTATTAAAAAATAATATTCAGTAATACTGAAAAAACATTAATATTTATTATAAATTGACATTTTTATATATTCGTGTATACCATATTTATATTTTACATAATTTCATTTCCTACCCGGTTTCGATCATACGACTTTCTAAACACTAAACCTATACACTAACGCGCGATACCATTTTTACAAGTTGAATGAATTTGAAACTTTGTTTACATAATCTACAAGGTCCATCTGTACAGTATAATTGATTCAAACGCATAAAAAAGATGTCCCGCATCTTTACTTTATTAATTGACATTAAATTATTTGCAAATAGCTATAGCAAGCCGAGGAAAGGATGTGGCTTGCCAGTTAATTTCTTTAGCTAAATTAATATTCTTTAAACAAATTAAACAAATTAAAAGCTATATAAAAAAATGGCTAAGGAAAGAATGTTGCTTACCAATTAATTTCTTTGGCTAAATTAATTCTTTAAAAATTAATTGGTAAGCAACATCCTTTCCTTAGCCATTTTTTTACAGCTTTTCATTTGTTTAAATAAATAAAAAGCTATTGACAAATGGCTAAGGAAAGGATGTTGCTTACCAATTAATTTTTAAGGAATTAATTTAGCCAAAGAAATTAATTGGTAAGCAACATCCTTTCCTTAGCCATTTGTCAATAGCTTTGTATTTATTAAAACAAATTAAAAGCTATAAAAAAATGGCTAAGGAAAGAATGTTGCTCACCAATTCATTTTTTGAAGAATTAATTTAGATAAAAAAATTAAGTGGTGAGCCACATTCTTTCTTTAGCCATTTGTCAATAGATTTTAATTTATTTAAACAAATTAAAAGCTATAGGAAAAATGGGTAAGGAAAGGATTTCACTTACCAATTATTTCTTAATTAATTAATTTAGCCAAAGAAATCATCTACTGAAAATTATTCTAAGTTCAGCAGCTCAAAAAAATTCTAAGTGTTAAAAATAAAAGCAGAGTATTAAAAAACAATACTCTAAAATACTCAACTTCCCCGTTGCGATCGAAAAAATTCTAAGTGTTGAACTGATAGCAGAGTATTGAAAAACAATTAAGTATTAATACTCTGAAATACTCGCATTGACAGAAAAAAAACTACAAGTATTAAAAAACAATGCTCTGCAATACTCGGTAATATTCAGTAATACTGTGTAATAATGTTGAAACGTAAAATAATACTCAACAATACTCTGTAATACTCAAATTTTTTATCCCGGGATTTCAACAACATGAAAAACATACAATACATAGAACTATATATATAAATACTATACATATAACATACTAGAAAAGTGCACTATAATACTAGTATGTTTTTTCGTTATTTCCTGTATACTCTTCGTTCGATTTATTTTTTTTTTTT